>KE525352.1:1176885-1200011 GCA_000441895.2 Anopheles sinensis | reverse complement strand
AAGATAAAACAACGGACGAAGCGGCCAACAAACAACGTGGCCACGCGTACACATTTCAAAGACGAAAGCGCGTTCGGGATCGTCTTTCGGCAACCCGGTATACCGCGTATACGTCATAACGGGGAAGTTCAGCACCGGAAAAGGTCAAAAACATTCCATTTCCTCTGAAACGGTGTGAGCCTCGAAGGTCACACTATGACTTGAAGGTTGAAAAAATGTGCAACTTTGCCTAATTCTAACGAATTTAAACTTTTCACTGCTACCTTAAAGTTAACAACATAAATTATTTAGTGATATTGCTATATCTTTAATAAATCTCATAATTCACATGAATCCATCAAAGTTTTTTTGTTTCTTCATAACGACCTTTTAAACAGATTCTTTCTGCTTACCCTTCTAGAGACATTTCTCTTCCTTAAATTGATATCCATCCATTTGGATCGCATAGGATAAATTATTTTCCCGCATAAATCAACCGCTTTGAGCCAGCGCTCGTACGTACATCGCTACTTTCCAGCTCACATTTCGGGACCACTTAACAGCGGCTAGATTCAGCTACTTCGACAGCGGACGAGAAACGCGAGCTACGTACAGAATTATGCACACGTGAAAAGAAAACCATAAAATATGTGGATAACCATTAGACGGTACACCGTGGAGCGCATCTCGAGACGCAGGAAAACTTCGTGCCCGCCGTCATGTTCGTATGTCGACTAGTCGACAAAGCACAGGGCTGAGCACAATGGGAAAACTGTTTCGCATTACAGCGTAAATCCATTTATTTAAGAAAACTGTTCTACTTACTTGCCTGGATATTGCCAAATGATTAAATAGTGTGCATTGTTTTTAGCCCTGAAATTTCCATACAACTATTATGTGTTTTGCTAGTTTATTTGATTGCTTCCTCCTGTATTCATTGAGCGAAAATATATCCACAATTTAACCCACTGTGTAACGCTCCGTTGTCGCCTGAATGTAGGCAAGCAACTTTGCAAGCGCTTTTCCTAAGGCGGGCTGTTGTTGCTTTTCTCTTTCGTTGCTAGTAAAAGGAAAAACGCTCTGCAGTGGCTTCTAAGGAACACAGCGTCCTAAGGATGTGCCGCTAAGGATATGGTCGACGTAAACCCACTTACCACCTTATAAATATAAAAAGCATTTTCGCTTCACACAACGGCAACATTTTCGTGGCGGTTTGATTTATGCTATCGAATGGCAAATGCACACATAACTTACTCCCGGAACAGGCATCTAATGAACCTCCATTAATTGTAGCTGAAAGGCTGGTGAAAATCTTCGTAGAGTTAGTTTAAAAATTCCAATCCATAAAGGGAGATAAATATATCCATTTACCAAACTAGGTCCTCTACAGTCAGTTGACCATCTTCGGCATTCCAGAAAACAACCTAATTGCAACAACCTTGTAAAACCTATTTGCTAAAAGACCCTTTCCTCCTCGATCGTCCGTCATTTATCGGTAAACACAAGTACCAACGTCTCGTTTGGCAAATGCAACGTGCCCAAGTTCGCAGCGAGCAGCAATAATTAGGAACTGCATACGACAATGCCACAAGGTCACACTTCAACATGCGACTCGGCATGGGGCCTTCACCAGTACCGAGCAACCGAAGCCCCATTGCATTGGACCAACCCCGTCGTTCCGTGGTGCGATCCGATTGTAGCCACCAGCAGCGCTACAAATGAACACTTTAACAATGAGCGAGCGATAAATTATGCTTCCGATCGTAATTGTTTCTGTTGTCACCGTGCGAAAAAATAGTCCCTTGGTGAGGACGGCGTACCACAACACGGTACCGTCTTCGATGCAACCGGGTGACGGCTTTGCCGTTTATGTGCCAACAATTATGTGCCGGAACAAAGTGACAATAACAACAGGCCACGCCAAGACAAAATTGTTCCAACGATACCAGAGCGATTCTTCCCCATTCTATGTTGTTCTATACCATAAAAGAGGTATACCAGTTTCTTATCAGTTAATTATTTTCAGCTTTGTCAATACAGAAGTCCATGCTGTAAAATGGCTCAAATGAAAAGATTGGTGGTATTCGCTATGACTACAAGATTAAAGTTTTCTAAAAACTTTTAGCATAAATAATGCAGTAGAAAACAATTCTACGGTTGGGCAGGAGATACTCTCTACAGGCAGACTATTTGAAACAGATTTAGCGTAAGGTCCCTGTGGGTAAATCGAACAAGATTCTCCTACGTGTGCTAAGTGGCAACCGCTCCAGCTGTGAATTGCGTCAATAAGCTCGGCAAACATTGGGCTCATCTTCCGCTGCCACAGAAGCTCGAACCGTCGGCCGTTGCGTAAGCGGTCGGATATCAGTTGTTGTGTAAATAGGCTTTTCCAAAGCAAAGATTATGAAGTGAAGAAAAATCTCCTTCGAAATAAAAATAGGAATACATGATTCAGAGTGTAAAAACCTCTTCAAATACTATAGCATATTGAGAAGTGTGTACTGCTGGAAGTAAATTATTTTACCTACCAAGCAAAGCTTCTTTAGATGAAACATATTTTAAACCACGTTTTGAAGACACCAACTAATCGGTCTGATTTCTCGCTGAGTTCCGCGAACAGCTGTAGCATCGCGCATCCGCTCACTCTCGCGCTCGCTCGCGATCACCTGAAGCCCCAAGGGGTTTTTTTTGCCACCTTCAGCCGGCACCTCGGGCGTGTCTTATCTGTATATGGTGGACAACTAGCGCACCGGCAGCATCTAGCTTATCAGCGCACCGAGCTCAGCTGGTGCGTATCAGTTCGAGTCGAGCCGTCGAAGCGCACGGTTGAACAGAGGGACTGTTTTCCCCCGGGTGGAGGCGAGATCTCTCCAACATAACAGTGGCTGCAGTGTCTTCAGCTGACCATCGGGAGCCTATCGAGATAGCATACGGTTAGTTATGTGTGGAAAGTGGTTCAATGCAGTGCCTTTCTTTGCAGTTTCTATTTTCAATCTCACCTGCAGTGTTAATGTGTGTTTCTTTGATAAGCAATGGCGTATAAAGTCACGTATCTGTCGCTACAGTGCCTTATAGTTGTGTGCAACATGTCGTGGAGCGGGAAAATTCTTTTCCCTCAACTGGGCATCCACCCAGTCAAAGATCAACCACCTCCGGAGTGACACCGAGAAGATAAAATTTAAAAACAACCACAGAGCTTACCCTTCGTTGCGATATCCAAAGTCGCTAGATCGTTATCTCCGCCATAGCGTCGGTTCATATCTGACCGCAGAAGGCGCAAAGCACGGTTGCGGTTTATCAAGATATTTATTACCTTCCACTACCCTCCGGCTTGATCTCGGACACGTCTTTTTTCCTACCGGCCGACGTTTCGAATCACAAACACCACGAACACCGCACCGGATCGCATTTAAGTGGCTTAAGTGGCCATCTCCGCCATCACGGCCAGAGCGTCGTTAACGCCTACGAGCATTGGCTTGTCCGTTCTTAGTCGCTTAGTAATCGTAAGATCGCCATCGCCAGCAGTCGCCGGTGGCCAGTTGTCGAACTTCGGTACGGAATAGCCGGAGGCGATCCAAGGAAAATCTACTGCAACCGATGTTTCCTTCTGAATCAAAATAAGGTTTCATTCTTTGACCTTTGAGTTCCAAAAAGAACGAGAACAATACGTGCTAAGTGGATGAAAAATTCAAAGTATCTTATTTCATGGTGTTGGAATTCTAGTGAAAAGTGCTAGGGAAATGTGTCCATTACGGTTTCTCCTATTGCTCGCTCGTGAAATGTGTGTTCCGGAGTGAAAAGCAAAGTGAAGAAAAAAAACAAAAATTCAAATCGTTGCAGCGAACAAAAAATCTCCATTCGTGATTTATGCTCATCAGAAAATCCATTAAATTGCAAATGTCGGTGCACATTCGCACATTTGGGAGAGGTGAAACTTTCGAGAAGAGAATCGACGTAGCCCAAAAAGTGGAACCGAACAGTGACGAAGGATTAATAAATACTTTGGACTTTACGGAGCTGGGTTGATTTGAAATATGGTTTCTAATGGAATGGAAGCCCGCTGACACAATTCTTTTAACGGGTTTTTATCGACTTGCTACAAGTGCAAAACAGCCCAAAACGGCAAGAAACAGTGCAGCGCTGAAAGAAGAACATCGAAAAATAATCCTGCTAGCTAGAATTCGGTCGGTATGATCCGGAACCATAGAGGTCCATCCATCCGGTATGGGACGGTTCGGTTCCACCGCTCTCCTTCTTTGGAGACACCGAATTCCACTCAGTTGTCCGTTCTGTTGCAAATTGCATTCTAATGGCGAGAATAGTTAAAATTCCAATATGTAAAACTTTCGTTCGATATGGTGTCGCCCCGAAGACACCTTTTTCGGTTTTGGAAGCCTTATTCTGTGCCTTATTTTTGGTCTCTTGCCTCTCGTTGAAGCGCCAGAAACTTTATTCTCTCTTTCCGGATGCTCGATAATGCAAATCACGCCTAAAGTGCATTTGCGATCAAGTGCACAAAATGAATCCGCTCCCAACATACACACACACACGTTAAAAGCCATCAAATGTGGCATAGCCGATGAGGAGGAAAAACTGAAAAAAATCCATTTTTATGTGCAAATGATTGCCAAATCGTTTGGAAAAATTCTTAATGGGTTTCGGGTGTCCTTTTAAGCTATAGGAAATTTATCCTTTTGAGAGAATCCGAATTCTAAAAACCCTCTCGAAACCACCAAGTGCGAAATTGGTTGAAATATTTTAGGTATTTACTCTTGCTGGCTAGAAATTATCCGTGATTTCATTTAAAGGTGTTCTTTGTGCCCAGGTTTCTGTTAAAGAAGGCTTTAACAAAATGATTAAAAGCAATAAATGTCTACCACAATCACTTGATTAAAGATGAAATTCGGTTTTTGCAAACCAACATAAAATAAACAACTGGAGGGCACCACCTAACTTAATCAAGAAGAAAAACACACCAAACTCAGGAAATGATTTGAACGAGTATAAAAATTGCAAAAAACATGGAAATAAAAGTTTGCTTCTCGCTAGCCGCACATCTGTGCCGCCGAAACATCTTATCAACAGCTCAATACAAAACAAAGAAACCATCTTATCTACCACCACCCGGACTTCATTGGCAGGTCTCTCGTGTCATCAATATTTTGTCAATTTTTGCTCCACTCTTCACGACTGCCCCATTCCATACCATCATAAGTGAGCCCAACCAGCATTTAGCTGTTACATCCAATCCGACCGGAACAATCCAGTCGATACCGGAAATATCTTCGACGGTGACAAAAAAGATCCCAAAAAGGGTTAAATTGATGTCCAGTGCACCTTCGCCGGAACATGTTGTGCTGTTGTGGACAAAAAATCCCAATTCAAGAATCACCTTAAGCGATGACGCAAGCATCGCAATTCCCCGATGGTGGCACATTGCCCGAGGCGCGCACGTGAACGAACGGGTTTCGCTCGAAAGTTGATTTGCACCACGCTTCGTTGGTTGCGCCTCTGGGTAAATTTATTTTAAATTGTTACAACCACCACCCACGATGTGCATTCCCCCCGCGGTCACTGTACACAAGGTTGAAAATGCCAAGTTGCATTTTAAACACGAAAACATCTTCAAACGCAAAACATTACAAAGTGAATAAGTTTTCCAAGCAGCGATTTGTGGAATTTGTGAGCTGAGTGGAGCCCGCTGTAAGCCCACTAGTGGATCGATGGGTTTATCTTTCGAGCAATTCGACCGTCGGTAACCGATAAGCATTCGATCGGAATAGCTTCAACCGATAATAACCTTCTAGTCACAATTTCCAAATCATTCCAAAATTAAACGATAATGATAACACGTTACCCCGGTTGGTTCCGGTTGCGTAACGTTAGCGCTTCTATTAATGGCGCTGATTGATTTTATGCTTCGTTTTTGCTGCTTACTTCTTTTCGAAGCTGCTGCTGTCTGCGAAGTTGATAAGCGAATCATGAAGTGTGCCCGGTTTTGCAAACGGTGTCTTGAGACTTACTTCTTCACAAATCTTACGATAAGATAGGCGTGCCTATCAGTGATTCTTGCAATGGCGCTATAAAACTGACAACGGCAGGAGCCCACCGAGATGAACCGATGACACCAAGAACCGTTGGCAACCAGCGGGCCGGTTCATCTTTCAACGACATTGCGATTCTCTTCACCTTATCGCAAAGGTCGGTCGTGTTCGAACACGTGTTTTCTTTTGCAAATCTTAATGCCCCAATGCCAACCAAATCGCTCCCGGTGACCCTCGGTGTGTTCGTTCGACGCTCCTAATCTGGCCTCGGTGTCTCTTTCGCGATGATCCACGCACGGTTCCAGGCTGTTTGTTCGCAATGGGTATTTTTCCCGGGGCCTTGCACAAATAATAATTGACCAATTTATTTCAATTTCGCCAGCACCGGGTTGTTGTGATAACGACGTGGATAAAGTGTGTGGCCATTTTTATTGCCAAATGCCTTCTCGGACGTCAGCCGCAAAGCGTTCGCCGTTGAGAAAATCGAAACGGCTTCTGCGGGCAGGATCGGTTTGCTTGAAGATTGGGAAGATTTGATAACGCCATTGGTTGTGGTTTGTTTAAATGCAACCTTGATCCAGAGTAAGGTTCCCATACAGAAATTTTACTTTCCTCACATTTGCCAAATGTTGTGCAGCTTTAAAAAGTTTTAGTTATGCATGCGTTCTCGAAAACAACAAAACGAGCAATAGGTTTCCCTCCCTACTTTCAAAATACCCTTATCTAAAACACAAGCTTCAAAACATTTAACATGTTCTCCATAAAATGATTGCCCACGGTGATTAATGGTGGTGTGACGTACGCTCGCGTGACCATTCCGAAAATGTCGATCCATTTTGACCGTCTTCGGCATGTTCGCCCTCAAACAGAAACATTCTTGCCGATGGAGTGTACTTCCCTGGAAAGCAATGCCGGTGGACATCACTTTGGGGCGGTTATGTTTCCTGGCGTTAGTACACGGTTTCGTTCATTAGATGAAGATAGTAATCTACAGATACGTCCGCCGCACGACACGGTGCTAAAGGCGCAAGCGAGTAGGGAATTTGTCATCCAACACGCCCCAGCGCGAGACACCCGAGACGACGAACGGCTGGCAGTCTCGCGATGTACAGCACTCGATTAGATTGCATGCAAATGAGCCGGAGCTGCAACAAACTTTCATTAAAGGGCGAGTGCACTGCTTGACAGTTTGGTGCAGCTAACCGTCCGAGGAAAATGGACATTTGCCCCTCAAAGCAATATTCACTTTAGGTCACCGCTAAATGGCGGTGATTTGCCATTCCTCCCCTTGTCATCCGAGACGGTGTGGTTTCGAAACCGAGAAATTTTCCTACGGCATCCACAACAATCGCGGCCGACGGTGTGGCGAGTTTGGACATGTGTTCAAATTGTTTCGACAAACAGCCCGTATGCCCGTTCGGAAGCCGGGTTGGGCTCTCCTTCGGCGAGGGAAATATTTGCAGAAGGTTTTAGTGCCACCACGTTAGACGTGCGAGACGCGCTGGTACAAGTGTTCTCGCTGAAAACATCGAATCAGGCTCGGAAGACGGGACGCTAGTGAATTTCTTATAGGCCTATCTACCATAACGCCCCGCCTTGGAGGGCGAAAGTGGGGATGTTCGAGGGAAAAACGGACCGTTACGTTCGAGGCAGAACGACGGGTTCGCTCGCAGCAGGGAGCTTCTGGTAGGTGCCTGCGCTTACGGTGGATTATTGAATCAAATAACTTCCTTAAGTAACGACAATTGACTGAATTAGATAAGCGGATACAGTTACAGGCAAAGTCCGATCGCAGGTTGAAGACCCACGGGCCGGCACCCGAGCCTCGGGACGAACTCGAGTGGACCATTTTCAGACGCAACGAACCGAGTTTTTCCGGCAACCAAGGTCCTTGCGTCCTCGATTATCATTTCCCACCACGAAACCAGCATAGATACTAAAACTGGGACCGAATTGTGGGAAATGAGTGTTCTTTGTTTCGAGTAAGAAAGTAAGAGTCCAAAACTTGCAATCGAAACATACACTCACACACACAGAAACATGCTGGTTAATAGCAAAAACTCATCAACTGGTCGAACATAGCCATACAATTGGGTACTTTTAGAGACGTAACTTTGATTGTAGCTTTTTGCCAGAGAAGCAAAAGTTTGGTTCCTTCAAGGAACAAAGTACTACGTGCCTTTCCAGAGTGGATCGCAATAACAACAACACAAGGGTAAAGTACAAGTACACATTGAAATACGTTCGGGCACAGTTTCGAAACTATACTCACCTTTTTGGGCGACCTTTTCTTACCAGTGCTTTTTCCTTCGCTTTTTCAACATTTCGAGTATCCTTCTATCAAGCGATATTTATTCATTCGAACCGTAACAACTTGATGATCCAGCGTTGTAGAACGTTACAAGTTTTGGCTTACACTTTTTGTAACCTGTGCCAAATAAGTGACCACCAGTGGTTTCTGGTCAATTTAATCTTTTGATGACATATCAACCAACTTTTTCACAAGACAAGAAGCTCGGGTTGATTGATAAACTTTTCTTCGACTTACTTGGATTGGTATCGTTGAACTCAACAATTCCACTCAACGAGCGACACGAACTTTAGGTACGCACGAGAAAGTACATTCTCCGCTAGACAATGTTGGACCCAGGAAAACCCAACAAAGGTGTCCTTAAAATGAAACCATTTTATCTGTTGCATTATTTCCAATCAGTTAACTAGATGAGTTCCTTTCACAATACCTTGTCGTCCATTCTCCATAGATTTTGTTATGGAACCACTTTTTCTCCTCCTGGACGTTAGTTCCTTCAAAGCCGCAGTCATCTTCGTTTATCTCCATATAGACAAAAACCCAAGACCATTCAATTGCGGGGGCGAATTTCTGGCTAAGAAACAAAGATCGTAAACATTCTCCCAAAAAAGACCCTTATATCGTAGAGTCGCTGCATCCTTTTGCCGAGGTTTTTAACTTTTCACAAAGCTGATCCCCTATCACCGTGGTACGTCATGCGAGATAACAGTTCAAAAGAAACGATCGTAATTAATTTTCCGGTTTCGAATTGTTTTCTGCTGTAGCTCTCATCTTCCGTATAATTGCCGGGGACTGCCTGAAGAGTCTTTTAGAGTACCGGATTCATGCCGGTGATAAGAAGACTGCATAGCATCCCGCTGTGTGAGAAGCGTAAAACTACACGCGTTAAACCTCAACCCCAGGAAAACAAGTGTCGCCAAAAAAGCCAACAGGTCTGCCAGAACGCTAAACTTTGTTTAACTTTTCAACGGGTTGTAGAAAGTTGATGTGCTTGAAAGAGAGGTAAGAAACGAGAGTGGCAACTTCCAGGTGCTTCAGGTATCTCCAAGGAAATAGAATGCATTTCTCGGGACAAAGCAGCACCACGGAATAAGGATGCAGACATGATGAGACATGGTGCTTCGGATCTTTCCCACACTTTTTGCCATGAACGACCACCAAACAATGGTAACCTGGATGACAAAGGAGAAAACTTTCGGCACCACAGCACAAGAAAAGCAAAAGAGGTTGCCGTTTTTTCGTCTTAAGTATGAAACATGTGAAGCAGTCCAACAAGATCTCAAAATCATTGTTTTGTCAGATTGTTCCGTACGGTACTCGTTTTGCATGATAATAGTTGATTCTTCCAACATCCACTTGACTCTGTAGAGTGGTGAGAAAATTAGAAATGTTCTTTCATCTTTATGGATTCTGCTGTGTCAAATTTGTGAAATATTTTTATAATGTTTTCGGTTGAAGAATTCTTCAACTTCATTCTAGAGTTCGGCTATCGAATGTGCACGGGTTTTAGATTAATCTAATAAAATACCTGAAGTGAAGAACACAAGCAAATTATCAAAACCGCTTTCGAGATTCGGAATATTTCTCTAGAGCAAACAACTGTGATTCATGCGAGTAACACCATTAAAACAACACAAATCGTTTGAACTACCTGCAAACCACCGACATGTAACTGGAAACCAGTTGAAACGGCATCTTTAAAGTTATTTATTACTGCCCGAGAGTTCCCCGGAATTCCGTTCACTGGCACTGTTCGTCACGTGCTAAATTAACTAACCCAAGTTCCAACACAACTTTCAACAGAGCAAGATGATGGAAGAAGAGGGTGTTAGTTTCATATATCAGAATCTCTCTCAGCTTCAACCTCTAACGCAAAAAAAACATCCACAAACCGGTTTCTTAATGAAGAAAATTACTTAATTGATGACTAATGTTCATAGTGCGGTAGGTTTGAACCCGCTCTAGACTCATTTAGATGCAGATATCACAAATAGAATAAAACAGCATGGTACAGAACATAGGGACAAAAAAGACTAGAATGAAAATTATTCATTCAACACATTCAATGCTTCAATAAGAAATTAAATGGCTTGATCTTCGTTTAACGACTAGCCAATACACACTTCTAAATGTTAGGTAATTACATTTCTCTTACCACCCACCAATCTAGTGTGGTTGGTTTCGGTTAGCCCGTTATAGACAAGTATCTTTCCAATTTTCACCGTTTGCTGATATCCTTTTCATTCCTCCATTCCAATAACGAATCCAGTAGATCTGCTCGGTATTTCCAAAAGCAATCGTACGAAGAGAAATAAAACCAATCGAATTCGATTACAGAAGAGTTCTAGCTGAAAAGTTCAGCATCGTGCCTTTTACCGCTTAATTCCATGTGCTACATCTGGTGCTTGTCGAATATCCTGGAATAAAATAGCTTTGTTGGAGTCGAAAATGAACAGGATGTACTTCTATTACCAAAATTAAAGTACCGTTTAGAGTACCTGTAGAACGAAGCGTCTTAAATGAGGTGTAAAAATGCGCTATCAATTTTAAAATTATGTTCACCATGGAATTGAGCTGTTGGTTACTTTTTGCTTAGTAAACGCTTGATTGTAAATTAAACGAAAGTTTTAATGATACCAGTGCACAAATGAATAGTATGAATGTTCTTCAATTTTCACTTAAAAGCTTCTACAACTTCTTTTAATTGGATTAGAAATGATATTTGAATCCCTTTGTAATGTATTTCATAAGTCGGCGAAGAAAACTTTATTGCCTTTTCCACCGCATAAGAATGTCTTTTGTGCGAGAAACCTTTTCATATCACAACCCGCACCTTCCCTTATTCTATTATGTACCACCCTTTCTCTTCACTTTGTTTAATAAACCATCGGCTACTGAGCTCTGAAAAGAATCCGTCCACTAGAAACTCCACCTTCCGGCAACCGGGAGGGAGATGGTGTAAACGCCGGAGTGATGAGTTTAAATTGAAGCACGACTCATCATTCAATTATCCGCCACCGTGAGCGTGATCAGTACGCGATCGTCTCCGAGCAGCCGTGTGTTCTTCGTCTGGAATGCCTTCAAGCAGTCAGTCAGTCAGTCAGTCAGTCAGTTAGTCTGCGAGATGCTTCCGAGACTGGAATGCAACATCAACTGGCGCGCAATTACCTTCAACGTCGTCGTCGTCGTCGTCGTCTTAGTTGCAGTGTTGTCTGTCGCCTTAGTTATGTAGTGCACCCGGGACCGATCGAATCTGGTCAACCTTTTAGTCGTCATGTGGCAGTGCTACCGGAACGAACGAAAAGGCGAACGGTCGGCGCATCGGAAGAAGGTCCTTGATATTAGTGGATTAAAAAAAATTGTGAGTGTGACAGTGTCCATGTCTATTGCTGAGACGTTGCATCTTGTCCAATTGAAGGATCATTGATGGAGAGTGAGAGTGTGATAACGGAAGTGCGAATTAGTTCATAAAAAGATCGAAAAGAAGTTGGAGAAAAATGGAATAATACCAGGAGATAGCAGTAAAACTACGTAAACACATTTCGAGAAGAAGCAATGACATGATATGGTAAATCCTTGGAATAATGGTTTTGCTGTGAATGGCGAGTGAATAGTCGACAAGAAAAAAAAGCACATGTTCTGTGATGTTATGTTTGTGTGTCTGTCTACTGGCAGTTAGAACCATGGCCAGTTCTCAAGAATAACAAGTGATAATATCTTAAACCGCTCTGATTGAGTCAACGTCTGCCTGAAGCAAAGTGAAAGTGGGTATCATAAATGCTTCCGCGAACCGATATCCTTGCTTTCTTGGAGTCAGATTTAGTGGAGATAGTGTAATAATGGGATGTGATGATTCATCGTGTGAGAACGTTGTGCAATACAGTTGTGTGATCTTATTGTTACTGTTCGAATAAGTTGTATTATTTATTCAATATCCGGTTTATAAAAACATCGGTGCTTTCGTATATAATACACACTTTATAAAGCTAGTGTAATTTTTAACAGTGCATCTCATTTATTTTCTGTTTTAGTTAAGTGCCTTGAATGTTGTGTGGCAAACCAATTCCCTCTGTTATAAAATTTGAGGATCACGTGTAGCAGTCGTGTATATTACGCAAGTGCCTAAAAGTGTGCAAACACTGGAAAGATTCGAAACCATTGAAGGTAAACAAAATTGTGTATGAAATGTTTAGCAATCGTCCATTGTTAACATTATCACTCATTATCAGTTCGTTGTTGTGTTTGTTTGCGAAAATGTAATTTACTGTTAACCCGTCCATGTAAAAATAAATAAACCCGCAGCATCCATGCTAAACACACCTTATCAAGAGTGAAATCAAAAGTAGTTCAATTACATTACACCAATCAGTCCCCCAGAATGTGACTATCTTTCAAACAATGGTTTTAAAGGTCGATTCCCCCTGATTTGGGACACGATTCGTCGCACCAGTGAACAAATATTTACAGTTAAGTGAGCTTTTCATGTGTAATTGATATCGTTGTGCCGGTGGAATCCGTTCAAAACGCGGAAATAAGAAGCTTAGCTCAGTCACACGCACCCGAGCGCTCGATTAGAGCAACTAATGCGCCGGTGGTTTCCGCCAGGAAAAACACAATAACGACCCAACATGGACAACAATCGCAACCGCAGGCTTTGCAGCACGTACTTGCAGTGCGGTGCATCGATGTAATTATTATGATATGGACCGGTTTGGCGGTTTGATCGCCGGTCGAGCGAAAGATTGCAATCCTCTACCGGGCGGTGAATAATTAATTCCAATAAATATCCACCGAAATAACTCTCGGCACGACCATGCGGTCCCTTTGCAGGTTCGCGCACCGGACAAATTGATAATCTCCGTGTAGGCGAGCCTGAATATCATGAATTATGCTTACCTCATGTAAGTCGCCCCGGCATCGGCATAATTACCTCACTGTCCATTGCTCTTTTCCTTCCCACCCAAACCGGTTTCCATCACTGGTGGAAAGTTTGTTGGGATCTAATTTCCTAAAACATAAGCCCCGATCGTGCGCGTACAAGTGTGCGTGAGAATGTGTATTAGTGTGTTTACGTATTTGAATCCCGCCTTTGGTATAATTTTCATAAATTTTCCACAAGGCTCTGATTCTGCTCAAACGCTCCCCGGCTACGTTCTGCGGTCATCGGGACAAGGGGTTCCGGTATTGGCACGCATTTCCGATACCCCCATCACATGCTGTAATCAGGATTCTGGAGCGAGGGTTGCTTTCGGTCACAGTTTCTCTAATTGCCTCAAATCCAGATTTATCGGGTAGTGAGAAAACTTCATCGCATAACTCGATTAGTAGCTGGACTATACTTTTCATCACCAATACGCAGAGCTACCCAAATGAGCTGCACGAGTGTTAGATTTCTATGGTGAAAGATGAGACCCCTAGTTAAATCCACAAACTTAATCATGAATATCGAAGAATAGGCCCCAAGCGGTAGGCTTTCAACATTCGTTTCTCGAGTGATTATAAATAAATAAATAAATGTTACTCGACTGATTTCGAAATTGCACTGATCAATGATTTGCGAATGATTTGCAGTTATTAAAACAAGAAAGTTAAATAAAAAATAGGCATTTGATTTCATTGCATAATTTACTAAAATATGTTGATTTTGAAAAAGGAATTACATTCAATTTAGCTCATTCCCTTCGTCCCTTGCAGTTCTTTAAATGTATTACTAATGTGCGTTCAATGAAAACCTCTTTTACTAAAGTTGGATCAAAAGCAGGACGAGTACGTCGCTTGATTACAAATATATGTTTAAGCTACGATCCACACTCTGGATTTGTGCTGAATGATTCTTATTCTCAGCTGCTTTTGACAACTTGATAAAATGAAACATGCCCGGGAATAAATCACTTAGAAGAATCTTTTTTCTTTTTACTGAACACCAGTCTTGATTTGCCCTTGCAAAGCTAGGCAATCCTCTTTCCTTTTGTTGAAGAATTATCAATGGTTGTTATTTTCTTTGTCGATTCAGAAACGGTTTGCTCCACTGCAAACCGATTTGATTTATTTCCAACCATGGGTCAGTGATAAGGAAGCGCAGGAAAAGTCTGAGATAAAAAACGAAAACACACACTCACATATGGTTGAAAAGTTTGTCATGTCTCAATGGAATGAGCACGAGCTGCACAGATTTCTCTATACACTGCTTTGCCACAAGCTTCATGCAGCAAGTTTTCCAAACCCATCGGATATAGCGAAAGGAAATCTCGAAAGGAGCTGTCAAAGTGTGTTCACCAACAAACTTCCCATTTTTTATGGCCACTTGCTGGCTTCCAGTAGATTCTCAGCTCTCCGACGAATCTCGTGCCGACCCTTCTTTCGTGCTCAATTAATTTCACCGAAAGCGAGGAGATAAATAGGAACCACGGTACAGCGATTCCTTCCGTCTCGATTCCTGTTGTACGTGATAAGTTTATCGAACGTGGCGTCTTCATCCGGTGAGAAGGGTTCTCGCTTTCCACCAGAAAACTATAAATACGGAGGAAATGGTTGTAGTATCACGGAATGCCTGATACGCCAAGCCTTCACTCGCATTGAAACCCAATTCTATCGGGTAAAATTAGGCCCAGTTCATAATATTTTGCTCCACAAAATTTGTCCATCTGGGTGGGGTAACTGAAAACACAAGCCAAACGACGAATGATGGTGCACCCGGACGTGTCGAGAATCTGATTTATCGTGCGCCGGAGTGTGAATGCGGACGGATCATTTCATGCTTGAGCAAGTGACAGTGAGCCATTTCGAAACGCCGGCGTCAGTCGGGACCGAACTTCGTCCGAGACCGCAACCCAACGTCCCATGCTCTTCGAAAATCAGTGGGATAAAACCATCAGCTTCCGTCAGCGGGAACGCATTAACGTGACCGATTGATGCAAAATGTATCTGATACGGAACGCGGAACGCTAGTGGGGGGAATTGCATTGATATGTCCGAGCTATATATGATCGTTCTCTGTCAAACTGC
Organism: Anopheles sinensis; assembly: GCA_000441895.2. NCBI lineage: Eukaryota > Metazoa > Arthropoda > Insecta > Diptera > Culicidae > Anopheles > Anopheles sinensis. The sequence goes on along the minus strand of KE525352.1, from coordinate 1,184,672 downwards.
ACACTTCTGCCACTGCATTTCTGTGCCCGGTCGTGTGTGAATTTCTATTTAATTTTGCTGCCATGATGTCGCATCTCCTACTGGTTGTGTGCAACGGCGTCAGCCGGGAGCCAACGGAAGTAGTGGGAAATTCCTTCAACACAAAATGACATTACGGCTGTCACTTTCTATTCTCTCGGACGCCTTAGTCAATCGAGCTGCATCGTGCTGCATGCCGGCATAATCACATCAGCTCACAACTGCAAACATCAGTCGGTTCGGGATCATACGGACGAATGTCCTGAAGAAGCCGTCGACACTGAAAGAGCAAGAAAAGACCTAGGAATCAGACCCCCGGATGTACGGAGGAAGTCTTCCTCCTCAACGAATGATATTCAGAACGGTTGCCACTGCGCCAGAGAGTGTGCATTCTTCGGTTCACAATTCAGAATTTCTTGCATTTCTATTTTATGCTCCATGAGAGGAAGGATACACAAAAAACCCTCCACTGGACATTGTCCACGTCCAACTGCGGTCGCCGGATGAAGTCCACTGGTACGAATCTCTTTCCTCGCACGTGCAGCGGCGGAAAATATGTTACCGTCAAGGAAGTTGACATTCCGGTGTTACTGTACATCATCGGCAAGTAGGAAAACAACCGCCGCCCGGCGGTCAGGTCCGACAACATCTCGTACCACGAAAGCAACCGGTCAGAACGTGCCCCCAGATCCACCGACATATGCGGATGTGGCCTGTTTGCATCATTCGTGACTGCAAAGGCAGCGCACTGGCCAGAAGAATGGCTAACTGACCGCTCGGTGCACCTCGACCATCTCTTTCCCGATTTGGACCACTTTGTTTACCCATGGAGGAAGTAAATAGCAACCATTGTACAGCCTAACCACTCGTCCACCGGCCGGGTAAACTGCCATCCAGAAGCGATGGACACTCAAATGTCAGAAGGCAATCCCGAGCGGACGGAAGGAAGGATTTATCCTGAGCAAACGTATCACTCTTCCAGCGAACGATACGTGCATCTGTTGGGAGCCACTGGCATTAGTCATAATATTATTCTAATTCGAGTAGAATGCAGTGGCTCGTTTGTGTATCTCCTTTTGACCAACAATTTTCTGCCAACGATGCCATTTTTTCCTCCGACGGCTTATTTTGCGGAATGTGGAAAAATTCCTTTTAAAGCAGGTCACAGAGCGAAGCGTCCAATGAATGTACTGAGGCATTTGCATTCTTTGCAACATTGTAAGTCGAGAGGATTGTGTATTGTTGTACAACGGATTTCATTATGATTACGATGTTATGAGAATGCAATTCAAGCAAACAAAATACTGCTGCTGTTAACATTCTAAATTAGATGCAATGTCCAATTTACTGCTTTCCAGAACCAAATTCTACTCTGTTGAAAATTATGTGAGTTGACGGTTTTATAAAATATATCTTTGCTAGTTCCAAACATTGGTCTCATGTTAAAAATTAATCCCTTACGAAGGACTACAAACGGATCCTGTGTGTTACCCATTAGTGAAAGTAGTTCATTATCGTTCTCAAAAATACACTCACACACACACATAGACACACACGGCATAATACCCCAACTTTTCGCTCCCTCGTTGGCTCGACGGAGATTCACCTCGACACGACTGACCCTATTCCTTATCTTATCTCTCGGCCGACCACACTAAACATACTTCTTCTGACCAGCAGCGTTACGGCATCGTAAAACAACTCATTAATGCCGCCAGCCATCTCAAACCGCCCCTTCCCCGCTTCACCGCCGCCCCCTCACATCGTTCTACATCGTTTACCAAAACCTCGTGTGCACTTGAAAGTGTGGCGCTTGTTTGCGCAAACAACAACTCGAACCGACGCTGGCTGCATCTTACAGCAGTGCTCTTGAGCACACCGGCGCGCTAGTTCGCTAATTACGGCAACGGATTCAAACAGGTTGAGCAAATCTGCCGGGGTTTTAAAAACTTTTGCCGCACGTAATGTCGAGCAAATTGCTTCCAGAAGGTTTGCGCGATTCGGGAAGTGGCTGCTTGCTGGAGTGGAGTGAATCATACTCCAAGGACTTGATAACTGATACTAACTTGGTCTAAATAGACTCCGGAACTGATGAAAGATTCAAATGTAAGATTTATTACGAGGGATAAGTCACTGCAGTGAATGTTAGCTCGAAAGATGGAGTCAAAGGAATAAAAGAAGAGCAGAGAAGATAATGATTTGGTGACAGTGAAATTTAACGCGAATCATATATAATCTGTTGCAGCGGGTAAATTAACCAAACTTGAATTATTAATTAATGCTTTCTGCCTCTTCTTTAAATGTGCTTAGTTATCCTCTTTAACTTTACTTTCTCTCATAAATTACAAAAATTACTTTTTCTTTAGTGCACATCAAAGGATTAAAAACTAACAGTAAAAATTACACCATGCTTTGTTTTGCAAGGTTACTAACGGGGAGTATTTTTTTTTTTCGGCTAGGCTGCATAAAATAGCAGCATAATGCTGTTCTGGATTCGCGTGTCTTAGGATCGTGCATAAACTCCGACGAAAAACTTTCTCCAACCAAAGAAAGCTGCATCATCCACGGGAAGGTGTTGCGACGCCCGTAATTTTATTGGACTTTTAATAACCAGCCTCCTCCTCCACCACTATCACCTTCTACCGACCTCACCGCGCTCGGTTAATCTATCATACAGCTCCTTTCTGCACACTGTCGCGAATGGTTCGAAGATGATGCCAGTGGCGCCGGCAAATCCGGACCGCACAACGGGTGTGCTAATTTATTTGCTCGGTAAATTATTAATGATACACCGAGTGTTAGCTGGCGCACGGGGCACGATTGTGGAGGTAAATATTAGAACAAGTCCGAAGCCGGGAGATTATTCGTTATTTGCCGGCGCTGGTTTGCCGCTTACGACGCCACCGTGCTGCGGCCCAAATCTTTTGTATTAACCACTCCGGCTCTAGGTGTGTGCGGAACGATGGGAATGAGAAAAAAAACAATGTTCGCTGTCACGCCCTTATATCGTGAACGAATCATGAGATTTTTCCACCCACGATGGGAGGGGAAGAAAAAACAAATTGAAAACATTCCACTCTCTGTCATGGTTCTACTTCTAGAGTATTATTTTAACACTCGGCAAATTGATAGCTGCACCGATTACACGTTGTGCGTTATTTTTATTAATATAATGTTCTTTCTACACCCCAACGCAGACGCACAAGGTGGAACTGGATTAGCCTAGAAGCAAGCAAGCCGGCTGCCAAATCGCTCACGTCCGTCCATCAAGCGTAATCTATTACCACGCAAGAGTAATGAGCTTTCCTAATAACCGAATTTGGCCCCGGCTGCCTCAAATGCACGAGCTGGCAAACTTCTTTTTGCGTCATCCGGCTCATGGCGGCTCAAAAAGCTCGCAACACTTGGGAAGATTTATGAGATTTTCTTCACACTCGCTCACACGAAGCAAGGAAGTGTTTAACACGACAGCCGTGGATTAGCGTGCTAGGCGGATGAAGTGGAATAACGACAGACCCAGAATGGGGGAAGAGTTTGGGAGGACGGGAGAAAGGTAAAAATCCCAAACGCGTCATGGAAAACAACGTCTCAACGTTTTCCAGCTCGCTCCGGATTTCCGGAAGGCATTGATCTGCAAATAGTCGGAAAGAGCGGAGGGGAGGGGGGGGGAGGTGAAAACAAACGGCACGGGTAGGTGTCATGTTGGTAGCCCGACAGGCAAATTATGGAGATTTCATGGCATTCATTTTCCCATCGAGCACCAGGCGTCTCCACCATCTTCGGTCGGAAAATCAAGCTAAAAGCTTCCATAACACAAAAGGCACCGCTATGTCTGGTAATGTGTATGTATGTGTGAGAGTGAGACAAAAGATTGGATGAGCGATCGAAGGCTTGTTGGAAAGACACCGGAATCCCGGAGCACGTATCGCACGCAGAAAATGATAGCAAATTAATCAATTTGTTGTGGAAATTACGGTGTACATAACATGAGGTGCGTCGTTTCATGAGCAGAACGCAACAAGAAATGAGATAGACATTGACTCGAGGGGTTTCAAGACGGAAACAGGCGAAGATATAGGTGTCCAGGGTGGTGAAAAACAGGTGTCTTCCTGTACGAATATCGATTGACCTAAGAAGCATTGGGAAAGTGGGAACTGTTTTTGTCTGCAAATAGGTATTTCTTTATGATTCACGCGCTTGTTTGTGAACAATTACAAATTTCAGATGAAGTTTCATTACTTCCATAAAGACACTAATATGTTAATCATTTTACTAAAACAACGTGTTACTTAAACCAATTGATTCAATCGAGATTGTGCGACATATAACCGTTAAAGAAATAATCTTAATTTACTGTAAACACTTCGTTTTCCGCATCAGACTCAGAAAAGGACACATTTACGATACATTCATTTGGCTACACGCCCAACCTCACTCATTCCTTCTGCAATAAACGTAATTTGTGGTTCCTTTTGCCGGTTTAGTATGGTTAGTAACATGCCGCTCCGTTTTGCTCTCTTTTCTCTCCGCAAACACAGCTCCGTTCTGCAGCAAAACAACAAAAACGGTAACAGTCCGGTTAAATAATGACCTATCATGCCGCATCAGTATTGCTTACGATTTGCCTCACCCTGCTGGCTGCCCGTCCGGAGCACCCGTCCGGTTCCGTCCTCGCCATCCCGACCAACGTGGAACCACCGAAGGAAATAGTGTACCGTAAGTCTGGCCCGTTTCGTTTTACTTCGTCGGAAAATTGTCGGCCTGCAGATGATATATGTGTACCTTTTGTCTCTCCTTCCGCCGCAGCCAAATGTACCGGTCCGGGCGAGCCGGGTCAGTGCAAGACGTTCGGCTATCGGTATCGCTTCGAGCAGTCGATCAACAACTGTACGCAGTTCATCTGGGGCGGCTGCGGTGGCAATTTGCAGAACAATTTCGAAACGTACGAACAGTGCATGCAGCAGTGTGCTAATGAAACACGTGAGTCGGGCGTCTTACGGGGGATTAGGCGCCTCCATCAGTGGGTGTGTGTTGGATTTGTTCGGTCTTCCACCGCTTCCGTTTAGCGCAATTGAAAGGAAATGAGATCAGCGTGAGAAAAGAAAGAGCGAAGTGAGAGTGAGAACAATAAATTACAACACATGATCGATGGAGGGCAAAGAATTGTGCGATGTTTTTCAACTCTCGCTTTCAACGGGCATCGTTCACTTGCAGAAACACAACCGCCGGTCCCGCTAACGACTACCGCCGATCCATCGTCGTCGACCGTACGCACACAGACGCAGGAGGCCTGGTCGCTGCACTCGTCCAGCAGCACGCTAGCGCCGGTTCCGGACGAGATGCGCGGCTCCGAGCTGACGTTCAAGGAAACGGGCTACGAGAAAACCTTTATGTTTGCCAAAAACAACACCTTCATACAGATGGACGGCGAAACCATCCAAACCTTTCAGCTCCGGTACGTGTTGACCCTTTCCGGGTGATGTTGGGTGTCACAATACAACGATTGTTGCGTTCACATAGAGATGGACTTTGTTCTTCCTTGATGTTTTTCCCAGCAATAATCTTAATTTTATACAATTCAAAAGTTACAAGTAAAATTTTTTAATCAATCAAAATTGCCTTCTCATAACACTTTCATTTCCAATTTCATCTCTCTCTACCGGATTTTTCCATCAACCATTTGACACTTGGCCCGCTGCAGACTCTGCCGAGAGATATCGTTCCAGTTCCGCACCCGTCTGCCGCACGGACTGCTCGTGTACCACAACGTTAAAACGCCGGCCGGGGTGAAGCTGGATCCGTACGCACTGTACGTCATCGTCGAGAAGGGCCAGCTGAAGGTGGTGCACGTTTTCGGAAACCATTCGACGAGCGTCACCGTCGGCGAGGGTCTCAACCGGGACGAGTGGCATAGCGTTATGGTAAGTGTGAAATATCATTGAAGTATCATTGCAATTAACTCTACCTAGCGACGAGTAGACACACTCCAATTTAAAAGTGAATGAAGCAAACTTCACAATTTAGCATAAGAAGTACAGGGCACTCGGATGGTAAATGGTTTAAGAAAAGGTGCATATTAATTGAAGGTGTCAGTTCAACGAGGCATATGGAGTCTAAACCACTCCTTTAGAACCAGATAATTCTTAGAACTGACGAGAAAAATACTGGTTGCTTGAAGGACCTTCTGCTGAAGCAGTATCTCTATGCCACCTGGACAAGTTGTTTTTCTGTTTACCAGCAAATGATAGAACCTAACTAGAATGGCCCATTTTCCAACACCAAAAACAAAGTGGAACTACCACTATACTAGGAAGGATTCTTTACAAATTCAGTCAAGAAAAAGGCCTTAACAACGATGACGATGACAGAAGGAACGAATGCCACCCCATTCGGTGGCAGAACGGTAAAACGGTGCGCTTCCTTTCGAGCACCACTTGAGACGGGTCTTGCCAGTAACGAGTTGAAACATTATGTATGTTGTTTGGATATATTGAAAAGCGTCGGAATTGAATTCATATAGCAGACCGTGAGGTAGTGATAAACGCAAGACACATTTGTTTGCTTTCCTTAACGTACGTAAGGACCTTTTTATATGCACGATTGAAATGCGATGGTTTTATGTTTTGGCGCACAGGTAATCGAGCCTCTTGAGACATATCGTTGTGAAAAATAACATAATCTCATGTCAAACAGTCAAAGAAAAGGGAAGTAGGTTCTTTACAAATTAATATCGTAGGAGGTTAGGAGGAGGGCGAACCTATGATGCAAATTAATCTGTTAATCTAACGAATTCTTTTAAACAATTGGGAAAAGAGATTCATTCGATACTTTAATTGTAACTGATCATCCGTTAATGATATATTAATAATCCAAAATATGTTCCGAATTGTGGTCGAACGAGTTTACGAAACACCTGCCCAACTTCCACCACTTTCACTGATTAATCCTCCGTCTCGTATTCTTTGTCTGGTGTTTCCACAGGTACGCATCGATGTGCACGGCGCCCGCTTGATAGCCCGTGTCGATAACAACAAGGAGGAAGTGTATCTAAAGGGATTAAATCACGAAACCAATTACGGCGTATCCATCAATCTTATGTCGGTCGTCCTGGTTGGCGGTGAGTTGTCGAAATGTGTATGACGCGAGACTCGGTGGGCTGAGTGGAGGAGGGGGGAGGGCCGCTTTTCAAATCATTGAAAATCATTTCCGAACGCGACGGCAACTTCAAGACACCCGTTAAACGGCTCGCCGGGAGCCAATCTAAGCCGTGGAGTAGGCGAAGGAACGTACCTTCGGTGGCAGAGAGTTTCGTGTCGGTGCTGCTGACAGGCAGGTCGGGCGCTAAGCCTACTTTGCGGCACGTCGAAGCATCGTTAGAAAACGCGTCAAGCGTTCGTCATGCCTAGCGGAAGGCAAATTGAACACCTTTCCACATCAAGAGAGCTTTCCAGCGGTGGGTTTCCTTTTCCCGCAGCCTACTACACACTTGTCGTGTATTATTATTCCACCACGAAAGGCGCGGAAGGAGCTTATTTACCACCACACCGCGGTTCGTATCAAACAAATCCCACCACCAGGCACAGGCCCGGTTGATCGACACAGGCGGTTCCCAATCAAATCGACTTCCCACTCGGTTCAGTACGGTAGAATAATCATTACCGTTGAATCGTGCTTCCAGGTGAAGACACGGGAAGATGTATCGCGCTTGCAAAGTCTTCCTTCGTCTCGAGAAGCAGCGAACGAGCACGTCCTTCGGAGAGAAATTTTCC
>KE525352.1:1152469-1173265 GCA_000441895.2 Anopheles sinensis | reverse complement strand
TCCTGGACGACCACGTCAAGGTGATGGAGCTGCTCGGACCGATCCGCTACCTGCTGTTCGATCCCGAGATCTACTTCGGCGGTGGACCGAACCTGAGCAAACGGAAGGGGCTTGCGTCGAGCAACAATTTTGTCGGTTCACTGAAGAACGTCTTCTACAACGACGTGTCGGTGCTGTTCGAGCTGAAAAAGGGCAACCCGAAGGTGCACTACATCGGCGTGCTGCAGGAGGAGTTCTACGAGGCGAACGTCGAGGTCGTCCCAATCACCTTCTCCTACGCCAAGTCACACATCTGGTGGCCGATGAGCAACAACGACACGCTGTCGCTCGTGTTCGACTTTAAGAGCAGCAAGGCGACGGCCGTCCTGGCGTACAGCGAGGTTCAAACGAGCGAGGGCAAGGGTTTCTGGGAGGTAAGTGCCGTGGGGGTTCAACCAGGTGGGCACAGATTTCTTTTAAAATCGACCCTTAAACCGACACCCGGGTGGAAAGGATTTTTAATCAAATCGTAACCAGAAACGCAATGCTAACCGCCGAATCCATGCGTTGGTCCCCATCCCTGGGATGCCGGCCACATTCCATTCGCCACAGGACGACTGCCAAAACAGCCAAACAATCGTCCCCCGGAGGATGGTAACCACAGCAATGAACCGATTTATGCCAACGCCCTGGGGACTGTGCGAAGAATTTCGGTCCGCCCCGTTTTTGGGGAAAATGGAGATTTTGTAAATCCGACACCACCACTTCAAATCTTCTTCCCCCCCGCTCGACAGTGGAGCTTTGCATTCCAGTGGGAAATGGCTTTCCTACCAGGGTTCGGTATGGTTCCGGGGGCGATGATCACATCACAGACACGTGATTGTATGTGATAATCTCGCATTCCCTAGGTCTACGGGTGCGTCTTCAGGAATTTCCCTAACCGTAGAAGGGAAAAAATGTGAGGCAAAAATAGAAATACCTAACCACAACGGAGCAGGGGCAGGGGGATCCAACGATGTCTCGATAAAAAAGACACTTTCCCTACGCACACCACCCCCATCTTCCACCAAATCGGAGACTTTTTTCCAACTTTCTACCGAAAACACGCAACGGATAAGGGTACATTGGCTCTTGTCTGTGGGAGACGTTTTTAATATCGTACCAAACGAACGATATCGAATAACAGCCGAGGTGTTTGATGCTTTCCTGTGGCGAAAAGTGCCCTTTGACAGGATGGCAAATATTTAACCTACGTGCGAGAGGCAGTTTTTGTTGTTAGTTTCCAAAGCCTTTTGGGTTTAGATTAACTCTGGGTAGGTTTGACGATCTTGAACCATCGTTGGTTCAAGGTTATAATGTCCAGGGGGTATTTTATTTTCAGCTTTATTGATTTTTAGTTAAACTATGAAACCAGTCATCAAACCAGAGAAATATTAAGACCTTTTTTCCAGTCCTGTGAAATTTTTCGAAAAGTGTAGCATAAAAAATTGTTGTGAAAGCGACTCAGATAGTTCGATGCTAGTTCGTTTAAAGAGAATTTAATTTTAAAATATATTGATGAGACTTGGATATTTTGACTCCAGATTCGCCTTGCCACCGATCGACTGAGTTTTGATCTCTGCCCGGACATGAAGAGCAACATCACCCACACCACGTACATTCGCATCGACAACCCCACGTCCTGGCACGCCATCGAACTGTCGTACGAAAGGAACGAGGTGAAGTTTGTCGTCGATTACCGATACACGGTGACGCAGATGTACGGACTGACGTTTCAAACTGGTGACAAGCTTATCATCGGTAGCAGTCTGAAGGCGGCCGCCTCCGGTCTGGTCGGTTGCCTGCGCGATCTGAAGATCAACGAGGTGGAAATCGAGCCGCGATATCTGGTGAAAAGTGAGCGCGTGGTTGGTGACGTGTCGCTGGACAACTGCAAGTACGTGGACCCGTGCAAGAAGCCAAACACCTGCGAGCACGGCGGCAAGTGTTCGGTCAAGGACGACGGGATCATCTGCGATTGCAAGGACACGGGATACATCGGAAAGAATTGCCACTTTACGAATTTCCGCAAGACATGCGAGGAGCTGGCTCTGCTTGGATTTTCCAAATCGGACGTGTATTCGATCGACATCGACGGCAATGGAGTGTTTCCACCGGCGCGGGTTAAGTGTGACTTCCAGAGTTTGACCAACGCCACCAAGACGATCGTCGAGCACAACTTGCCGTCGCAGGTCGATGTGCGGTCGGCTACGGATGAGGACTTTAGCTTCAACATCCAGTACCGAGAGTTCAACGCGGAGATGCTACAGGAGTTGATATCGCATTCGCTCTACTGCACGCAATACATCAAGTACGATTGCATCAAAGCCCCACTGGAGCTACATTCGTCCACCTGGTTCAAGTCCTCGATGAACAACAACACCGTCGATTCGCTTGGCGAAGTGAAAAGGTTAGCCATTGCATGTAATCCTCATTACGGAACATCGCTTATTGTCATTTTAAAATATACATCTCTAGAGGATCGTGTACCTGCGCGGTCGGGACGAACTGCGAAGATGTCAACCAGTCGTGCAATTGCGATGCGAATCTCAACCGTTGGCTTTCCGATGAGGGATACTTCAAGGAGCCACCGAATCTGGGCATTACCCAGATGTACTTCCTACAGCAGAAAGGTCTAGACGAGGAGTCCCAAGGGCGCATCACGCTAGGACCTTTGGAATGTGTTGAAACAAGTAAATCGAAGCATAAGAAATAGTAGAAACATTGGGAACTGTCATAATATACTTTCTCTCTCTGATTCCAGATACTCAAAAGTACGTCGTCACATTCACCACATCCCAGTCGTACATTGAGGTGCCCGGTTGGCGCAAGGGTGATATCGCTTTCTCCTTCCGTACGACCGGCGAGAAGGCCATTCTTCTCTTCCAGCCACCGATCCGTTCCAACTATCCCTCCTTCATGGTAGCCCTGACCGGGGACTATCAGCTCACGTTCAACTTCACGCTCAACACCGGCACGCCGAAAACGTTGGTCATCGATACGAACCGCAAACTGAACGGAGGTGAATGGCACAAGATTTGGATCGATTACAACGAACACCACGTGCGGTTCATGATCAACACGGACACGCGTATGGTCGACCTGCAGCCGGAGGAAGAGTTTGGCCCCTTCGAGGGCAGCATGTTCATCGGTGGTGCTCCAACGTGAGTTTTGCTACATACTCTTGTATAATAAAGGGAATGTCTAACATTGTCCCATCTCTTTGCCCAGGGAAATCTCTAAGAAGTACACAGTCAAGCAGGGACTAATCGGATGCTTCCGGGGGCTCGTGGTAAACGGGGAGATTCTGGACATCTACAGCTTTATGTCGGTTCATCTGTCGGAAATTATTAAGGACTGCAAACCATCGTGCGTACCGAACCCGTGCAAGAATGGTGCCTACTGTCGGGAGCTCTGGAGTACGTTTGAATGTGTCTGCAAGAACCGTTGGGCGCATCTCGGTCAGCACTGTGACACAAGTAGGTATCGAAAAATGGAAGCTGGTTGATACTTTCCAAAATTAAACTAACCCTCTTTTATTTTAATTAGACATCAACGAGGACGCCCTAACGTTCATCAGCCGGGAGTCGTACCTGAAGCGAAACTTTCTCTCCGAATCGGAAGACATCCGCGAGGAGCGGGACAATCTCCAAAGCATATTGAACTCCTCGCTGCTCGTGAATCTTCGCACGTACGACCGGGACGCGTTCGTCCTGTACGCCAACGACCATTACAACAACTTTGTCCACCTGTACCTCACGAATCACAGCGAGGTGGTCTACCTGTTCAACCACGGCAGCGACATCATCAATTTAACCATCGAACACAGCGAGCTGACCAGCGGCCGCAGTATCCAGATCGCGGTGATACGGACCGAAACCAACACGACGCTGTACGTCAACGAGAACAATATCACCGTCGACCGGGGTTTCCTGCTGCTCGACGAGTACTCCAACAAACCGTGGACTAATCCAGAAATCGGTAAAAAAAACCATTCGATACCCAATCGCTTACAGCATACCTTACTGGTACAGTGTTCTTCCCGCAGAGGTCCTTTCGCCCCATCGGCCTCCGGCACCGCCAACGAAATACTTCCAGTTTAACGTTGGCGGCTACGATCCGGCCAATTTGCTGCGACCGAACCAGGACACGGCCGAGCTGGAGGGATACATCGGTTGCGTCCGAGGGTTGAAGATTGGGGAGAATTTAATATCTCTGCGCGAAATGGTGACACAAAACAACGCACACGGTAAGTTTGGTGAGGTGGAAAATGGCTTTAAATGGAGTTTTTTGACAATGCGTTATTCCAGGCATTGTCTGTGATGAAATTTGGAGACTTGTGAGCTTAGTCATGTCATGCCCTTTGCAGAGTTTATTTCGATCATTATTCCTTTTGCGCGTTTGATATGACGTGACACAGCAAAACGGCAATGAATAAAGCAGAATTTAAAAGAGACGTTAACAACTTTCAATGGCAAGCGTACAAAAGAACATTAAATTTATGTAGAAAAATATAAGGACGCTCAAAAACCACAGTGAAAGTATAAGCACAAATGACTTTTTCAAATGAAATTCCCGTAAAAAAGCCTTACCTAATGTTCTTGAACACTTTTCCGATATAACTCCGGAGATGACAACTTCGACAGGATATTGCATGACATGAACGCAGAGGATGACACTTTCCATTGTGGCCCGTTTGCCAAATGGTTTTCCGCGCTGATCCAAAAATATTGCATCAACGGAAAATTCCCCATACACGCGATATTAGTCCAACAGGAGCAAGAGTGTCCTATTGGCATCGAACTTTGCTCGCTAACTCAATCACGTGTTTGCTCACCTTTTTTCCCTTGCAGTGACCGAGGGTGTCCTGAACGGTTGCCAGATGAAGTGCGATGCCGGGCCGTGCAAAAACGGTGGCACCTGTACGGAGAACTTTGCCAAACAGGAGAGTACCTGCAACTGCGAGCACACCAGCTTCCTGGGCGAGTTCTGCTCGGAGGAGAAGGGTGCCAGCTTCAGCGGTGAGGCGACGTTGCTCCGTAAGCTCGCCCTGGCCGAAAGCGTCACCTCGGTGCGGCTTCAGTTGGCTTTCTCGAGCAACGATTTGCGCCGGGTGAATCGTGTCATGCTGCTGCTGCAATCACGCAACGACCGCAGCTACTACCTAATGGTGGCCATCACTCCCGAAAACTTCCTCTACATCGAGGAGGACCGCGAGGGCGTGACGTACGGGGCTCGGGTTGACCGGAACTTCATGGACGATGCACGCCACTCGATCTACTACACACGCCGCGGTAACGACACGTCACTGCTGGTCGACCGAGTGGACATTCCAATCGGGAACGTAACGAGCAAGGCGCTGGTGCCCGTGTCCGACCCCGGAACCAACCACGTCCAGATCGGTGGCGTTAATACGACCGATCCGCGCTTCGCCGTCTACAAAAGCTACGATGGCTGCCTTTCGAGTGAGTACACGCACTACCAGGCGCCACTTCCCGGGAGTCCATTCCAATTTAACTGACTAGGGACTTTGCTCGGTTCCCTCCTCGATTTTCTCATTTGCAGACATTTTCATCGAAGTCAACAACGAAACGATGAAACCGCTCGAGGAGTACATGCTGTTCACGAAGAGCGAGGCGGAAACCATCACCGTCATCAACTCGCAGGGCGTACGGTCGGCCCAGTGCAAGCAGTTCGACGTCATCCAGAAGCTGCCATCGTTCAACGAGTCGGCACTCAATATGACTTCGGTAAGCCCCATCGCCAAGGGTTCCTGGGTCGGTTTATAGTAACCGTTCTGCCGGCGGGAAGATTAGCCAGTGTCACGTTGAGTCACGATCTAAAAGTGAACCTGGGACAACATCCTGAACGGATTTGAACTGTGGGATTATAACCGTTGAAGCAATGGTTAAAATTTAGATCAGTTTTCTAATATCCTTTTTGTAATCCCCATGGGTTATAATGTTCAATGGCGGAAAAAATATCTAAATGATACTGAATGTCCTTTTTATCCATATTTTATTTTGAAAAAAAAAACAAACCACTGTTCTGTTCTCTACTTTGATATTCACCACAAGAGAACATCCCCTGGTGGAACCGGAACCCTATCGAATTAATATAACAACGCCCTTTTTCCTTTCCTGCGCTAATGCACTTTGACAGGTAGTAGACAAGAACTGGGTTGTGGATGCACCGATCCGCGTCCCGTACAAGGCGGTCTACTTCGATCCGTCGACGAAGGAGGAAAAAACGCAGGTCGTGTTCATCACCATGACCGCCATCTTTGTCATCATCGTCGTGTGCTGCCTAATCGAGGTCTACCGCACCGACCGGGCGTACCGGAAGCGTATCGAGCGCCAGACGGACGAGGACATCATCTGGTCGAAGGAGCAGGCGGCCAAGATGCAGAGCGAATCGTCCACGACCAACGTTAAAGGGTTCGGGTACAAATCGGTGGGTTGAACCGTCGGAACTGGATGATAGAGTCATCGGTTGGATTGATTAACAAATTGTTTAACTTAGGTTCCTGGTGAAGAGAAGAAGGACAATGGAAAACCGTTGGTTGGAATTCTGAAGAATGGCAATGCGACAGCTCCAGCAGAGAAGGTTGAGCCTACACCGGTGGAAACTGTTACGGGTGGAATTCGTGGTAAGTGGAAAATCATTACATATTTTTAAATATATTCCGTTAAATCGTTAGTTTGTTGTGAAATATAACTCTCATTTATTAATACAGACAGTCAACTAATTGACCACGAGCTACAATGGGAATCCCTGGCGGAGGAAGAAAGCGAAACGCTCCTTAATAAGGATCCTTCCAAGAGTGACCCGCAGATGGTTGGCCGACCGACGAATGGCATTGCCCCGGAAGGACAGCGGAACCGTATTGCAAACGGAAATCACGTACCCGATGGCCACGGTCAGACCAACGGTGAGGCGAAGGGCACTGACGCCCACGACGAGGACGAGGATGACGACGATAGCGAGCTGACCGACAATCCGGTAAGCATTCAGGCGCTGGCCCCGCTAAGTTCGATCAGCGAGGTCACCCTTAACAAGCTGGACCTTGGCGACCTGCAGCTGCATAGCGATGAGTTCCGTGTCTAACCAAACCTAGGCCACCTCGATGGCTCAGTCGCATGGCGCACGGAGTCGGAACACCAGTATTAAATGCCACCCCTAACAACCACCACCCTATTTATCCCAGCACTAACACCCCACCCGTCATTCATCCATCCACCGCTCACTTATCCATCTGTTTAATGGCCAAATGTTTGAAGTTGCAAAATTTTCTAGTTCACCATCCCTTTCTTTTCGATTACAATGTGGATTTCCTTCCGCCATAATGGCGATGGTGAAAGGACATTCAAATTCAAAATTAGAATCCATATCACCACCACGATCCTAAGAACTTCCCTTTCCGGTGCGTGGTACACTAACTCCCCGTCTCTGTAGGCCACGCAACACCGAGCACCCTTCTTTCTAACAACGCTAACCAAAAAGCAAACAAAAATGGCAACACCGCGCCTTAGTAATGATCCGCATGAGCGCCTGGCGGTGTACACTTACTTATTTATTGTCTGACCAGCCCGGCACACATGTTCCATGTTCAAGTGATTCTAGTCGAGCCGCCGGCCATTGGATGTGAAATAAAACTAGTTATGAAACCTTGTGTGCAAACCGAAACCCGGTACTTATGTTCCTCTCTGTCCTTTGTCTGTCTGGTGTGATTGTGCCTTTCGAGACGTGTCGATATGTGCTGGTTCAGCGTCCTTACTAACAGGTGGAAAGCCTCCCGGGCGGACCAGGATGTCCCAGGATGTGCATGGTAATGCATTCGCATGTTTGTCCGTTGACGGAATTGTTGTCCAGTGGAAGAGTTCTGGTATGTGCATGGATGAATGTTTTCTAATCCGGAGTTAAAAAAAAAAAGTGTGAGCAGCAAATGAAATAGTTTCTGGGGAAATTAGTTAAATGCAAGGAATTAATTAGTAATTGGTATCTAGTAGACCAAACAATATTACAGTTCTTACCAGTAGAATTGAAAAGAAAACCAAGGTTATACTAAAATAGAACCAATAATTCGATGGTGGAACACTAATATTCTTTTTATGAATGAGCCAACCGCCTCCTGTCAAGCCTCAAATTTGTTGAGTTCAAAGTGCTGTACCGTCTTGACTATTTCATTTGCTACCCTTTCCTGGAAGAAAACACGGAATGTCGGCGAATCCACACGATCCGGTCTTGCAATACCTCGAAACTAATGGATTTACCCTCGTGTGACTTCTCAACAACCCCTACACACGGCGGATATTCGGAAATTGGCAGCCGGTGATGAGGAAGGTTACCGTCCGCCAGAGCACCCACCACTCGCCCGCTCCCCGAAGACCCCCGAAGTTGGTCTTTAGTGAACCGGTCGACAACAACAAGCAACAGCATGCCGGCGGTACTCCACCACCGACACCACTCCCGGTGGCCATGCAGACATCGACGCCCCTCACCAACGGCCTACGCTCGCGAAGTCCTCGGCAAGTCTCTTGGGGTCCACCGCCACCGCCGGCCCTCGTTAGTGCCAATCCGTTACCGTTCAAAATCGATGAAACTCCCGAATCACCGGCGTAACCCACGGTCGGCTGATAACTCTCTTTCCCCAACCCAGTGTGGCCAGTTAACTATCTGTGGTTTTGCTTGCGTTTTTGGTGGTCATTTCTTTTAAAATAGTATTTTATTATGGACTGTTCGACTAAAGTACTGTGTTTGATGTGGTGTGTTTGTGGACGCGTGTAATATGGATGGCAAACGATGTCCCTGAGATACATCCCTCGCTGGTGATATCCTTCATATGAACATGCTACAACGATTACATCCTCCGATTGTCCTCAAAGGCCAACTGTAAAAACTAATTTTCTTGGAAGACAAGCTAGATAAAACAGGGATTCCGTTTGCCACGTGACTGTATGTGTGTATGTGTATTATTGTATGTGCGTATGTAATAATTTGTGAAATATGTAAGCAACTGTCGTCTAGGGGTCGCTTCTAGACGTTGGGTCTCGAGTGGCTTAAAAGGAATAAAGCAAACCTTTCATGTTTGGCGTACGGTTTGTTGTTCGTGTTCTTGTATATTTGCTTCCGTACTGTATTCATCGTTAAAGATCATGTTTTACTTTGACCGTTAAATCTTCCTATGAGAAGAACGGAACGATAACGGTCCACTATGGCAGACCTATAGAGATATCAACCTGTTCTTTCTGCACCAACGCACCACTTCATTGGCCATTCTTGTGCTGGTAAGACATTTGGATCCACTCGATCGCCTCTGTCTCCCATGTACCCATCAGTCCTTCTCACCTGCAAACGCTCCCGCCACGCCATTTTCTCATCCGGTCATATACCCTCGCACCTTCGTCTAGGATGGATTGATAGAGTCCCAGAGGGTACCGATTGATATTCCGCCAGAGGCTTTCGTTGCAAGCTCCATCAACGCTCCTCGAACGCCGCCACGTAAGGATAGAGTAGTAGCACTTGCGTCTAATGCTTCGCCACAAGCTGCTTGCGATGGGCCGGGCGCTGACGTTGGTGATGTTACAGACTTCACCGGCCTGGACCGTACCGCACGGTCACCGTCTCATGAACATCAGCTCGATCTTGCAGGTGGCCAGCAACAGCCAGCAGCAGAAACAACCGGCGAACTGAAGAAGCCAAGCGTACCGCAGGTTCCGTTCCGGAGCAAGTATCGCAGGTTACCACCGATCTACCTGGGACCTGACCGGCGTCAGTACGCTAATCCGATCAGCTACATCGGAGGGCCACGGTATGATCCGAACAAGCGCGGTTCGGTCGCTTCTAGTCAAGGTGATAGCATAACTAGCCTCAACTCGGTCATGTCGTTAGATTAGCGTATGTCCCCATGACAGCGGAGAAGTAGGCGCTGAGAAAAGAAACAATAAATGAGACCAAAATACCCCGTTGTTATTCAATCTAACATTCCGAAAGGTTTGAAATCATCCGAACACAGAGAGATTGTTTCCTTAGCAGGATAATCATATTTATCTAGACCAACTGTGTACCAGACATCTAATGTAATGCCAAAACACGCATACCAGGGGATTTAAAAATAACATCCACTGTTGGAGATCTTCTTGCCGCGTGTTTTGTCTACTTAAATTCGACTTGAAATAAACGTACCCCGCAGGCGCAGCATTAACACATCAAGATCATCATCGGGGATGTCAATCGAGTTTGCTTTCACTGCTGAGCGGGTGTTGGTCTTTCCGAACATAAAATGTTCGTCTTCAAGTGTGCTTCTGATGTGTGCTGCGGTGGTAGCTGGTACAGAAGATGCCATTAAGAATTCCGGCTCCGATAAAAGATGAGTGGTCAGAATTGGTAAAGAGTTCGAAAAACAGATGAAGGGCATTAAAGAAAAATTAGACCACGTAAACAATCGTCTGGACGAGATAGATAGACAATTGAAGGTGATCCAAGAAGTCTGTGGAAAGGGATCCGAAAACGAAACTGAACCGTTACAAATTATCCACTGTCAGACAACGGCCGAACTGAGAAAGCTGTCCAACCAAATAGAGAACCTGTGGCCAGTGAAAAATAAATCTAACGTCTCGAATGTACAATCCACGAGCACTTCCGAGCGATCACAGCAAGCAAGGCATCCTTGATCTTCCGCGTGTAACCGCGGTTGGACCGTGTTCCCGCGTCGCTACACGGGGTCCGTTGACTTCTATCGCAACTTGACAGAATACGAGCATGGCTTCGGTGATTGGAGGACCGAATTTTGGATCGGCCTCGAAGAACTCAGCGCCAAGTTGGCCACGGGACGCCATTAGCTACTTGTGCTGCTGGAAGCGTACACCGGAGAGATGGCGTACCACCCACTACGATGCCTTCTAGGTGGGCAATGCGCGCGAAAAGTACAAGCTCAAATCGGTAGGCAACTATTTCGGCTCGGCCGGGGATTTCTTTTCCGCCAACAAGGGTCAGCGTTTCCTTCACCATAGATGCGGACGTTTGGTCCAGTTGCGCCAACAGTTACGAAGGCGGTTGGTGGTATACAAGGTGTGGCAAGAGGTCAGTATGACTGGATAGGGTGGGGGAAGGGGAAAATCTCTTCTTTGGATGCACATTTATTCGAACCCTTCTTACAGCAACTTGCAACGGCAAGTATGAAAATGGCTAGTAGTATAATCTCGTTAACTGGGACACGTTCCAACAGATAAGTTTGAAATCCACCAGTATGATGATCCGACCCTACCTAACTTCGGATAGGTTAAGAAGGTAGCAGAAAGTGGAAATCCCAAGATATAGCGTAATTTTTTTTAGCTAGTGTTGATGCTACCGTTTTCTCAAAAAGAGAGACACAAAAGCAAGAGAAATTGTGTTTGTTTGAAAATTTTCAACTCACATGTATTTACCTGGTAATACTTTCCTTAATTGCATCAGAAACTATAAGCTCTGCCTGTTCGCAAAGTTGTACTCCTGTGTCCACGGTTCAAATTGATTAGTTTTACCCTACCGTTTTCTTTTCCTAAACGCCTCACTGCATCCGGTACGCTTTCGTGTAAGGAGTGATACAACATCTTAGTTAGTTTTGGTCCTCGAAGACCGAGTATGCAAGTGTATGTTTGTTTGCAAAAGGTGTCTGATACGTGCGCTTCTAATAATTTAAACTTACTCCGTCCATTTTATAGTTTGTTTCTGTTTTCCTTCGCTTCTGCCCCGTTCTACCAGATTTTTCAATCCAATGCCTATCCAATGTTCCATCAATTAATTAAGTCTTAATTAACACGGCTGCGATCGTCCACAATACGGTATCGAATGGATTTTTATTTAAATAAAAGCAGTGAAAAACGTCTGTTTGGAAACAAAAGTGAGCTACGAAGTCAAACTTGGTGATCATGGGAAATATAAGGATAAAACTTTTTTATCGATTATAGAACATTATTATTTCGGCTTGTTTGCTTTCCGCTACTACATTACAATTGGTACGTTTTGTGTTAGTTTATCGGATTCATCATGAAAGTTTCGGTATTTGTTGTAGTTTTGTTGGTTTGGGAGTAAGTGTGTTTACTTTTCATCATTCCTGAGATCAATAGAACATACATACACATTCGACGCCCCCCTTCAGTCTAATCTTTAAAAAACGCTTCGTAATTGGCTCTATTGTTGCTGCTGTTACGATACCCGACACGTCTGATATCCGTTCGCCCTTGGCCAAATGGCTAGTCTTTTGTATCTATGCTCAGTTTGCTGCTACTTCGCGTATTGTTGGCGAAGGGACAATGTTTTGTTTTTCATTAATAATGTATTTTGTTGGAAAGAAAGTAGTAAAAATGACCGCATCATGCGACCAGTTTGGGCGCTGGCTGGATCGCCATCAAACCCAGTCCACCCAGGAACTGCAAAGATAAATTGTTTATCCTTCACTTTATAACATCGACCGTCCAATATGCACGAGATTTGTATGATCGTTTACGAACGTCTCGACTTCCTGCTGTTCCGTAAAATACTCGAGATTATCCTTCCCGGGCACCCAATTCTCCCCCTGGTAAGCTCGTTCATGGGCTTAGTTACGAGGAAGGCTGCTTTCGGAACGACGAAAGTGACGATCAGGCAACAGCCGTCGTTTCCTTCTTGACCGGTTCCTCAGTCGCTTTGGTTTCCTCCTTGTCGCCACTGGTGTCCACTAAAAACGTGTCCAAGGGAAAGAAAGAGAAAGTGTCAATAAATGGTTCATTGTCGGTTCCAGCGGTCAGTGATGGACTTACTTTTCGCTTCCTTCTCTTCCTTCACGTCTTCCGTCTTGACTTCCTTCTCGATTCGTGGCCGCTTGCGCGACTGTCCCTGTCCCTTGAACGACCGATTGTCCCTGCGGCCACCTTCGCCCTCATCCTCCGAGTCGGAAAACTCGTTGTCGGGCACGATCCGCTTGTCCTTGTCCTGCTGCGGTAGCCGCTCGTCCTTGTCCACCTTATCCTCGTCCTCCGATTCGTCGTTGATGGCGTCCTCCGGGATCGGCTGCACCTGTACGCCCGGTGCATGCGGCAACATCCGAAGGTTCTCGAACAGCCGGTTCTTGATCTTTTCCAGATACTCGGTCGTGTTCTGATTGGACATGTTGCTCGGGCTGATGTGCAGCTTAAAGTCCGGTCCAAAGTACTCGAAGTAGTCATTGTACGGCAGCTCGTTCGCAATCTCGACCCCCAGGGCCACCGATGTCTCGTACGTCCAGCAGCGAGACACGTTACGAATCGTGTACCCTCCTCCTCCGACCATCAGGAACGGGAGATTGTATTTCTTCACAAACTCCACACACTTGCCGTGACCCTTGACGGTCAAATTGAAGCAACCGAGTCGATCGCCGGTCAGTGAATCGGCGCCACACTGCAACACCACCGCCGACGGTTGGAACGTTTCCATCACCTTCGAGATGATCGGCACGAAGATTGAATCGTACGACTCGTCATCCATGCCGTCGCGCAGAGGAATGTTCACCGCATAGTACTTGCCCCGCCCGGCCCCAATGTCCCGAAGGTCACCCGTACCCGGGAAATACTCTCCATACTTGTGGAAGCTGACCGTCATGACGCGGTCGGTGGTATAGAACGCTTCCTCCACGCCATCCCCGTGGTGCACATCGATATCGATGTACAGGACGCGCTGGTGGTACTTCAGCAGCTCCAGGATCCCAAGCACGATATCGTTCACGTAGCAAAAGCCAGAAGCTTCTGATTTTTTCGCATGATGCAATCCGCCACCCCAGTTGATGCAGATTTCTGACGCCTGCTTGTTCAACTTTACCGCTGCCGCTACTGACCCTCCGGCCGACAACTGGCAGAACTCGTACAGCCCATCGAACACGGGACAATCCTCGCCCACGTTGACTACGGGAAGAAAAGAAAGTACGGTCAACCATGTAACCCGGGTGTGGGGGGAGAGTTGATGCTGGACAAAAACCACTTACATCGCTGCATGTGTTTATTGTACTCCGACATGTTGTCAGGGCGAATCGATCTAAGGAACCGGATGTAGTCGTCCGAGTGGAACTTTGTCATTTCATCCGCAGTTGCCTTGTGTGGACGCTGGTTGGGACAAATTGAAATACCAATTCAAATAACAAAAGAGCGAAGAAAAGTTTTAAACTTCCGTTTGCGGATCCTTACATAGATTTCCATCTTGCGGTAAAGACCGTAGTTCAGCAGTAGATTGTGCGTCATGCGTATGCGGTGCGGCTTCATCGGATGTCCTTGGCCATAGTAATAGTTTCCAATGTCGCCTATTGAACATAGAAGGAAAAAAGTTAATCAAGGGATAATGAAAGAAAATCTGCGCTTTACCAATCGGCAAAGCAAGCAAAACACAAACATCGAGGTTTGTAATAGAATGCGCGTTTTCAGTTTCGAAAATTTACAGCCACTGTCCCATAGCGTTCACTTTGATCAAGCGACCGTAGAATGCCATTCCACGCGAAAGAGAGAAAGAGTCCACTAGCGCAGCGAAGAGATCGGTTCTAGAAAACGCAGTGGTGTGTGTAGTTGTGAATGGCGGCTGTTTATTGTACGGTTGCTGGAGCCAAGTGAATGCTAGGCGACTATGGCTGTAAATTTTGAAAATCATTTCCATTCCCGTGCGGAGTTAAAAATTGCGATCGTTTGTGGTTTGTTGAGCGCTAATTACGGAATCTAGATGTTATCAGTTGGACGATTTTACTCACTATCGTAATAATAGCAGACACGCTTCTTGCTATGAGACTGCATTCTGCTTTTTGTCTTCTTTTCCGCTAGAACGAAGGAGTCGTACGCTACACCGTTCTACGTCTCACAAAGCCAGCACTTTGATTTGTTACAATGCACTTTTAACTAAACGTGCGTGCTTATCACTCGGGCGTTATAAACAAAGACACACGACCCGCTGCAGACGACGGTTAAATAGTTTGTCGCAGGAACAAACAACGTACAACTCTTCCACAGAGCTGAAACAAGAAGACTGACGAGTTTCGAGCGTGACAAGCGGCGTTTGATTTATCAATTGCGTTTACAGTACAGGGTTTGAGTTAGGATTAGCTGATTGAAACCAGTATACCGAACCGGTAACTTGACTTTGAAACGGTAAATTACCTATTTCAACCGGTACCTGCCGATTCATTGTTTTATTAAACTAGAAAAGACCCTACCTTGTTGGTTTCATTTAAACTTTTCAAGACCTCAAATTTATGTTATTACTTAGCAATTTCAGGAAAAACCGTAGATCTGACTTTTTCAATGAATCTCACCAGACTTTTTACCACTATCATATAAACGCAAATGCATAGCGGAACTGTCAACTTGTCAAGGTTTCTTTACCTTTTCCAACCGTAAAGTGCTATCTCTTTCTCACACAGGGGTTCTTCGGTAGAGGTTTTATGTTTCGTTGTTTAGTCCTGAGAAAAGTGCGAAACGGTGAGCATCGTTCGTGACGAGCGTCTTTCCATCGAGTAAAAACATCCAAGAAAGTGTTTTCTAATTGTTTTCGTGCCCGTGCCTGCTCAAACAGGCATCTGGTGAAGTTTATAGTTGCTTACGTGTAAGTGTTCATTAATGCAAAGCACGGTCATCGAAAGGATACTTGTGATCCGTTGCCACTAAACTTTCGTTTCAAGATTTGCAGTGTTCAAATGTGAGACAAGAGATGTAATTATTTTTTTACTGCGCCAGGCTGGTGCTGTGCCGACCACAATAAAACCAATTTCCTGGCGTAGCAGGATATAATACTATGAAATGAAGTGAACAATCTGAATTCTAAGGATGTTAAATTGATCATAAATTTTGCAGCCGACTGCGGTTGTGTGCGTAGCTACTAGCAACCGTTAGTGAACGAACGGGATGTCGTTGCTGCAGCAACCGACATCAAACGGGAGTCGGAAAGTGGTTTAACTGTGTTTGTGTCTGTGACTCTGGTATCCTTTTTTGGTCGCCGTTGGTTGCGAGAGAAAGGAAACCCGTTTCACCAGTGTGCGTACAACGTATCCTTGCCCGGGTGGTGGGTGTGTGCAGCCAAGTGGCGTAAAGGGGTGTCAACATTGAAACAATTATGGAATGGACGAAAATTAATTCCCCGGCCTACGGTCGTGGTTTTCAATTGCTCGATGATCTAAAATCAATACTTTGCCCGTAGCTTGACAGTAAAAGGAACGGCGATAATGTTTTCCTACGATTAACCATTCGATCGTAGGTAAACGTACTAGCCGACTACAGCCATTTTAAAAATCGAACCTATCGTATGTTGCTTCTAAGAAGGCGAAGCGTTAAAATAGGCGTTAAGGCGCGGTGTGTCTGCCCATGCGTCTGGTCGGGCGTAAAACAAAACAACGGAATTGCTTGGCACGGTACCGGATTACAAAAGAGGTGCCAAAAAAGGAGTACCATCATACAATGTGGTGGCGATGACCGACCGCGGCATATTATGATACGACACTTCTTAGAGACGAATGAAGAAACGGGTGAAACGGAAGGTGGAAGGCGAGTCAAAACGTCTCAGATGCCAAAAGTATTCGGCGGGGGCTCGACCGAATGCTAAGGAAAGGAAATCATCGTCCCCGAAAAGGGCCTCAGTAATGCACCGGGCCTATTTCTGTGGTTTGGGCAGTTGTTATTTTCGTAATGTTTGAAGAAGAAATGTTTTGTCGCCATCTCAGCTACAGCTAGTTGTTCGTTTGACGAAAGGCAGTGTTCGTCAAAGCATTAATCGCTTGCAGCGAGGATAATTACTGAGAATAAGGAAATTGTAAACAATATTGTTTATGCACACATCAGCTAGGTAACTAACTGATAGGATATGAAGTTATTACAGTACAGGATATGTACTTCATATATTTTCATGATAGGATATGAAGTTATTAGTACAGCACTATTTTTTTCCTTTTTCTATCCTTAATGGCTTAATTGAACATTCTTCTTAGGACTAACATGTATAGATGTTTCATACTTTATTTCTGTTTATGAGTTTACCAACCACTGCAATACAAGAATTAGGTTTGGATCGCGGGGGTCCACTGGAGGAGGGATGCGTCTTTCCCTTGCGCCGGTATGTTGTCGGTTGTTTGCGTTAGTGTGCGCGCGTGCGTGCACATACTTGTACGAGTATGCGTGAGCTATGCGTTCGTGACTGCGATCGTAGGAGTCGATTATCCGGTTGCTAGATGATTCAATCAACTACTAAATTGCAGCTTTGATGCTGATTTTGTACGTTACTAGATCGTTTCTATAAAATGTTCGTATTTAACGATTCCAAAGTAAAAATTCACGTTTGTAATGTCATGAATGTAATGTCTATGCAAATTTAAAGGAGGCTTTTTTGAAACCCCTGATGCGTTATCAAACACATAAAGAAAAGGGAAACAATATGTTTGTATCCTAGTAATAGCTGAAATTGAGGTTTTCTTGTTTACTTGCATATGTGTGCACGTACCCGACAAGGATGAGTCGACACAGGGAAATTCGTTCTGAAAATGTAAACCGTTGCAGCTAACTGGAATGAAAAATTGGGAAAACAGCATCGTCGGAAGCGAATTTCAAACAACGACCACGGCGACAACAACGAACACCTTCACACGCAAAGTTGGCCTTTGTGCAAAAGGGGTGCTTGCGTATTTTGCTCCCCCTCCGAGTATCAAAGGAAAAGACCGAGACGGCTAGTGCGAAACGTATCCTGACACCGGAAGCAAAACCGGAAAAGGACAACCGCGTCGTACGGCTAGGAAGCTCTGTCGATTGAAAGTGTGCAAGTCTGTGGGTGTTGGTGAAAGTATTTCAGATCGCCGTTGCTACTGGTTGTGTTGGTAGCCTGCATCCAGACCGCGTTCGTCCTTTTGTGTCAAGAGCACACAGGCAGGCAATAACGAAAAGGATGTGTACGTGTGGTGTACGCCTGTATAGGTGCGCACAGGAAAAAGTTTAACGCGAGTAGCAACAATAACCGAAGGGTGTTCGTTCATAGGCGAGAAGCGAACGGAATCGGTGATTACGAGGGAAACTGTGTGGAAAACGACGGAAGGAAGTCCACCAACAAGCCTAAAATGAAGAAGTCGAAGCAATCTTCGCAGTAGACAGGAAAAAGGTGGTGAAAAAAGTGTTTACTCCAGAAAATTTTAAATTACAAACAGTACTTTTTCCTCTGCACCAAATGGTTCATTCTTCTTCCTCAAGAGTTTCTGAAGAATTTTCCGATTCCGTCGCTAGAAAGATTGTGGCTGGAAAAAGTTCACATTTTGGAGTATGCTCTTTGGACGACGTAAAATGTTAGCAAGTTCGTACGCTTTTTCATTCGTTTCATTCGTTCAATTGAAAACGGGAAAGCCAAGAAATGGAATGCCGTTGTTCGCCGACAGTTTCGTAAGCGTCTTATTAATAATCCATTTTCTTAATTTTCCTTATCAACAGTGCCGATGAAAAGAAGTGAATATTTGTGAAAGTGAATGCTTCGTGGATGCGAAAGCAAAAATAGAAATAATCTAAAAAAGTGAAGTAAATCGTTGTGAAGTGTTGCTTCTTATTCGGAGCATCAAAGTTTTCCCGTTTTCGAAAAGTGCTCTGTTACGGTGTATGCATTGGATGAACGGTTGCCAAAGAAAAATTGTCATATCAGATCGTCATCGTCGGACTATCGGATCGTAGCAGTTGCTTTGGAATAATTGGATCGAATTAACACAAGGTAAGTAAGGGCCCATCAATTTATCATAAAACGTTTGATGAATCATTCACACGTTATCACTTTCTATTTGGGGTTGCCCTTGTGGGTTTTTGTTGTTGGTTTTGAAGGGTGAGCATGTTTGCCTACTTTCTACGACGATATTTAAGTTGCTTATCTGTTGGAAAACAAATTCATATTATGTTTTGGAGGTATGAAATTTTGTTTTGTTGAACTAAATTTTGTTTTGTTGAACAAACAAGCCAATCTGGGGGTTTTCCGCAATGTTTATAGTATTTGTTCGTTATTTTAATGTTGCCTACTGTGATAAGGAAACGTTTGCGATGGAGGGTAATGTTTCCGGGCCGTAAACATATCACACAATTCGCGAATGGTTCCCCACTTTTCCCAGCAACTAGCTTGAGTCAGAGAAATGCGAAAGTTTTCGTTTTTTATTAATCGCACATTTTTTGGTTGAACTATCGAAATGGTATCGTCTGACTCACAGTTTGGCCGGAAAACAACCGAAATCTGTGTTTAATTGATTGCCGCTTCGGTGTCCCTCTTATCGGACTCGTACAGCGGCTTCCTGTGTTTCGGCAAAAAGGTTGTCGGGTGGGAAGTATTTTATCACCTTTTTTTGACAACTTGGTGATACATTGGAGTGCACCGCTATTTCCAGGGCAGTGTGTTTATCGCAACGTACGTCGGAGTATCGATTACTGTGTTTCGAAAATGTTGCTGAAATAGGAGAACATCTAGCAAGTATCTGAACGCCATAACATCGGGATGTTCTCCGTTCCTGTTTTCTTCCCACGCATGCGTTTTCCGCCTCCGCCGCCTGTGCCAGCGGCGTGCCAGTTAACCACAATCCAATTCCCGGGGAAAACGAACCGCTCGGGGCGTTCTGACAGGTTTTTCGCCAGGTATCGTTTTCCGTTGCTTCAGTTTCCTGTAAAACATTTGTGAATGATGCAGTGAATGAATTGTTGCAATTGTTCAAATAAAATGTATGTATTTTAACTGACACTTATGAATAGACCTTCAAACTTGTACGTGAAAGCTGTTTAAAGCATACTTATGATGTTGACCTCCCTCTCAACTCATGTTTATGTTGCTGGCGACTGCTAAAATCAACTAAGGAGCATCACGCTGAGATTGTGTGTGTTGTAGGTAAACGTTAAAACAATCACCTTGGGAAGAAGCTCGGCACATCCATGTACAATATCGGGCACTGGCACAAACATTTTACCATCGACGAATGAGCGGAGATGCCTCCGTGTTACTTTAACGAGACGAGTGTATCACCGGTGTTTTCGCATGTGCAGATGATGTCATTTTGTCTGTCGAAAAGGTGGGTAAAGAGAGAAAGAGGTCCCCTTTTGGTGTGCTATGCTCTGACTATGTATGTTGCATTTGATGCTGCAGTTGTAGGTCTGTTTTGGGTCATGTTTCCAAAACCAAACTCAACTGCACCGGGCGATGGCTTGTCTCAGGGGATTTGATAGAGAAAAACACATTAGAAAAGTGGATTATGTCGCTTGCTTGGATGCGAGAAATAAAACGCCAATCCCCATGTTTAACATAAAATAAATATTAAAATTAAAACAATGAAGTTTAAAATATGACTTGAAGACATATCCCTTTAAACAAACCTTGGAAATATGTGGGTCTCAGTTTTGAAGGTGATGAAGAATGTTTATCACTCATCACTTGCGACAGATTGTATCGCGAAGAAAGGTGGTACACGGTTTTCTTTAACTTTGTGACTCGTTGCCGTCACTAAACCTTTTATGCGGGGAGGGAAAATGATGAAGAACATGTGCGTGCGTGTGTATGTTTCGGAAATACTTTACCAGATGTGTTGAAAACCATCTCGGGTGGCACAAAGAAAAAGATAACATTAGTCAGGAGAGACAGCACTCGGAAGAAAGATGAAAGTAAAGTTTCTGTCAAACAAAACGGGTACCGATCGGCGTACGATTGAACCAGGCTCGATCATATCAACAGAGGACGTGAATGCGAAGAGAACCTTCAACAAGGGATGGATGTTATTTTCCGGAACATCCATCCATGGAAACGAATGAAGGTGGTATATGTTTT
>KE525352.1:1127700-1144391 GCA_000441895.2 Anopheles sinensis | reverse complement strand
GAGTAACCTATAACAAAAACAATCGAAATTTCTTATTTGAAAACAGTACGAGGTCAATTCCATAAAAGATTATTTGAAAAGTATATAGTTGGATCGAGGTTTTTTGTGCTTCTGAGTTCTTCTGCAATCGTGGCGTAGCGTCCACTTGCCTTTTGACTATTCTAGCCATGGTGAGACGCGCGTAAAAACCACCGGAAAAATCTTTCTCCAGCACACGCGCATGCGTCCGTCTTTTTTCCTTCCCACCCCACACGTTTGGACTTCACTAGAGTGTATCCATTTCCGATATTGCTGGGTCGTTTATTTTTGCCTAACTTCGACGAGAGGCGTACAATCCTTTTAACTGTGAGTTTGATTTGACGATTACCTGTTTCCTCTATGAGTGTGTGCCGTATTGAATTCAGGCGAAAATTGTTCGATTAACACATCACTAAAACACTTCGCAAAGTTAGGACTTCAAGTTTGGCAAGACCGTTTGGATGTGCGATCAAATGTTCGTAATCTCAAAAAAAACCTATGCAAAAATTCCTATCGATTGCTGCTGTTTGTGTATTCTTCAGAGAGAGCTCGAGATACGAAGCCTTTTCAGTGCAACGAATTTTGGTTTTTGTGCAGCTGGTTGGTTAGTGAGACGATTTCAATATGGTCAATAAACTCGTACCGAAATTGGAGTGCGTTGGAGTGTACGTGGTGGAATGCCATCGAGGATTAATAAATGGTTTTTAACCCACGATAGCGTACCGCACGAGTGGAGGAAAACCTTGACGTAGCCCTCCAGTGCGTCGCTTATGCTGATTTTCCCGCCTCGATACTGCTTGCACGGAAAGGACGAGGTAATGGATTAAAGTGTAAATTATGAGCCTGGCTTTGGTTGGTTTAACAGGCGGTCGTTGTTGTCTTCCGTACCGGCGCTCATTGTTGTTGGAAGGCTGCCAAGGTGTTTTCGGCATCGGGATGAAATCTCTGTGGATTGAGTATCGGCATGGGAAGAGCTTTATTAAATGGGTAATTTAGCATCTTTCAGGAATTACGAGATTGAAATTGTTGTTCCGGAATTTTATCGAGCGAATATTACCCCAAACTGCAGTAAAATCTTTTGATTGTCGCTTTTATTCGACTCTCCATCGGTTCCCTATACCAGGGCTGGAACCTGGATTTCGGTCCGTTGAGTGGATTTGAAACAGTTTTTAAATTTATACTACATTATAAATTTTGCACTTTAAGCGATTCATATTCGTGTAGTATTGAAAAGAAACATTCTTGGAATATTTGGAAAAAGGACAGTGTAGACTAAAGCGTACCTTTTAACCCCAATTCTATCTCAACCCCTTCGGCCAGTAATGATAGCAGTCCCGGTGAATGAATGTCAACCACGATGGGACAAAGTTTGTCGTTAGCAATTGGCCACTATTCAGTTGAGACATTATTTATGATGGCACGAATGGCATTCCTGGTCGAGTGGCGGGTGGAACAGGCGAGAGGAAGGTCATTGAAAGAAAGGAGTGTGGACCTAACATAGCCGTCGCTCGTCCAGCTGGTACGCCACACACAGCCGGCTGCGGTTGTTGTTGGCTAAAATCTGGCAAACGGGTGGAGTCATCCAAAGCGATCCATCATCCGTTTCAACCTTCTCACTCTAGCTCAACATCAACGACCCAAATTAGCCTTCCCCAAACCCGGGGGACCGTCCATCCATCGTTCGTTCCCGGACGACGATTTACCAACATTCAACGACTTCACGTGTGGTAACAAATTTCACATGAGTATGAAGGCAAGGCCCATCATCCTTTTCCGTGTTCTTGTTTTCGGCGTGTTTTATTATATACGCCTTTAGGAGCTGGAAATGTTTTAGAAGTTTAGCAATTCACGGAGGAAAGAGTCACACATGCAACCCGTTTTTGGTGAAGGAAAAGTTGTCCAATAACTGTGTGTTGCAATTGGGCAACTGTCCCCAGCACCGTGTGCATTCTTCCTGTCCTGCTTCCAGCGCATAACGACCTCGACGACGTCCCGCTGGTACGCTCATCAAGAGGTCTTTTATCTTATCAGACGCGCAACTGCAATCAACAACATCAAACACCGATCGTTCGGTGCTCTCAATAGTGACCTGCATATATGGCGACTTCCGTTGCGTCGAGCGTACCATCATGCCTCTGGCCAAAGAGTATCATCAAAAAAAGTTTCTTCGCCTCTTCGTCTATATACCATCTTTGCTCCTAATAGCATAAACAGTATGCAACAATGCGTGCAACAGTAAATGATGGACAATTTGGCCAATTCCATCTTTCTGTTTCCTTTTCTTTGCCGAAAGCACTCTCGTCAATCGCTGCTTTCCGTGCATGGTCTGCTTGAGCTACTTTTCTCGCTTGACTGCAGCGCCTCGAAAAGTACGAAGATATTCCCAACAGTAGCGGTACGTAAACATGCTGAGTATCGGTTAATTAACGTGCCAGACATAAAACTATCCTCGAGCCGGCAGCAGGCGAAAAACACTAGATCCTAGAGCATCGATACTGCCAGCCGTGAAGGTTGTTCTATGTTGTTATCTGGTTGTTTATGGGCTATGAAACTTTGTTTGTGTCCGGATATCATTGTTTTTAGTGACACATTCTTCGCAAAGAATTGATTGACAGCTAGCTCCTCCACGGTGTGCCGTCTGGACAAGCAAATGGACAAGAAGCGTAGGATTCGCTACTGCCTTGTACGCCTCTAATGAATGATGTTGTAATTCGACCCATGTCCATCTTGAACTCGTCACCGGCAGTAGCAAGGAATCTCATCCATAAATTGCTGTTTTTAGTGTGGTATTCTTTAAGAAAAATATCACCTGAAGATGACAAAAGAGGGAAGTGTGGTGTGTGTTTAGTAAAGTGATGATGTCGTGGTCATTTGTACACGCTTGTTTATAACTGGTATATTCCGTTGTTGACACCTGAACGTAATCGAAATGAAATGCGCCGATTGGAACATGGTTTTGTTTGCGACGCCAAAACATGCCATCGTTATAGAAATTTCAATTTTAAATAGCTTATTATGTAAACTATTTTCTCCGACAAGAACATCATTAAAAAAGCGACTCATACTCCTCAAACCTGACAACATCTCGCCTGGACTAAACTTTGTTAGGGAACAATAAACAAAATTCCCTTCACCGTCGCTGGCACTTTTTCGCACGCCCTCTCAAGCTACTTCCGGTTTCCGACTGCAGTGTGTGTGCGGGGGCTGCAAGCGCCGTCGTTTTGTTTGTGTCGCGCAGTGCATTACCATATTTTTGCGCCCAAAACTTTCCCGACCTCTCGTAACCACGGCGAAAAGCGAGAGTGTCTCGTAGCCGATCACAGTTGTCTTTTCCGGGCGTCGCTTTCCGTTGGTTTTGGTGGATCAGTTGGTTTTTTTCTCAACAAGCTTTAGAGTAGATGTTTACCTACGACCAAGTAAAATTTCGAAACAAAATTGACTCGACTTCAGTCCTCGAGAGAGGAGTCGGTGGAGGAGTCTAAATCCACTCTACAACTCTTTTCGTGTAGTCCAATGGAAAGTGAAAGTGTTAGGAAAAACCTCGTGAAAGAGCTACTTTTTTGGAAATTTTATTTAGTATTCCTTCATTATGACAAGTTTATGTAAGCTTTGGGCGAGGTTTACTTTAGTTTGTATTCAATACAGCTTTCTCAATGGTTGTCATAGTCGTTGAAATGCTGCATGTTTTCTTCGTTGAGCCTTTTCATTTGCTTGCAAGTCTTATAAGAATTCGCTTCAATTATTCCGCTATGCCATAATCCACTCCTCACAGATATTGTGACACGCCAAACGATAATACTCGCAGCTTGCAGATGAATCCCTTTTGTTAGACTACCCTTCAAATGCGCTTAATGGCAAAACCTTGTAATTCCCCCTGCATACGCCCGATACGAGAGCGTTCTTGCCCGCACGATGAAAGACCGCAATCTTGTCAGGATGCGGTCGCATTTACCTTGGGAGGTATGATTATCCTTGGATGCTTCTTGGTTCAATTTAGCTTTCTGCCCCTTCGCATCGTGATCCGTCTATCCCATGGTGGGTTCGCTGCTTGGTGCATATTTTTTAATTTATCCTTATGACACACACTTTCGCATAGAGCGTCTTTTCTTTCTTTTCCCTGTCCTATAGGGTTGATATTTTCCATCGCTAACATTTGCCTTTGGGATAACGGATAACGATATCGATGTCGTTCGAAATTGTTCCGGGACTACACGAAGGGCGGTCTCGTTGCAATTAGATAAATATCCTTGAATTGACATGTTCTGGTGGAGTGTTCACTTGATGTACTGCAAAACTCATCAGAGTTATAACCATGACCGCATCGAATCCCTGCAGTTTTATAGGGAAATCATGGTTGAACATTTGTGTGAACGCACAACTCATTGTCACCATTGTGCGTTTTAAGCACTTCTCGGTTTCAAATTTTCAATCCCGGTCGTCATCCTAGCTCCGGTCATTGGACGGTAAAGTTGGTCTATTAAAAACTACTGGCCAACAACTACAAGGTCAGCGTTTCTAACACGCAAAATCACACAAGTAGCGAAACGTTGAAGCCGTTTTTGATCCTGTCGAGCCTGTTTTCGATAGTTGGACAGCATTATAGAGTCGTCCTGTCGCGCTGTTATGTTTCGCTGGTGCTGACACAGTCTCATTACGCGTGCAAATGTATTCATAGACAATTCGCCTCCGGTCCCAGTTCGCTAACGCCGACGAAAAAGCTGGAAACACCCATCCCGAGGGTGTAAACGGCATGTAGTGTGTACCCACTGTGCCTGCAGACTGCAGCTACAACCCTCGGGAAAGCATGAAATGCAACGAACCGATACGACGATACCCCCCTAACTGCAGTAGTGTTGCCTTTCTGGGGCGTATATTCCTTTGCATCCACTGATGATTGCCTTGCATTTGTTGCAAAGAATCATGTCCACCATCCGGACGCTGCCGTTGCGGACGCGTAGGACAAATTGAAAATTCACTGACAAATGGCAACGCCGTTTATTTCCTGTGCGCTTATCATCATCATGCTTTTTCACAATTTTGCTCACTTCAACGAAATAGATATCGAACCAGAATTGTGTTCCTATATTCATTTCAAACGGATTTTTTGCGAGGCCATGTACAAACATGTTGTACATTTTTCAGGATTCGAAAATCTCCGACGGGTCGGAAACACATACACACGTAACTGAATCCACTTTTCCTTGGACGGAAAGTGGCAAAATTCAACTAAAACTAACGTAAACCATCCGTCGCTCACACCCGGGTTGATTCGTTTACGAAAGGTAGTCGGCAAATTTCGCGATGGCAAAGCGTCACGTCTGGTGTTGCGCAAAAAGGAAATAGTGCAAGTTTTCTAATACATCGCTTTCAGTTACGCCCTCCCATTCCAGACAACCCATTCATCGAAAGCTTGGCAAACAGCCAGTCCTAGGAGAATAGGTGAAGTGAAACCATGGGGGTGGTAGACTATGTTTTTGACCGTCAAGGGTCATCATTCGGTAAAAAGAATTCGATTTCCAACACTTCATAACCTACTCTAAGTGTAAACATTTTTTCCAATCATTGGCGTAGATATTTTAAGTGTGAAAAAGTTTACACAAAAGACTATCAGTTCAAAGCTCTCTTCAGGACTTTCAATTGCTGTTATGCTGGTTTATGTTAAAAGGTTTCTCCAGCGATTTCAAAGGTTAGAAAAACTGAAATGGTTTGTTTTAGGTGAGTGTAATAGCTTTTCAAGTTTTTTTTATTAGCTGTTACACATGACACAAACAACAGGGATCCTCTACAAATAAATAAACTAGAGGATGTGTTTTTACTTTTTTAAATAAATTAATTTAAATTTAACTAGCAGACAGTAAGACAAATTCGTTGCGTGTATGGCACTATTCTAAATGGTGTTCGAGTTTTGTGTACCTGACAATATTATTAATAATTCCATTTAAAAATTAAAGTACAACACTAAAATAAAAAGTTTATCGAACAAAACATAAATAATAATTGCTGGAAAAAGTTGCCCAGCCCCAATTAAGCTAAGTAAACTCGCTTATTTCCTGGCATGTGTCCATCCGCCAACGGTCGTAAGTTTTCCCTTCTCCCCGGTCTTCGCTTCGAGCTGAAAGGAAGAAATTTAATTAATATTATTTGTGCATCATCATGCATTCCGTTTTCCCGCCGGGACAGCGGGAAACACTGTCAGATGCACTGTCTGTGTCGACGCCTCCACGACGGCGGCAACGAACCCCGCCGTTGTGTCTATCTCTTTTTTCGGTTAGTAGGACAACGTACTTACGCGATAAAATTCCTGTGAGAATCTTCCCGAATCCTCCCGTGTCTGCTTGCCGCCTTTTTTCATTCGATCGTCTGGTGTATGTTGCTAGTGTGCGAAGACAAACAGCGAATTGTAGGCGAGTAGTTTAAAGTGAAAGTCCTCGTCCTGCAAGCAAAGGACGAACGCTTTGTGGCCGACTTTAGCTCGCGTGGACCGTTGGAGCGACAATAAAAATAATACTTGGTCGCGTGTTTTTATTATTATCTAGTTTATTCTTTGCCAATTGCTTTACCGCTCCGAGAGTGGTTGGGGAATGATGAAAAATTCTTTCACACTTTTCTCAAGTGTCAAGTGAGGCAGCAGAATGTTCGCTGTCGCTGTTCGTGAAACAAGCACGGTTTCTAGATAATGGAATTATAATCAGCGAGTCGTGTCCTGCGAGAAACACAAAAGTTCAGTGAGTATGTGTGCTTGCTGTATTCTGTAGAAAACCCGGTGGCATCAGAAAGGAACGCCAACGGGGATTTCTCAAGCGAAGGTACGGCAAAGGAAAGGAGGGGCCACTAAATGAAAAGCGTAAAGCTTTTTGAGTTAAACGAAGGAGACCTCCTTCCGGTCGGTGGCGGCCACGCTTTGCTGAACGAACGCCAGACGGCCGCCAACCGAATTCTCGAAACGATGCCGAGGAGTCGTTGTGGTGTTGCCTCGTTTGGGCCGCAGTAGGCGAATGACAATCATCATCGACTAAAAGCTAGGCGAGAGTTGATTCCCCATGGAGAAGGAAAATAGAAGCAACCTTACGTGGTGGATGGCGTTTGGCGAAAGTGGAGAAGGGGAGGGTGCTCGTGATACTTTTGGAGGAAGGGGTGGAGCATGGAATGTGCAAAAGTCCGGTCGCCAGTGAAGTGCTGTCGGTTAGGCACCGGCGCCAATAAGTCGTGCTATGAATTCCGCGTGACCGTCCACGACACAAACACGCAGCTCCGAACCTTACTACTTCCAAAGGGAAAACGTTTCCCTCATCCGTGGAAATTTTTTTTAAAGTCAGTTTGAATTTTGAGTATGAAAATTTTCTTTCTGCAGGTTTAGAATGAAGTGCACCAGACAATACAAAAATTTACTACGGTCTGTAGTGCCTCATACTTTACAATGAATTTTTGTTTTGAATTTAGCAGCAAATTATCAAAACTGAACAGTTTCCATTTAAAATTTCATGAATTAAAAACGACGTATCGAAAGCTACAATCTAATTTAGGATAATGCCAAATAGTGTATCATTTTCAAATTATTTATTCAAAAATGTTTCTGTTTGCATTTCTGTGTAAAGAATATATCATTAATCCATGGTAAATCGTCGGTTACGAAAAATGCGACTCTCTTTAAATAAACACCTTCTTTCCCGGTCGGTCTGCAAAGGAAAATGATGTTGCGCTGTTCAAACCACCGTTCTCCAACTAAAGGACACCGTACTTCTCAATTATGTAGAAGCTTTTTGACGATTGGGCTCGAACGCAGCAACCACCGCTTCAGCCACCCACAAAACGCCGGTTGCGTTCCTATAGTTGGCAATGATTCATTCATGAAAATTCTTGCGTCATGGTGTGTGTCGGAATGGTAAAAGGAGCCACGCTGGGGTCCTTTTTCTCCTTTGCCTTCGTTTTGTTCACTTATTTACCACGTTCACGCCAACGATGCGCGAGACCATATGCTTCGTTTGCTGTCACATTGTTACGTTTGCTGTTTAAACATTGGATAAGCAGTGGAGAGCCAGCCGTTGGTTTACCACGAACGCACACGGCCTGCAGGGTACTTTCGGTGGTATCTTTCACCAGGCGAGCTCGAAGGGCAAAGCAAATGAAAGTCACATCATTTCCCTTTGATTTCCATACGCACTCCAGCATCATCTGGCGGCATTCGATGCCGACATCCATCGTCGTCTCCCACGATGTCGCTGAGGGTTTTTCTCTCGAAGAGACTTTAAATAAATCTTCCGTTTTTGACAGCTGAGCCCTTTCGAGCGTACCCTCTGGGTCGTTTGACAGCTGCACGTGTGCGAGCTGCGTGCATGCAACGGGAAAAGATGCTGTTGCAACGTCGCACAAAAGCAGATCAAAGTCGTTTCGGTCGATGTGTGGGCCTCAGAGGAGGAACTCTTTGCCCCACGCCAAACCCCATCCGTGTTGTATGGGTGTAACTTCCGTTTACCTCATTCCTTGGTGCCCAGAGTGGTGCGTCCTGTGTAGGAGTTTCGGGAAATGTGTATTATCCCACAAATATGCGGCAGTTTCGCTTGTCCAGAAGTGGAACAGTGGTGATAAAATTATTAGAGTAGATTTCCTAGAGCCGCTTAACTCAATGCGATGCAAATACATTCTACAACATTTATGAGATGTTTATTTTAAGCACACTTTGAACTCTCAGAGATCGTGTGACGTTGAACGATAATTTGGTGCTACAAATTTGAAATTAGCAACTTAAGAGCTTCATGTAAAACTAAAAATTAAATTAATAATCACTTCAACTGTTTTTTTTTGTGCATTTGTTTATTGTTCTCACTGAAACAGCTCGTTGCAAAATTCGTATAAATAAAGAGACTCAAATTAATTACCCCAAAAATTGTAGCCGGAATGCGGTTCACAGTGACGCTCCCTGAAGCCCAAAATTAATGCAGTATTTAATACCGAAAAAAGCCCTTTGGTGGTAAACAGTCGGCGGTGGGGCTGAACAGAGCTGAAAATCGGTCGGAAAAATCTATCGGAAAACACAAAGCGAAGGGCGCGAAACAAAATAAACCAGTGGCGGCCCGCCGTGGTTTGCAGCATAAAAACGGCGATGCATTATTCATCGAGCGGCGGCGGCAACGGCCTTTCCTTCCCGTCTGGTGCATTCGGAACGATCCCGCGTCGATGTCGCGCATGTTCTTTTTATTACTCTACCATTGCGCAGTGCGTTTCGGGGGTGAGCATTGCCATTGCATCGGTTGCCGGCGGTCTGGTGCGTTCGCTTCGTGCGCAGAATTGATTTCGAGAGTGAAGTTGCACATGGAAATAGAATATTATGGTTATTGAAGGGTTCGTTCGCACAAACAGTTGCGCCGGGACGCGGTCTCGTGAATCCCCCCGAAGAGGAGTCGTATGTGCTGTTGAACCATCGTATGAGTGAGTGTATGTTATGATTATTTCTCTCAGTCTGGAGCTGGCTGTTTTGTACTTTATAATATCGTTTTGGAAGCTTTTGTGATGGTTCAATCACATTGAAAGGGAGGGGGAGGGTAAACTTGCTGTATATTTATAAAGCACATGCTCATGCGGTTTATGGCGAAGCATGATTTCTTTGAAATGCCATTTTTGAATCCTGTACGGATTTATGTCTTTGAAATTTCGTGCATCGAGATAACTTTGAAATCAAGCATTGTAACTTATACATAATTCTTGATTTTTCTGTTGGGAATTGTTTATTTAAACTTTTTTAAATCTTTTTTCGTCTTTCTTTTCTTTGCCTTTTTTCATCCACTACTGTTATGTTTATTTCAATCATAAATCTGTGTTCTCAAAAAGAAACACTATTTCATTAACAATCAATAATATCGCCACGAAGAAAATCCTTCACAAAGAAAATCTTCGGATTTCTTACTCCATGCCTCTGTTTGTTTCTTTTTGTTGTGTACGACCGCTTCGAGAAATGCTAATCACAATGATAAAATCGGCGAAGGAAATTCAATAACACGATTTTCATTCTGCTTTGTTTCTCGCCTTTCCAATATACCATTTCTCAGCTTTGGAATGGTTTTCGCTTTCCCATCCGCAGCCTTTCCTACAAGAGATCACAGCGTACATAATTTGATTTACTATTTTTATGCTTCGCTTCACCCAATTTGGCGGTAGGTACACATTTCACTTTGGTGGCTGCTGGTGTATTTTTCCAGCTTGTTTTAAAGGGTGTGGATGAAAATACCTCTAAATCCGCAAGGGCTCGGAAAACGGACCGAAAATTCGTTGGGCTCGGCTTAAAATATAAAACAAATTCAAACATCTTCCAATGTGTTTAGGTCTTATTTTTCGTTGCCGTAGGCATAAAGCTTGCTTAGCTGCTTTGCCTTCTCAACACCACTACACGAGAGTAATATTCCTATGGATGGATGATATTCCGGTGCATCCCGTTATCTGTCCGCCATTGGAGGCCTATTACAGGCCTAATTGACCGCCATAGTGTACCGAACGGCAAACACACTCACTGGCACGAATCTGTGGAAGATGCGAGTAGTGTTTTCTTCAAGAAAGGCAACATCACCGTCAGAGCATCAAAGATGAGACCGGGCGTCGAGTGTGGGGTCTCTTTTTTGCTTTCCTCTCCCGCACTGCGTGCACTTGACATCGAAAAGGAAAAACCGGTTCGATCGCCTTGATGGTGCTAGACTTTGCTGTATTTAAACCGGACGACTAGCTGGATACATAAAGGTCGCATCGAACGAGGAGGAAGGCTGCAGTTTCTTTTCTTTGTTTCTCCTGGATGGGCTATTGGACGATCGTTCCAACACCTTCCCTGGCGAAGAAGAGCCCGTAAGCATATTTCCTTTAGCCGGGATTGGAAGAAATTAAATAATTTACCCGTAATTTAGTCAAATGGCGAGGCCGGTGGCAAAGATGGGCCAAATGGTAACCGATAGTAGTACGTACGAGTGAGTCAGGCTGAAAGTGACCACCACCGGGAAATCTGATACCGGGGGTCTATTGCTGCGGAGTTCACAAACGACTTCTGTTCCTTGCAGCTGGATTTCAACCGGCGCAACGCTTTACGGTAGCATGCGGACATCGTTGGATTTAAGCACCTTTTTTCCTCCTTCTCGGGTGGTGGTGGCACGGGTCGGGGTTGACCTCAAATGTCGCAATCGGAGCGGTGGAGTAAAGTGAGCGGCCGGTCGGAATCTCGGCCTCGGGCAAAAGCGGCACACGCCCAGCGGAACTACAAACGAACGAACGACCGAAGGCATGCCGTCTCCCGTTGGATCCGGTTTCAAATTCGTCCCATCGTATGCTCTTTCCCCACACCCGGTGACCCACGGATACATTTCCGTCACTTTTAGACCCCTTATTCCCCGCCCTCTGCCCCTATGCGATTTCTTCCAAACTCGTCGGACGAAACTCACCGAACCGTTCCTAATGAAGTTACAAGAGGGCGGTATCTTTATTTCTTGCCATACCTGCTGCAACTCGCGGTTGGCGGCCCGTTCTTCCGGTTCGTGAAGGGAGTACGTTAAATACCAGAAAGAGAACGAAGAAGCAAAACAGACCGCCCAAGGGTCATTGAACAAGCTGCGACGAGAAGGGCTTGGGAAAAGTCAAAAGTTAATGAGATTAAGTT
Source organism: Anopheles sinensis (assembly GCA_000441895.2). NCBI lineage: Eukaryota > Metazoa > Arthropoda > Insecta > Diptera > Culicidae > Anopheles > Anopheles sinensis. Next base: position 1,132,744 of record KE525352.1, on the reverse strand, counting down.
TTTTGGTTCGCTCCGGTTTAGAACGGTGGCAGTTGTTCTGCTGAGGAAAGTTCCTTTCGGTTGGAATGTATTACATCAGATTTAATTTTCCACACACATTTTTATCTAATGTGTAACAACTCTGTTGTTACGGAAGGTTTCTTTAGGCAACCCTCACAGCTCCAATGTTTTATGTCATCCTCATTTTTGTGTCGTGCAAAATGGCACATCGGATAAGCAGACAACAAATTTCCATTTTGTGGTACCCGCAATTCCTTTCCTTCATATTGTTCTGTATGAGTTCAGACACATCTGGCTGTGACTGTCGTGTATTTGAGGTGTACCGACACAAGACTGTGAGCTGTGTGCTAAACGAAAGCTACCTCTTTGCTCGAACAACAAAATGTCTGTCAACATGGCCAAAGAAAGGTTCATCATTGTGATACTAAAAAGTGAAACAGATTCCATTCCGTTTATTCTGGCCCTTTTCTGTAGCCTAAATTGATGTCGTTCATCCCTGGATTTCGGGTTGGGTCTTCGTGATCGTCGATGGAGAAGAATCATTCTGCGAAAAATCTATGTCACTGACGGTTTGCGCCTCTGGTATACCCTGTTCCGAAGGAACGTGGTAAGCATGCTAAACTCGGTATACCAACACTCAAGGTAGATGTAACGTACTGGAAACATTTTTCCTAATTACTTGTCAGAAGAATGGAAAACAATGTTTCCCTTTAATTCGATGTTTTAAAGTGAACATTGTGTGAACAAAGAAAACCGGTGGAATGTCGTTGAAATTTGCTTCTCATCAAATTCCTTCTATGTTATAAAAGTGTTTCAAAGTGTTATTTAAGTATCATTTGCAAACTCCACGGCGTTTTACACCCGTTAATTGTCAACTATGTGGAGTACCATTGGTAGAATGTTTCTTCTGTTCTCAGAAAATCACCCGGGTTCTTAACTTTCCAACGAGTGCATTTGTGCCAGCAGCTGCAGCCTTCAACGGGGAAATGAGGACAACGTCTTTTTAAAAACGTTGGAAAGGGAGCGTGAAATGAAAATTCTTAGTCGTAAGGAATAAGAACCAGTGTGCCCTACGAGGATCTCTCCGCTGCAGGGCGATCCGACCGCGTTGCCCTTCGCTCAAGTGGCTTCTCGGGGAAAATTCCGGTGGAGTGGATTGAAAGTAACAGTGCGCCCAAGGATGTATCCGACCCCGGGAGCGGGCCTAAGGTCGGTTGACGTTTTGTTGCGGTAAAATGGGTCAATAGGACGCGACCTTTCGGTTGCGCTAGCACACGGGAGTCCCTCTCGTGCCTAAGAAGGCTCACCGTAATTAACATGAGTGGGATTGGATGGAAAGCGCCGCGTGGGACTGACGTGTAAAGTATTAGCGCCCACAACAGTTTTGTTTTGTGAGTCGTTTTACGATTCACAAAGACGCAAAATGAGTTATTTGCGAACCTCTCTGCACAATTTTTGCTTCCTAAGAGGAGCCCAGCCGTTTTTACGCATATTTTTCCGTTATGGTTTGGAAAAAGAAGTGCAAAAAAAGCTTACGCCATACCTCTCTAACTGGAACTGAAACACTTCTCGTTTAAGGCTACCGGAGGCCGTTATAATTGAATTTTCCGGCATATTTAACAGCGAAATCAATTATCTGTGGTATAAATTTGTTTTTTTGTTTCACCTTTCACCATAGAGAACGTAAAACCTCTCCTGGAGAAGTGTTTGAATTGCTTCTTTAGGACGCCTTTTCTCATTTCTTCTTCACTCACTGGGCCATTTTCCTGAATTAAAAAACGACGCTGCTGTTCCCATAACGAGATTTTCCGTTTTGTGTTCGTATCATGATGGGCTTTTTTCTCAGTTTATCGGCAATAGAAATTGGTTGATTGTTTGCCCGGTTGTCACTTTAGGCTCGTGTTGATCTATGATTCATCGGGAAGTAAAAGGAAAGAAAAAGTACAATGTCAATGTCCTTTACCACAAAACATCTCTCCGTACGTCGTGTAGTATTTTCTATTTTTATCTCAAAGAAGTATGATTCATCGCAGAGAGGAATGGGTTTCCATCTGTTTTATTGATGCGAAAAGGGTTCTGGGCGAGTCACCGAAAGAGTCAAAAAGAAAGTAGCTAATGTAGCGATTTTAAAACAAATTCCACTCCCGTAAAGTCAGAGAACACCATCTATTACATTTTCGCGAGTAGGGACTCCCTATTTTTAGTCTATAATTTTTCCACGATGAGAATGGTAGTGACGCGAGAAGTGGTTGGTGTTTGATGGAAGGAATTAACTTTTGCTGGAATTGAGGCATAAACTGTGGGTTCTAGAATGTAGGCAATGGAAACAGAAGTGCAACTGAAACGACAGAGAAAGTAAATTATAAAGTGAAGCAAAGTTATCTTGCGCCTCCTCCCCATCGCCATATTCTGTGCTGGTTTTGGGAAAACGGGGGGCTAGAAATGGGGGGTTATTTTATCTCTGAGAGCCACTTATAACTCGGCAGTTCGAAGTGTGCAGCAAGAAGTTCCCGTACCATCAATTCGAAACGCTTTGCTTTCTTCCGTCGTTCGGTCTGGTTTGGGGGAAGATTAATTTTACCGCATTTAGATTAATCATTTCCTATAAATTTAATGGCAGCGAGCGTTGAGAACGGAAGGCGGCGTGATTACTCGCGAACCCCGCGTAAGCCTGAATCCCAGAGACGACAATTTTCTTGTAGCAAAGTTACCGAGAACTTCCTGCAACGGCAGAACGAGGGTTTAAGTACGAATCATTTATACTGCAGCGGGTTAAATGAAAGCGTATGTCCTAATTATTGCTGCTTGAGGAAAGATTGATAAGTTCTTGGAGTTGCAACGACAAATGATTAATGTGTTACTGAAATTGAGGTGAAAAATAGATGGAAAATAGTTTTACTAAGCCGCAGTAAAAAAGTGTTAAAAACGTAAGAATTCCAAACCCAAATGAATAATGGGTGTGCGGTACGGGTTGGAAGCAAACGATCTTCCCGTTCCTTGTGTTTCCTTGACATGCTGGAACTCCCGCTCAAGCTAAGTGTTTTGCGCTGTTAGGAAATGCAAAGAGGCATTAAATCTCAAGTAATGAGTTGTGCAATTATGGCATCGGCGTAAGCCAACGGCACTTGAGAGTATGTAAGGAAAATCACCATCATCCCCTGAAGAACAGCATAAACAGTTCGTCCCGATGAAAAACGAGCTTCTCTTTTCGTTGTGAATCATACATTGCATCTGATCTGAATACCCTTGCCTAGGAAGGGGCAGTGTAGATATTCATCAGTGCACATGAGTGTTCTTTCTACAATCTTCATCATCGCTAACACTTGAACTGCTTGAAATAAATGGATTATACAAGCACACGTTCGTTGATTTGTTATCCTAAATTTTGGCTGGATGAAAAATTACCCTTGAAGGAATTAGAGAAGTGAATCTTTTCGCCAAACACCACCAACATATTCTGTTTGCTTCCCGAATTTTGGTGATAGTATATCTTATTGATTTTATTTCCTTGTTCATGACCCGATGACTCTTCCTGGCATTCTAAATGACAATTAGCATCCCGGGTCACTCGAATGAGATGCTTCCTTTCCGTTCTGTTCAAATACACACACGCGAGCTTACAGAACGGATGCTCAATCGCTTATTCGTTCGGTGGCGGGTTTGTTTCCGCTTGATGTTTACGTCCAACCATAGCATACTTCGACCTGCTCGTTGCGTATTCCGTGCGTGTTCGGTACCTTTTTCCTCGAACCACCCGTCAGCGTACATCAGTGGTAAGTTCCCGTTCTGCAGAGTCTCGTTTTTTTTGCATCTTCTCTCGTTAGCGGACCAAAATGAAGCCAGCTACGAGTAAATCCGACCAGTTTCAGTAAGCAGTGTCAGGAGAGGCGTCTTTTGGTGGAGGGATAGCCGGTTTCGGTATCGGCGGAATGGTACGGAAGATAAATACTAAATGGGTGGAACATACGGTGAACTGCACATAAGAACGTTTCGCTGCCTTTCTACAAAAGCGAATGAGTTTAAGAAAGAAAAAGAGATGGAGAGAGACAGTGCGATACACACAAAGAGTCAGGAATGATAGGTTTTTAGTATTCCAAATCAATTCATCCAACTTCCTTTCTCGTGGACGACGAGCACGACTGTGTTGTCAACGTAATTCCGTACGTCCGTTCCCGAACAACTCGTCCTGTTTGTGTCAACCTGCTTGAATGAGTGTGTCTGTGTGTTTTTGTGTGAATTGTTTTTATCGGACTCGGAAGTCGTCTGTGTATTCCTTCAGCTCTCAAGGGCGGAAACTGCTCAGGACGTCGTTTATGTTGAGGATATTTCAATCCGTTTTATCCTCCCTTTTCATCATTCTCCGACAGAAGAGCATGAACACAAAATGGTTAATGGTTGATGGACACATCAGTCACATACGTGGAGTATGGGGTAGCATTTTATTGCTCTCATATCCCTTTTAGCGCAATTCACTACTGCTTCGAATTCCAATTTAAGTAGATTTTTCTAAATATGATTGACTATTTAAACTATCTTATAAAACCGTTTCTGTGTTAATTTTCTTTAAATTCATGTAGTACTTTTTAACATTTTGGAGGTTTTAAATACCTTAAGATAAAGAAGGTTTTTGCGAGCTAGATGAATGAAGAACAACAATTTTACAGCCTGGCCTGTGAGACGTACAAATTATGTGGTACGGATTTTCGCTTCTCTAAACCGGTCTGTCCACCTTGGTGCTTACTTCGTGCTTCTTTTGAACGGTTTCGAGTTTTCACTGGCCGTGTTCGGGAACATATGAAGAGCAGAGTATGGCAGTTTGGATATTTACCTACATTTGGCAGCCATAAATATCTTTTAGCATGTTGTTCCTACGAGCTCAACATACTTTCTTTTTCTCTTATGCTGCTGCACGATGCAACGACCTGAGCCAAAAAGCATGTGACGCAGACGGAGTTCCTCGCATAGTTGTTGCATTTTTGGGGCAAAAGAAGACGGTTGCGGTCTCGTTATTTATTTGTGCTAACTATCAGCTAGGGGATAAATA
>KE525352.1:1083881-1123553 GCA_000441895.2 Anopheles sinensis | reverse complement strand
AGAAGAGAATAGTTCTAAATATTTAAATTAAGATTGCTATGAATCGTTTAATATAATGGATATTTCTTGTCTTTTTCTTTTTAGGTAATGCTGAAATGTAGAATGCCACCAAATATATGAACGTTGCAATACAATTTCAAGTAAGTTAAAAGGAAAAATACAGTAACGTGATTATGTAGAGCAGACAACAGGGATCTGTAAGTAATACGATTTTCAACAAAGATATTACCGGTTTTAAACTTTAGTGATGATTATTTGGCAATCTCTCCTACCGTATTCGAACGTTTGTGCCGAAAATGCCAACGACTTTTCATTGCGAGGTCTTTGTGAAAGCACTTTAAAATGTCTCTTTTCCCACTCGGTAGAATGCAGTGGTGTAACACTTTTGCATATGGATGGAGTTAAACGCAGTGGCGCTAAATTAGATCTAAATTTAGGTAAACTAAACTGTTGTTTCGTTCGTCGACCGCCACACTATGTGAGGATTTTATCTGGGCGATTACCATTACCTTTTTCCTCCTTGGATTGCTGATAGGATTGAAGCAACACCGGCGACGGTATGTGGCAAACGCTATTTGCGCTACTTTTTCCCCCCAAGATGATCTGGATGATCTCGAAACCGTGTCCCGACCGAGCATACTTTGGGCCCACAAACCGGTTCGATTCATCTGCGCGCTGGTGTGCGAGCTGTCCGCGGAAGGCCGGGCAAAAAGGGTGTGTAGATTTATTTTTTATCGGACAAACACCCGGAGCCAGCCAGTCTGACCGAAACAACGGGAGTCCTAACTAGGTCTCGCCGATATCTTCATTCGCTTCTTACACGATCCCGCTGCAACGATGTTACGCCCGGAGGCGATCAGTGTGTTGCGCTCCAGCCCTTCACCGGGCTGCGTGCTCATTTGTTTATTGATTTGAATTCTGTTGTTTTCGAAGAACCCGGAGCTGTAGCTCATATAAGAGTACTCGGCCGGGAATGCGGTCCATTTCGGAACGTTAATGATTTATTGATGCTTCTCGTGAAGGTCGAAAGACAGGCCAATGCTCTCCAACGCTATCAATTAGGTTATGCTCACAGCGACCCTCTGTTTCGCAACGGAACGCATTTATTTTTATCTCACTCCATCCGCCTGGCCAAATTGTTGGAAGCAGCGAATCCGGTGAAGATTTTCTAGGTTAGGCGGAGATCCACACCGGAAACCGGTCTTTGCTGACGACGGCGAACGGTAACGCATTTCGTGCATAGGAGGATGTTTGTTGATCGCGGATGGCGCACGAAAACATCGTCGTGATCCCCCACCCTCCCCTGCGTCCATCGTTGCTGGGCCGGATAAACAACAAAAACAATAGCCGAGCGGACCGTCCTGTGCGGCGAGAAGCCGTTCGCCGCCGCGCACATGTGGCCGTGATCGTGTGTTTGCCGGTTCTTCCGCCGATTCGTGCTTCTGCCAGCGAAGGAAGTGGTCCGAAACCGACGCGATGTACCGAAGGCACGGATGGTCGGAATGATGCACTCGCAATAGGAAAATGCAGAAAGGTTTCATTCGCGAAAGTACCGCAACGCTGAGTGCCGTACCTCCGTCCCGTTCGTTTTTCGTATGCCAACGGAGGTTTACTTTTCTCGAGGCACATGCAGAAAACGTTTTTACTCCTGCACACACGATCAATAGAGACCATACATTATACTGTGAAATAAGAACATTTTGAAAAATGCGTTCCATTTGTTGGCTTCGTTGAAGCAAAATTAAATACTGCACCTTTATCGTGCCAGAATTTTAATGACCTCACATTGTCTACCTGTTTTGTTTTTGACATCATTATGACATCATAAGTTTTTTATTTGAATGTAATCAGTTAATGTCGAATTTGTTTAGCAGATGCTGGACTGCATTTGTTAAGGAATCTCTATTTCGACGGCATAGTCTTGGATTCCACTGTGATTTGTCCTTTTTTTCTCGACCTTTCCGTTGTTTGGTTTTTGCTTGCTTTCGCAGAATGGGAATGAAAATGCCTCATGAAAAACAAACCGTTTAAATATTATTACCAACCGTCATATCTCTTCTATTCGGCGGAAAAGCGCTGACGTAGAACCTCTGCTGGGCGCACACACGCACGCAGGGAAATGCCATTGCCGGTCGCTAGGTCGTATTTTGCTTTCCTAACGCACCGTGATGTATCCGAATGATAATGCGTGGGGGTTTCGCGTGTTGGTTAAGGAAACTAGAGCTGATTAATGCTAGCCTTTTATGCCGTGCATTTATCGATATGTGTCTACTATCGGAAAATAGATACAAAGAATGAGATGTTCATGCTTTGCACTACACGCTGTGTGTGCGTGTGTGTGTGTGTGTGGATCTCTCTCTCCCTCCCTGATGTAGGTCATTGATGGAAGCGTCGAAGGTAAGCTTCTCGGAATCTCATGCTTGGCTACCAAAACACACATACGAGCCGGGATGGAACAGCGCTTCACCGTTGTTGCAGCTGTCGCGCGGGTCCCGAGTCAAATCGTCCGATAACCGTGGGAGGGCCAGATGTGGACCTTCCAGCAAGCACACTTTCCCAGAAGTTCCTATGGCTCTAAAATTTGTTCTTATCTGTTTTCCAATCGGAAGCCTCCAGCACGCTGGTGTCTATCCGCTCCTGGGTCGGTCAACAGGGAGGTTTGCTAATCGGAAAGAGAAGGTGACGAGAGCTGGCAGCCACACATCCGTAGCAAATGTAGGCACGATATGGTAAAAAAGATATTAGAAAACACACGTCTGGAGATAGATAGGACAACCGTTTCGTCTGTGCAGCATGCAAGATAGTTGGACACGCAGCGCCTTCCAACAGCATGTCTGCTCCGCTTCATCGGGAAAACGTTTCTTACCCTTCTCTCGTCCCTACTTTATCCCGTGTGCTGGCATGCCAAGGGTGCCACGTACGCAACTCCTCGGCAGCCAAACGCGACTATGTTAGACCTTCGGCTGAAAGGAGGGAACTTTGGCCGCGCTTGTCCGAAATGCAAATAACTGTTATCAATCGTTGTTGCTGCTGCGCGATTGGAACGGGCGTATCGAACCTCCTCGCAAGCGCACGTGCAGTCATGCTCGATGGCGACCATAGGCCCAAGGTTCTCTTTTTTGTGGCATGTACCCCGTACGTCCGCCAGACGGTTGGAATTGGGTTCCAGCTGTGCAGATCGAATTTGTGGTCACAAGTAGCCACTATTGGGCGTGCGGCCAATGGGTGGACGATGTGTGGTAATCGTTAAACCGTGAGGATTGCATTATAATTATTTATTTGTGTTTACACGGGATATCCACTCATCCGATTGGATATAGGTTTAATGTTGGCATTCGGTGTGGTAATTATCGCATTATGGCCTCCACAATCTATCAGCAATTTGGCTGTTAAAGATACTTTAACCTCAAGGTAAAAATAAATACAAGTTAAATTTTATTGTCTAATCAAATGCACGCACGCTACATTATATCTTTCTTCCATCTCAAATTAGCATCCTCTTCTACATAATTTGTTAAACGCTCCCCATTAACGGAACACTACCAAACGACTCATTACAACACACACTTATTTGTGGCTTATTTTTACCTGCTCCGAGCTAATGGAAGCCGCTACCAGCAGCAACACTGATCGATTTTGTATCGGGCCACCATTTGCGATCGATTACTATTTTCGGGCCACCATCGCCAACCGATAAGTGCAGAGTGCGTGTGTGCGGAAGCATGGCTCATTATTATCGGTGTCCCAATCAGACATGTTTTATCATTTATTGGCGGACCAGAAGAAGGATAACACGACCAACAAAGAAGTAAAAAAGGGACGGTAATGAGCCACTCCAACAAAATGCTTCCATGCGAGAGTTTGCCTACATATCGAGAAGTCGAACATGAATTTTCCACTAGTTCGGGAGGAACATACATTATGCATTCAAAAACTTGGTCCTCGTCGTTTAGTTGGGTGGTTTTTCCCAGGAAATGTATCTCCATGTCCAATCGTTAAGGGGAATCAATCGGCAGTTCCGTTACGTTGTGCTATCGAATGATTCGCGCTCAATGTACGCTAGAAGATCATTGGATCTCACGGTTGTTCCGGTTTATTTATTTTGTTTTTTCGAGGACGAGTTAAGTTGCTACTTCAAGTGATCGAGTAGCATTTGATTTGCAGCTCTGGGGGACGACGATGCCCTTCTGTCCGAAGACTAATGTCGTCTTTCGGAATCTATCACCACACTGCCCCTCAAAGTTGCACCTCGGGCTCCTGTTGTCCCGGCACGTGTCCATGAGAGGATAAATTTACCATCACAATCAGTCAGCTAGACGGTTGTTACCCTCCCTAAGGGAGGACAGCGAACGGGCTGAAGGATATGGTGTGAGGTAATGAGATTTTATCGATTCGTCACGAGTCTCGCGGGGTGAGACTTTGGTGCAGACACACATACGAAAAACAATCCCCGTTGACCAACTGGTAAAACATTAGCCTTTTCCGCATGCTTCCCACAATGGAGGAGGAGGGAAAGTGGGTGGTATTATATGGTGATAGAGATAGTAACGATGGCAGACGAGTTGGGGGTGGAGCGTACGACCCATGTTCCGCTGTTTCTATATCTCCACGTTGTCGATGTGTGATATGGCAGGGAAAGTACCTTCCCGAATGTCAAATGATGCGGGTCACGGAAACGATCGTCTGCTTTTTTCTTGTTTGTTGGTTGCGAAGGACAGACCCCGGGAGGGGCAAGGAGCGGGCTCTAATGGTGTTGATACAAACCACACAGCCATACACATACACACATTCACCCTACGACGACTGGGCTGATGGATCGCGGACCATCTGCCAAAGTTCACCGCAAGAAATGGTGCCGGGAAAAGTAAGCAAAATAAAATGAAAATTTGTTCAACCGACCGGATGAGCGGCGTGTCCGCTGACCGGTGTGAACTTTTACGTCTGACAGACACAGCTAGGACCTCTTATGACCCGAATTGATGGGAGAAAAAAAACCGGGGACATGTTGCTCGAGCTTAACTTGTATTTTCTCGAAACAAATCCTTCATTCATCTTCTACAAAAAATTTAAAGTCGACCATGTTAAAGAGTTGGATATGGTAGAAATCAAAATACTACGAGGTAACTAAAAAAGACGGAGGTCTTAGGGTCACGGGCAAAGGTGAAGAGCAGGAACGCTTTTGACGGCGGCTTACAGACGAGCCGCAGAATGTGGACACGTTTGAAGAACCTCAAGAATCGCCTGCGGGGAAAACATAACCGCGGATGGATTATGTAATTCATTAGCTTGGAATGTCGAGAGACGTGTGCGTTCCTTTACCGGATTTGCTTGCCGCAGAAAATGTGTCGTGTTTCCCTCGCGCGGGAATCCCAAAACGGACCGTCGGTGGGACATTTTAAGCTTGTTTTATTCTGTTTTGTTTTAACCTTTAATCTGGGGACCTCCGAAGGGTGGCCAGATAATCCAAGGGAAACAATATTACCGCCTTACGGATACCTTTTTGTTCCTCGAGGTGGCCCCCTTAAGACGACATGCCGTGGTAAGTGATTTCGGATTTTTCCGGTTTTCCATTCCTAGTGCCCGTTGCTTTTCCACTTTGGAAGAACGATCCATCGAAGGTTCGGTTCTACGGTGAACTTTTCTTCGGTTTGCGAAGGACCCGGTCGGTGGGGCGGCCTCGATTGGATTAGCGTCCGCCGTGAAAAGCGCCAACACGAACGATTTGTTCCCGTGTCGTGTTTCTTCTCAGGCCGCTAGAGGCGATTTGTTCGCCTCTCCAAACTGTTCTGCGCTACGCGTGTATGGGGTTTGGAACGATATTGCCGTTCATTAACGTGATTAACATCGGATGCCCTCAGTGGAACGTTCCGAAGCATCGTTTTTTGTTTCCTTCTCACCCTCCCCTGCTAGAGCGCGTGTAATCTACTAAATCTCGGCGCAAATTCGTTTCCCGAATGTCCCAGAGGCAGGAGGACGATTTACGGTGTTTTGTTTCTTCTTGCGTAGATCCAGAATCCACTTGAGAACCGCTCAGTTGGAAGAGCCGCTTTTGGGGATAAACTGTAATTTGGCATCGATTTCAAGATTGTTTTCTCTTTTTCAATATAACTTAAGCTGTAATTAAAATGGCTACGATAGGCATTGATATAATTAATTTTAAGCAGAACAAAAAAGTAACAAAGCTTTTCTTCTAGATTTAAAAGTCAGTTAAAACAAAATAGTACAGAAACTTAAAGAGCACTTCCATTTGGCTTATTGGTAATTTAATTCAAATTTCAAAGTCAACGATCTTTCCCATATTTTAATTAGCAATCGTTCCCAAGAAGAAACCCCTGAGATGCACGAGTCTCGAGGGAGGTAAAAAGTTCGCCTCATTTGGTCTATTTTCTCACCTTCTGCCTTTGCTTAAGAGCTTTAGCCTCTGGCGCCCGGCGAGAACAGGAGCAGCCAGCCGGGTTCCTCTTCATAGAGTTATATTTGCTTTAATGGAATTGCTCTCAAAAGTGGCTTGTTACGCTCGGGACCTCACCGTATGTTGTTGCATTAGAGGTTGCTTGCTTTTCCTCCATTTTCTCCTCCCAAGCGATTACCACCCGCCCGACTATCGCCGCCGAAAGCGGCGCTTCTGCTGTTGCTTAGATGTCTTTGACCGCACGCACGCACGCACGAGAAACATCTTGCCGTTAAGATAAGAGAAGCTTATTTTCTTTGGGTCCACACCCGAAATGGCGCACCTTGTGCTTGCTTGCCCTCTTCTGGCGAGTGGTCGCTGGACTTTCCTACCGTCAGGCGTTGCTTTTATGCATTTTCTTTTTCTATTTTGCTTCACCTGAGGCTGCTTCCAAATTGATCTAGCCGCGCAGGTGCTGCTGTTTGAGGGTCCGGTTGCGCCATCTTCATTCGGCTTTGCTTGTTGCTGCCTGAGCTCGACACACGCCTTCTCAACTTCACACGACGCCGGCATCTTGCGTGCGTCTTGAGAAGCGGCGTTTGTTTCACCTTTGTTTGCGACCTGCTCTAAACCCAATGTTTATGGCAGGCGGAAGCAATGCGGAATCAGGGATGAACAACCCTTGAATATAGTATCAAAAGTTTAAATTTGCTTTTCATAAGACCTTACGAAAAACTTTCGACGTCCCTACGATAAAGTAAATTGAATTGGGTGTGCTGTCAAAGAAACACACCTTACAACGTTTGGTTTTTGGTCAAAGAGTTCTCATTCGCGCACAAAAAGGTTCATCCACTTTTCCACGTCCGATGATGGTAAGCAGCGTCATCAGCATCTTCCTCTTCTTTCTCTTCTCTGAATTTTGACCAGGAGTTAACTTTTAAAACAAAGTTCATAAATACCCACGAATGAAAGTGTAATGGTACGTGCGAATGGAGCGATTGAACGAGAGATGGGTTAAAATGAGGTGTGCGTCATTCATCGGATCATATGGTGCGCTCGATAATGAAGTGCTTAGTCGAGTAAACCATCTGTTACTTGCTTTAGGATACACCGTCAGCTGCAGTGCAATGCTATTTGTTTTGTGAACAGCAATCATTTGTTTCCACAATGAACAGTTTTAATGAACGTTTTATATAAGAAATATTCACAAATCAACACTTGAAGTAAAAAATGCAAGCAACTGAATGTAAATATTTTAAAAAGAGCAATATCTCGTCCCAAAATCGATTGCTGGTATTACTATATTCTCACCATATACAAACCTTGTTAACACTTTCATCAGATTAAATTGCGTATGCATGTTTTATCGTTAACAATAAACCCCTTTCACGAACCACCTACAAATTGTGACATCATCATCGTACCTTCTGCCTTCGGAAAATCCTACTATCCACGTGGAAAGAGTGTACTTTCGTCATTAGTGGATACGCAACCTTGAACTTTATTTTCCAGCCAGCTGTTGGTTGAGTTCAGCGTCGTGTCGGCGGGGGTGTAAAATAACCCGTTAGTTCGTCATGAAAATAGGAACGTGACACAACAAAAGGGAAACCGCAGTTGAGCGTCTCTGACACGTGGCATGATTTGGTTTTGGTCCTTTTGCATGTAAAAATATTTGTTTGAGGATTCGAGTTGTCAGCGAAGTTCAGCAAAGATGTCGAGGGTCTCTGAAACGTATTTCAACTTTCAATGCACAGTACAGTAACGAGAGTTAGCTACTAGAATTTTCCACCCTCCATGTACGTATAGCTCGACTATCTTGCAACAATCTGTATCGCGTGTTGTCGCCTCCCCGTAATGTCGGCAGGTGTTGTCCGTCGCTACGGTCCCAGAACCGGGAAGTACCGATTAGAGTGGCAATGAAATGGACCGTTTCACTAGACTATCATAGGAAGGAGGAGGAGTGTTGGAATGGGAGTTGAGTGAAGTGAAAAATTGTTACTTGTCACCAGTGACGGACGGCGGAAAAATTCTCCAACCCCAAAACGCGTCCCTATTCGATCCGAATGAGCTCGTTTCGATCGATCCATGGCGACATGTAGATATTCCTTCTTCTTTTTTCTCATACCACTCAAGCACTAACCGTGTGACAATCACAGGCCATTTGTGCCGGTAACAAACGAAGCATTTGGGATGGAAAAAAGGTACCTTATGATATCGATACAATTCACTGTCTTGCTTCTGCTTTCCTCCGCCGAAAGAGCCGCCCCCGGGGCCAGACTTCTATGACAAATTACCATCACGTCTGGCGAATGGACCATTAAAAGTGGCATTTAGAATATGCAAAAAAGAAGCGAAACGAAATAGAAATCCAAACCCTGAACACTCGACACCCGGCGCCGTTTGGTACCCATACAAGGCAAAAAGGTGCGCAGTCGGACATTGCGAGCGTGTGGGAAGGTGATGGGATCATTTTTCTTCCGCCTGTCATAAATTTCCGTGAAGATGATGGTATTTTATTTATTTTATTTTTTTGCGGAGATTTGTCTTTTCTTGGGAAAATTTTATTTTAATGATCTTTATGGAAAAATATCAATGCCGAATGTGAATTAATATACCATTTATGTCTCGCACTCAATGTCTGCATCCTCGGACGAGTGTTCTTCAATAACATATTTTGCTGCACAAAATGAAAAAGGCAAATATAGATTTGAAAGCTGCTTCTAGTCTCGTAGACTTCAATGTCGAGAGAGATATCCTTTTCAATAGTGGATTTCAATCTAAAATACCTATCAGTTTCATCATTAATATTTGGATTAAACCTGTTTTCTTTCGTTCGATGAAACAAATGAATGGTTCTCGCAATATTGCAAAGTCTGAAAGCAGATAATCGTTTTCTGTTCGTATAATCCGCATACCGACAAGAAGCTTGAAATAGATGGTAGTTTTTTTCCTAGGTTGATAATCCTCTTAAAAAATCCATCCCGGCTCCAATCGTGCACATCGCGTTGTTACAAGCACCACCTCAATATCCTGCAAATACAATCCGGCTTGGTGAGTCGAGAAATACGTCCCGTTCGATAAACGAGCACACGCCGCGGATTGATGGCCTCCCGATTCCGTCCGTGGAGTGTAATTTCCGCCATCTGTTGCGCTTTTCTTGGAACCGTGTTGTCCCCTTGCAGGACGAGAAAAAGGAAAGGACTGTCGTGGTGCTCTAAAGGTTAGTGGCGCTCCAAAGGTGGTGACGTTCATGCGCGCCACGCTTCCGTTCTTGAGCGACATTTATTGACACCTATAATTAGTAGAGCCGAGGAAAAATAAAAGAAATACAACTTCAACCTAGGCGGAACTGTTAAGGGTGTTGTCGAAGGGGGAGGCAGAAGGTAAATCAACCGGGTTTCGCCCACTTCCGGGCGCACATCGTCCTGTGAGCGGTGCTGCCAGGATTTAATGAGGAAGAATGTTTTATAGCTTCACTCTAAAACGCCAGCACCATCGTAGCTTTTCTTCGGCGAAATTGGATCGACAAAGCGCGCCTTTGGTATGCGAATCTGAACGAGGTGGAACGAGGGGGTGGTGGCATCCGTGTTTACCATGCCCTGTTTTGGTACCTGTTGCCCGAGCCGGGAAGGAGTTGGCACAGTGTCGGCGCTGGCAATGTCAACCGAGTCTTGTGTCTTGCTAACGACTCGGAAATACGATGGATTGCACGGCCAACATCAACAGGCCGGAATCAACCAAACAAACGCCGAGCCAACGTTTGTCGCCTTTGGTGGAAAGGCGAATGATATGGCTTTCGTATTGGACTGTTCGCTAACTTCCGTTTACATAAATTGTCGATATCCGTTAGTGATATCCGCACCATTGAGGGGATGTCAAAATATTATGCTAAATATGAACAGCAGAATCCATGCCAAGGAAGTTAATGATTTGTTTAGGATTATGTAAACCGAGCTTGAAAATGGAGACGCTAAGGATGGTGCTGGCGTTTCGTAATCAATCTTTAGTTTGAAGCCATTTTCAGTGTCATCCCAGGATGACGGAGTAGCGTCTAGAAGAGTAACATTCTGCTTGACGAGAATATCTCACTCGGGGGATGATTCTTGTGCCGTTCCTTGTGGCTTAAATTATGCAGACTTCGAAAGAACGTGTATCGAGTTGAATGTGTCTAGTCATGACCAGTTCTTCTGCGAGCTTTGCTGATGATAATCCATTTTTAAACCAAACCTCTTTACCCAGCCATAGCCGATGAAGAAGATGGATGTGTTTTTTATTGCCAAGAAATTGCAGAAATCTGAAGTCGATTTTCGTTTGCTTTGGAAAACTACGGCGTCGGAATAAGCCTACAGTGCAGCTACGCGGTATTGATTGAATAGAATGCTGGTCGGCGGAGTCTTGTGCGTTTTGTTAATGGTGCGAAAGTTTTCTCTCATCGCCTCAGGATAATTGATTTCGGTCTGAGTGAGACTAAGATGCCAACGGTGTTTCATTGCAGATTGGGTTGATGGAATGGTTTCGATTGCAAATTATTTATGCACCGAGCGAATAGTTGATCAATCACTCATTTTAAATTCTGAATATAAATATTTTTAATGGAAAAACGAATGTTTAGAATGTTAAAGAACATTGTCTTCTTGTCTAGAAGAAAGTTTTTATGAGCACTCTTCAAATTATTAGGGCGAGTGATGTGGTGGGGGGTCATTATTTCATCGAATGTTCTCCGACTCTCCAGACGATATGCGTGAAGTGTAATTTAATAATTAAGTTACTCACTCAAATGTAAAATATATTTTAACGCAGTTCGCCTCGAGTGCCATCGCTAACGACGTTGCCTTTTCCTCCAGCGAAAGGTGTCCTCGGTATGAAACGTTGTAACTTTTTTTTTATCTCCTTCCTCGCGCTTCGGTAGAGAATTATTGCTGCAGCACTTGAATTTTTCTCATTCAATTATGAAGAGTAATGGAGCATGTCATTCGTAGATTTTACCGTACGGTCCCGATGGGAAAGCTTTTCCTCTGTTCGCTATTGCCCACCGGCTTTGGGGAGCCAACCAGCTGTTTGGAGCTCCTTAAGCTAGTGGAGGTTGCGAGTTTGCAATTTTCTTTCAGGAAGCATCCATACTTACACGCTTGCTTGCTTGCACCACCACCCCGAGGGTTTGCTGTAATTGGTAAACCGTTTGTTAGGGAAACCAGTGTGGTCATTAAAACATGTTCCAAGGGCTTTTTTTGAGTTGAGCCAATTCGAAATATTAGTATATCAAATACCCGTGGGGGGTTTATTGCAATCAGTATAAAAATATCATGCATTCAATTTAAAAATATATTGGATTTAATTCATATAAAATTCAAGCCACTTTAAATGGAAACGTAAATCCAATGAAATCCAAATTGAAATAAATATCGAAGCTACATTTCATCCCGAGACCCGAAGGTGTTTACACACCGTATTCGTAGTATTCTTTATGTTGGTACTGGAATGTCCTTTCCTGAAAACCTTGGCGATCTTATAACCTAAAGAGAAAAACCTTGATCCTTTTAATGACAGAGGGAAATCCTTCAATTTAAAGGGAAACGAGGTACAGAAGAAAACCATATGGCTGGCACATTTTGGGTAAAACCGATGTAGCACATAATTTTATGCATACGTTCTAACTTTTTAACAAGGATACAATTTCTACACTTCAACATATTTATTTTTTCTGTCTTAATTCTCATAGACAGATAGGTGTTTCAATATAAGCCATAATATGTTAGTTACGAGTCTTTATTTTGAACATTTTCGTGTGTTTTTGTATCATTGAGCTGTTATTCTAGTTCCACTTGCCCAAACGGTACTTAATTTTGGTGTGAAAAATTCCCACAATTTACAATCACATAAATGTTTTTTTATATGGAAAAGGGTCTTTTCGTGACGTTTGTTTGTTGGCATTTTTTTGATTACATTTTCTGTTTATGATCCTGCGTTTTTTCACCAATGTGGGATTCTTTACCATTACCATGCCCAGGCTTTAAAACCTGCTCCCAATGGCGTCAAATAGTACCATTTGGTGGCCGGTTCTCGCTGCCGTTCTCGGTGGGAGCTGCTTTACTTCTTCGCGGTTTTGAGATTGTTGTTTTATTTTTACTGCTGTTAGCACATTGAGCGGCAAAGATCGGGGAGAAAAATGCTTCGCGGCCGGAGCCGGCGACAGAAGAACTACCACGCGCGGTATTTCTTCGTGGTGATATCGTTTTTTTTTTGTACCGGCCTCACGTCGCCACCATCACATCACAATTTCTACACACATTTTTAGTACAACGCCGCGCGCGCTCGACACCCTGACCGCACCGGCAACATTATCCGCGGGTTTGGCCGGTTGTTCGCGGCTGCGTCTGCCAGACGTGACTTCATTTTTAAGGGGGCGTTTTGGCAGCCCCGGGTTACCGCCGGGGCTCGTCTTATTGCATTAATCGTACTGGTTGTGCTGTAGCATTAGCGGATGTTAGCTTCGCAAATGATTCGTTGGTTAAACTTGTAACGGAAGAATAAATTGTAAAATCTCCGTATTGTAAAGTTCTCACTTGCGTTCATTTAGTTGATCCCACGTATCCAAACATGTCAATCTACCAAACAACGATTTAACATTTCCATAATCATACTAAGTCCTTTATTGTTCTATCAGCTTTGTTCTAAATTTGATAACAAACTTCTAACACATCACATTTTGCCCTCCGTTTCTTGCAGATCACTTAACATCATATCGACGCAGTCACACCCTCCGGTCCACATGTCGTAGCATAGGAAAAGTTCCCTAAGGAAACACTATGATTGCACCGGACTCATCGAAACGAACACCACGACCACCGCCACCAGCAGCAGCATCCGCACCGGCCAAGAATCAGTGCAATTTGTCGTACGGAAATTTGCATACTTGTAGCATAAACTTTCCCTAGAACTGCACGTTTTGCGGCAAACGACGACCTTCGCGCGTTTCCCCGGGGCAAGCGCTACGGCTCGGGAAAAGGACCCGGTTCGGAAAGTTTCGCCGAAGCAGTGTAGTAGTTTCTCACGCGGCTCTTGAAAGCTCTAAAAACATCAAGCCTGCGGAAATTCTCTAACCAATACCGAACGGGAGCGCGCAATATCTGGTGGATGTTGTTTCAGAAAGTTTCGATGTAAAGCAGCAACTCCGGTTGTGGTGTCCTGGGTGGTTAATGAAAAAAGTTGCCACGAGTGCACGCGCTTCCGCTCAGAAACAGAAGCCGAGTCCGTGGAAGGACATGCTGTAGTAGATAAATGCGTCACAACGGCGCCTCTGTTCCGGAAACGGCGGAAAGATGTAATACCAATTAATAACGAGTGGTACAAGCGAGAAAGGGAACGAAGAAATTCTCGTAAGATAGAGGCTACCCGGAGCAACGATAAGAGTCTCTTGTCCATTAGCGAAACGCTAGAAGTAGGAACACCCACGGGCGCACTTGTTCATCACATCGCTTCATCCGGCAGCATCCTTGGTCTCGTTGGCCGGCCCTGGTAAAGATCGATTACACGCCGCCCTCTCCAAATGAGGCTTCCTTCAACGATCATCATCATCATCGCTCGTTCATGTTTGTTGTCATCGTCATCACGGGCTGTTAGTAGTGTGGGGCCAACGCAGTTCCTTTCTTCTCGGTCATCTCACTTCTCTACCTGCCCCGTTACATCATCCGAGCATCCCGAGACGATTCCGGGCCTCCTCCTCCTCCCGTGGCTACACGCCGATAGCCGCACGTGAAAGCAAGCCACTTTCAGAGGCGTCGACAGCTGATATACTAGAATCGTTCACTCCAAGTACTCCCGAGAGTGGGAGTGAAACGAAGCAATACGAAGAGAGCAGCTCGCACAATCATCATATTCGCGCATCAAGTGACATCAGTAAGCAACCCCATAGTTCCGTGGTTGACTAGCTGCTGCTGGTGTGGGTGCTTTGGTAGTACTTGATCTTTGTGCCGCCGACCGCTGACGCCGCCTAACGATGGGCAACAAATGCTGCAGCAAGCGACAGGACCAGGAACTAGCGCTTACGTACCCCGGCGGCTACAAGAAGGGTGAGAACAGCTTCAACTCGAACCTGTCCGGGCCGAAGCACAACAATGGTGGCTCGATCGATTCCCGCTACACACCGGATCCGAACCGGGGCCAGCTGATAAAGCACCCGAAGGGCGGTGTGGACATCATCAGACCTCGCACGACACCACGTAAGTAGGGAAAACATGGAAGGACGGGAAATTCTAGAGTTGAGCAGTAGAAATGGTTGTAGCCGATTTTGTGCTCCTACTATCAACCAAATCGTATTATCTCCGATGTGCGCCACCGTTAAAGTTTAAGTATTCCATGAAGGCTTGACGGGCCGGGTTCGTCCCAGCGGCGGCAATGTGGTATCAAAAACTTGCATCTTCCCAACGGCCTTCTAATCGGCTAACGGCCATAATGAGCTTCTAGTCTTCCTGCGCCACAGAGCGAGCCGCCCAGGGATCGTAAATTGTTGCTCACGAAACCGAAACGCGTTCGTAAATAGACAGTGAGGCCCACTTCACGTTCCTTCGTGCCACACGCGCGCTCTGGTGGAAGCCTCTTTCCCGCTAGTGGCTGTTTTGTTTTCAAGTGGAATTTCTAGAGCGTTAACGCTACTTTATTTCACTCGCCCGCCTCCTGGCTGCCTCCATACGCGTATTGCGTGATCGGAGTTACTACCGCCCGCTGGTCCCGCTGGTCTTATCTTTCCGTCTTTCTGTCTGTGCCCATGCCTTCTTCCTGTCATGCCAGAAAGGAAAGCAACGCCAACATCAGCGATGCCAACGCTCATGCCAATGAGTGATGGCGATGCTGATGCGTCGATGATTACAAACTGTCTAAATCTCTCCCCGTCCTCTCCCCCGGCTTTAACGGTGGGTTCAGAAACAAGCCGCGCGGCTTCCCGCTCCCAACTTCTGAAGCTGTTATCTCGTGTTAAGTGCAGAGGTCAGCTAGATGCGTTGCGTATTTCGATCTGCACATTGTTGTTTGTTATACAAAATTACTGCCATTAATGCAAACTCTTTGCATGATTATGACATAAAGGGCTTTTCCAATGAGAAATGTTTTTAACAAGAATTGCTTATTGTTGCTAAATAGCAGACAACCCCGAGCATAAACACTGGAATCAACTCGTCGGGCGACATCTAAAGACCTTTTTTTCTTCCGCAGTTTTGCCTGGCCACAACACGCGTCGAATAGTGGTCGCACTGTACAACTACAATGCACGAGAAGAAACGGACGTCAGCTTCGTCAAGGGCGACCGCATGGAGGTCCTGGACGATACCGAGTCGGACTGGTGGCGTGTGGTACATCTCAAGACCCGCCAGGAAGGTTTGATCCCGTGGAACTTTGTTGCCGAAGATCGCAGCGTCAACAGTGAAGAGTAAGAATTCGCACCCTTTGCTTCGTCGTTGGTAAAGGCTTACGTGTTCTACTTCCGTTCTTTATCCTTACAGCTGGTTCTTCGAGAATGTGTCACGAAAGGAAGCGGATAAGCTGCTGCTGGCGAACGAAAACCCTCGCGGCACGTTCCTCGTGCGACCATCCGAACACAATCCGAATGGGTTCTCGCTTTCGGTAAAGGATTGGGAGGAGAGTCGTGGTTATCACGTGAAGCACTATAAGATAAAACCATTAGACAATGGGGGTTATTACATCGCGACAAATCAGACGTTCCCGTCGTTACCTGCGCTGGTGATGGCGTACTCAAGTAAGTGTGTCCTTTTTGTTTGTTTTCTGGACATTTTTCAAGAACTCTTTTTTTCTTCGACAGAGAATGCCCTCGGACTATGTCATGTCCTATCCAGTCCGTGTCCAAAGCCACAGCCCCAGGTATGGGACCTCGGGCCAGAACTGCGTGACAAATGGGAAATCAATCGCAATGAGATCCAACTAATCCGCAAACTCGGCCACGGAAACTTCGGCGAGGTGTACTACGGCAAGTGGCGGAATAACATCGAGGTGGCGGTGAAGACGCTACGCGAAGGCACCATGTCGACGCAGGCCTTCTTACAGGAGGCAGCCATCATGAAGAAGTTCCGCCACAGCCGGCTGGTTGCGCTGTATGCCGTCTGCTCGAAGGAGGAACCGATCTACATCGTGCAGGAGTACATGTCCAAGGGTTCGCTGCTCGACTTCCTGCGCACCGGCGACGGGCAGTTCCTGCAGTTCGAGGACCTGATCTACATCGCGGCCCAAGTGGCATCCGGCATGGAGTACCTCGAGCTGAAGCAGCTGATCCATCGCGATCTGGCTGCGCGGAACGTGCTGATCGGCGAAAACAACGTGGCTAAGATCTGTGATTTCGGGTTGGCGCGCGTGATAGCGGACGACGAGTACTGCCCGAAGCAAGGCTCCCGGTTCCCGGTCAAGTGGACCGCCCCGGAAGCGATCGTGTACGGTAAATTCTCGATCAAGTCGGACGTGTGGTCGTACGGTATTCTGCTGATGGAGCTGTTCACGTACGGCCAGGTGCCGTATCCGGGCATGCACAGCCGCGAGGTGATCGAGCAGATCGAACGAGGGTACCGCATGCCGAAGCCTACCAATCACCACCTGCCGGACGACATCTACAGCCTGATGCTGAAGTGCTGGGACGCGATACCGGACAAGCGACCGACGTTCGAGTTTTTGAACCACTATTTCCAGAACTTTACCATCACCTCCGAGGTGCCGTACCGAGAGGTGCAGGATTAAGCCCTTTCCCGGTGCCGCCGCCAAAAGTGACCCGGACCTTTACTTCACCACAGAACAAAAAACCAACAACCATCAGATCATCTTATCCGTCTCTCTCCCATTCCAATCCATCATGAAAGGACGCCAGCGAATCGTGGTTTAGGGTAGGAGGAAAGACTAATCAAGTTTTTCTCACGAAGAAAATCTGTTACCACGAAGACAATGGTATGGTCAATAACGTAGGCACACGTTTTTCGTTAACTTTTTTCCTGGGATTCGATTTCATTCTACACTTAGCTCGAAGTACTATGAACAGAGAATTACTTTTTTGAATTGTGGACTCAAGATTGTCCAATGAAAACAAAATTCTATACTTTCCAACTAATCATTTCACTTTACTTTTGAAATGTGAACTAATTCATCTAAAATTATCTCTCATTATTCTCCTCCCATGTTGCCAATCAATTTTAATACCGATGTCATGATGACGAAGAATCCTAAGCCTCAGTTAGTTTTAGAACTGGCTAGAGAATTTCAAATGGATTGAAGTAAACGTAAAACAATGTTTAAATATTCAATAAACGCTATGGATTAAAACAAGGTTTGCTGGCGTGCTTTTACGGGTACTGGCGAGAGAGATGAGTGTAGAAGCAGTGGTACAGACTTTTCCTGAACGTTACTAGTTTTAATTATCGTAAAGCTTAAGGACATTAGCGATTAATGACACTTGGGGATTTTTTTCCCCCAGGAAACATGGCTAGCGAGCGCCGTTGAGGACGACGACTTTGAGGAGAGAGAAAAATAATGAGAAGGATACGAGGAAAACCTACAAGGACAAAGAATCGGTACATCGGAGCCGACTTATCCTTTACTCTTCACCAGTTTCCCGATTTTTCTCAATTTCCACCCGTCCTGTCGTGTCTGGTGAGGGAGCGCATCCGTAATGTGTGCGACGTGGAATAAGAAATAAATAAAAATACAAGCAAGATATACAGCGAAGGGGAAGCGAAAAAGGAAAAAAACCAAAGTTCAAATGTTATTCTTCTAATTCTAAACTTGTGTAATCGTAGGTTTTGAGATTTATTTTAAATTAAACAAAAAAAGAAGCAAGTGTATAAGCGTGTAATAGTTGGAAAACGATAATCCACGTCCGTTGCGTGCTAATAAGGACTAGTTGTGGTAGTAGAAGTGTTTGTGTAATACCTTAGATTTTTTCTCTCCGTTCTCGCGTTCGCTCTATCAGTACACTCCTTTTTCTATTATACCTACGATGTGTAATTGTGAACTTAATCCACGTGGGGATGTTAAGGAAGAGCACAATACAGCTTACGACTTGAAGAACGTAAGCGTCGAACGATGCCAGAAACTAGATAATCATCAGACAGTGTTCCGCCAGGATGTCGATTAAACCAGGTTCGACCATTCTAAGGTCTTAGTTTTTCTGTTTCTCTACGGTTTACTAAATTGCACAAAAAGACATTTCCAGCATAGTGATACGGAAAGGGAAGAGTAAATCGACAACATGCAACTGAAAAGTAATTTATTACACGCTAGATCGGAAAGCGTAAGAAGGTGCGATGTCTCCTTTCAAGCGAATTTATTTCTTTTTTTCCTAGTTATCTCACTCTTTTCACTGGAATTGGAGTGACGTAACCTGTATCAAACGTGTCTTCAAACTGCCATAAAGAGTAGAGTATGCGTACTGCACAATTTCCGTCACTTCAATCAGTTGTTGTTCAATTTAGGTTAAATGCAACCCGTTTTAAGTAGTGCAACTTAGAAAGAGTTCCCAAAACCATGCGAAAAAGGAGCACTAAAATAATATCGAAAATAAACCAACAAACACAACAAACTGAAACAATATTTCTCTGCTCGGATATACAAGAAAACTCACAACCAGATACAATAATGAACATGTGCATTTCGACAGGTTTCGAGACACCATCCACAACATCCTCGTCATCAGAATCACCCTCATCGAAAAGTCCCATCCGCGGAGAGACGCGTTTTTTGAGTTTCTCTTCACGGTGCGAATCTTATTCTATGATCCTCAATTTTATCGGAAAACCAACAAAATAGGCAAAGTGCTAGGCGCAAACGATCGAGCGAAAAGACACGGGAGTGCACAACAAAAATCATCGCATACACACAACTACATTTACGGAATAGGAAGAATGAACTGGTATGCGAAACGAAACCCATTAAACTATAATCTAAATTAAATTAGATATTCGAGCATAAGCATAATCAGCGGAAGCTGTGTGGCGATGATAAGAAGCGGGAATGTTTGGGAGGTTTAAACAAAAAGCGAAAGGAAATAAACAACGCATACATCAAACCAATGCTACTTGTGCGTCATGAACACTTACAACTCTTACTATATTTCTATACCGACATCAGGGGACGAACGAAGCGTTGTAGTTGAAATCACATCCGTTAATGCCGTGAAAGCATTCAAAACCCTTCGTAGCTGTATAGCTGGGAGTCTGGAGGGAAAGTTAGTTTGTACAAGGTAAAACATAAAAACTATCGATTTCAACGAACACATATTTCTCTCCCAACAAACATACAAACGTCGGGATGCGGTGATGAGCAGTCATTTTGGGACATTTTTTCGCTGGACTTGAACTGGTCAGTCGCTGAGAAATTTTACAATGTACCTCCTACTGTACGTATGTGTGCGTGTGTGTGTGTGGACGAGTGTGTGAACGTATGTATGTTTGTGTATGTGTGTGTGCGTATCTCTACCATTGAAGGACAATGCTTTATGCGTGCGTGTTTTTTGACCCGTTTAGCTGAACGTCCTTTGCCGCGCTCAGAACAAGAAGAGGACGAGAAGGAAACCATTTATTAAACCACAACAACCAATCAAAACCAGCGCATAGGCGGGGATCCGTCTAGTTGGAGCTTTTAGGGCAGGGATGTGAAAGGAAAGGATCCAGTTTTATAGTAGCAAAAGTGGAAAAGAACTGCATGGAGCTATTAGCCAGCTAGCACAAACTTGGCCTGATGATACGGGGGAAGTACTCTTTTTGTTAGATCCTTTTTCAATACACGCAACATACTCCTCGACAGGCACAGGAACAAACAAAAACTATTCCGACCAACGGGGAAAAGAATAAAAAAAAACAAACATAACAAGGAAGAATAAAGAAAAACAAAACTAAAGGTATTTCATAATGAAACTTTTCCAATCAATAAACCAGCCAATCTTAGCACTTAAAGAGATGCAAACAAGTGAGGCAATCTGCAGCACACTGCACATTAAACTATAGTCAAACGAATACAAAAAGGATAAGAATACAAAACAAATATTACCATTACTTACCACACCTTTACCTACTTTTACTCATCTGCAAACTGCAAATAAACCAACAGCAAACATGTTAGAAAACAGCTGCAGAACAAATCTTACCGTTAACCGCAACTATCGGCATCGGGCGTAAAATGGATAGTTTGGGGTAGAAAGTGGTTCCTTTTAACAGAGAGTCGAATGAAGCATTTATTGGGCAACTGAGACGAAGATACCAAATGGATTCGGGTTGGCTCTCCGATGGCGCAAATTCATAAATTTGAAAAGAAACGTAATTTGTAGCGTGTATAGAAATAGAACCCACGGCCGAGAAAAGCGCCTCCCTGGAGGAGTGGGACGTTTTTTTTACAACACACAGGTATAAAACAGAAAAACGCGTGCGGCGCAGCATTTTATAAAGAACATTAAACAAATGGTTACAAGATGGAAGTCAAAGCAAACGGTTATCGCAAGCAAAATCGCACGCATTAGTACGCATCTATCAGTATGAAAACACACATGTACACACTCTCTAGTCCGTTATCTGGCGAAAGATTTCTACCATTCCGTAAAAGCGGGCGAGCAGCACCCACATTCACCTACTCGTTAAAGCCAATACCATTAATTATCTTTCAAGCATTTACTGCGACGATCCTTGTTTTACGTGCATTAATCAGTGATGGAGAGACAAGCTAGAACACGCAGACGTTCAATCGAACGTTATCTGAGTGTCGGATCGAAGGCATCAGTATAGTAGCGGAAGTAGCGTCAGTAGTATGTACCTAACCTTTTGTGGGTCGTCGAAAGACATCCTTTCCTATCGGAGATCCTTTTGACATTCAGTTCAACACCACCACAGACGCCATCTCCTTGTGGAGGCGCCCGAGTGTATCAAGAACAGCGAACCTTGTGTATAAAAAGAAAAGCTGCAATCCTCCCCATCCAAGTAGTGCGTGCTAGGGGAAGTGTGATGCAGACAGAGTCAAAGTCGGTGGTAGTCTAGAAATTAATAAAAAAAAATCAATGTTTTAGTGGTTGTACGATAAGAATGCTACCCGATAAGAATGAACCAGAAACGAAGACAAAAATTAAAGCTTTCCGACACTTGATGAAAAACTTAAAAGGCAAGTGTATGAAACTGCTAACAAGGCAGCAGAGGAACGATGAGCAGCAAAGCATCGGATCGAGTAAGAAACCAACGCAGCAGACCCAAATCGAATCAAGTAGGCACAAATTGTGATTTGGGCAACGATGAACTGGAGATGGATACATGAAGCGTCGAGGATGGGTAATAAAACTGAAATTGAAATGAAAACCGATAAAAAAATACACTAGAAGTACTAGATTTATTATTTCTCTCAGCCATCCGAATTATTAACGTCCGTTAGTTTTTTTTTTATTAATTTGTATCCATTCACGAAACTGTCATCGCACAGATAAAACCAAAATTTCAAGTCTATAGTTAACTTGTTCTATCAGATATTGCATTCAGTTGATAATCATTTATTTATGAGCGTATTTTCGTCTACATTAGAGCACCTTTGATGAATGTTTGGGTTAACGTAAGCGCTCCGTTATGGAGGCTGAATCACACTTGTAGCAGTGATTTTTTGGTTCCATCCTTGGTCGGTAATCGTAAAACTCGTCGATACATTGTGCTTCCCATTCGGGCCAGATCGGCAAAGGTAAGTTTGCTTCGTTTGCTGTACACGTTCAGATAGATGCCAAACACGACGATCAAACCGGACCACAGATACCTTAAAACGAGCAGAGTGTTTTCATTAGTTTCCGAAGCCAATCAACAGAGCGAATAGTGAACTTACTGAATTGTGAAGGGTTTGCTGAAGAACACAAACGAGAGCGCAATCGTGACCGCCTTACGAGCCGTGGTGACGGTGGCTGCAAGTGGTGCACCACAAGTTCGTACCAACGTCAGCACGATCTGTATCCCCAGATAACCGGTCAGACTGAAAAGAAAAGCGTATCCGTACGTTTCCACCGGATGTTGGGCGCAGAAGACTACTCCCTTGACAAGATGTCCTGACACCAGCATGATCACGGCCAAGTACACGAATCCGATGCCGTAGGAAAAGATGACGACTTCATTATTCGGTGCCCGGTATTCCCGCATTGCCTTCTCCTGCACATTGCCGATGGCTGCGTCGCACAACAGTGCCATCGAGATCAGGAACACTCCGAATGTGTCAAAGTCGGGCTGTACCTGCGAATCGGCCAGCGTGAACAGTATCAACCCGAGACACATGGCGAACGCGGCGAAGAAGTCCATCGGTCCGTGCCGTTTGCCTTGGATCAGTACGCTTCCGATCAGCACAGGGATCAGCTTGCAGCACTTGAATATGACCTGTGTGGGATAGTTGAGGTAGCCCACGCTCGAGTTGGACAAGCCCATCGTGCCGAGAGTGAGGAATGCCAGCAGAGCATAGGTACGCATCGGGATACATCTCGGAACGGTCGTTCGCTCGACCGACCGCTCGATGTAACCGAACGCTGTGTAGTACGCGAACTGGATCAGTGTCAGGAACCATCCGTACGGTCGAAATCCGTCGAGGGTGAAGATCAGTTCCTGCATATAGCCATACACCAGATAGAGGACGAACACTCCGGCACAACAGAGCAAAAACTGAGTCGTTTGGTTGTAGTGCGTTAGGTCGAAGAAAAGAATTTTGATTTGCCGCTCCGTCGAGTCATCGCTACTACGGGTATTACGGTTACGGTTTAGGTCCTTGTCGCCGATGTAAATAACTTCATTTTTGCCGATGGCCATGGTGTTAATTCTTGTTCACAAGCAAATTATCACAGTCTACAATAGTATACACATTGTGGTAAGGATATCTTCGGTTAGTACTGTAAAACTTTTGTTATTTTGCACTTAAAAACACATTATCGAGAAATGTTCACCGTGTTGATACGCGGTTCGTTCGGAAAATCGATAGAACGATGTAAACAAACCGGTCGTCCCAAGAACGGGCCTTTTGAACACAGGAGGTAATCTCAAGAGGTTTTGACAAACGCTACGTTGACACTAGCGACGAACCGATTTTGCCATAATTTCTGCTTCTAGATATAATTAGAAAATACCGACGAATGACGCAAAGTAGCATGTATTAAAAATAAGCTGTATGTTCGCTCATCCTAAACCTATGGGTCTGCTTTATGGTACTACAGTTATTAGTAATTAAAATATAATCTAGATTTATTCAACAATGAAGCGCATGACTGTGGACCTTACACTTTCATATACCTAGACTAGTGGCATGTGGCAGCCAAAAATCATGGCGCATATGTACTTATTCAGGTGTAGTTTTGGGCGTAAGTGCGATTTTGCCACTACGGCAAAATGCCTACATCAAATATTTATAATTGATACATTCTGTTTTTAAACACATTTTACCGAATAGCAATCCGGCTGTGATTGAAACAAAATCGGATTTCCATGCCTTTCCAAATTGTAGCGATTGTGCTGGTGGCGAATTTGTGTAGCCTAAATTCTGTAACTTAATAGATTTGGTGTGTAAACTCTCCGTCTCCAAATTTGTAAGATACAGCATTAAATTTACCGCACTATACGAGCTATTTTCGTAGTGCCAACATTTTTATCCATATTTTTCTGCATGTCCCGCTGTCAAAATGAGGTAGATTTCTCTACCCTCTGAAGTTCTCTACAAATCTTGATTCCGCCGCTTTTTTGTGTGACAGCGAAACATTTTCGCGCGCTCAAAGATCGTAATGGAGCTCAAAGATACAGCGGGGTGTTTGACCAAGAGAAATCCTCCGATTCCTTCCCAATCATAAGTTCTAACTGAAGTTGTATCCAGAGACCACGGAAATAGACAACCCAAGTGCGTGACGATCGGTCCATTTTGTGAAAATCGACCTTGAAACTATCGCAGCAAGTGAAGTAAACACTGACGGCGCCGCGTCAGACGCGCAATTCACCTCCGCCCCTAGACTCTGTGTGTTAAAAAGATCCCTTCAAACCTCCTAGAAGTTCCCTTCTTGGATGGTATCGTCGATGGATTCGATTCAGTTCTGCAGCAGCATCGACAGCAGCAACAACGGAACCAATAGAACATTACCGAGGCTTACTTGTGCCTAGCTGCAGCGCATACACCGGTGTGCATAAACATCCCCCTCCACCCCTCGCAGGGGGCCGATATAGCTCGTGTGTCCATTTGGATTCGGTTCTTCAGTCAAGGCGCTTCTCCGGTACTATAAGAACCCAGTCGTATCCCACTGTGGATGCACTTTCTGTGCGTGTTTAAATACGATCATCAGCCTCACGAACTTGTGGTGCAGTTTCCGAGCAAAAGTGCTCTTGTGATTTTCCCGTTTCACCATCTGACGAACAAGAAAAACATTCATTGACGAACCGAAGGGCAAGAAATATTGGAAACATTTTTCTGTTTGCATCGATAGGGTGCTTGTTGTGTTTGGGTTGCATTTGACACAGCGGGGAAGCTGTCCCGTAATCGTACGTGCGTGTGTGTGTGTGCACGTTTTGTGTGTTAAAAGCCGTCGTCTACTACTTGCGGAGTAAATTTTTTAAACCATCTAAGTAACCACCAGGAACGAACGTTTGGCACTGCCTGGTGACTGATAAAAGAAGACACAGTTCGTCTTCCTTAAAAGGTACAGACTAAAACGCACAGACGAACAATCCTTACGATTTCGACGTAATTATCACACAAGCTGAAGATCGCGCGAAGATTGTTTAAAACTGACCATCACCGAACGAACTACCCGTGCTCTCAATCGAATTAGTTACATCACCCGGATTGCTCGGATTGAAGAAGCCTGCAGCACGACGGCAACCAAGCACCGGCTTGACCAAGATGACGACCGCCGAAGAACCAGCCAGCAGCCCGCTAATCGCGCAGCGCGCAGTGCACCGGGAAATCTGCCGTGCGCTCAATATCGACGACGACACGGAGAAACGCTCGTGGCGTTCGTACGAAGTAACCCGCAGCAAGTACGAGCTGACGGTAAGTTTGCCGCAAATAGGGAAGACAGGAGGGGCTGGATTTTATCGGTTTAAATTTAATTTCCCTTTCCCATCCGGTCAGCGCCTCAGCGCGCGCTGGAGAAGTAAACCGAATGGCGGACGATATTGCAAGATTGAAGCACGTATGAAAAATTCCCCGCTAAAAGCGTTTTCCAAGCAATCGAGATACAATCGAGAGGGATTCTTCTTCTTGCATCAATCCATCCGGCCTATCGAGTTTTCCACTGGCTGCGATCTTTGGTTGCAACTGCGAAACCCTGTTCATAAAATTCACATAGCACGTGTTTTTACGTTTTGATATTCATTTTTACAAACACGCTTCAACAGCCCAATGAAAAGCCATATACCCTGCGCTTTATTGCGTAACTCTAATGGTGTTTAATTATTGTCACTGATCTTTTCGTTGGTATTGGCCCAATATAAAGTTAGAAAAAGTTTTGAATACTCATTACCTCCATTACCATTTGCATTATATGTATTTGGTAAAGAACATGACTAGTTCGGATTGACAAAAACTGGAAGGAAATGCAAAAAAATGCATAATATACCCAGCAAGACAAAGGGTGCATACCATGCTTGCGTTACGTAATGCCCAGGAGAAAGATTCACGAAACCACATTAACTCACTCGCACGTTGGGCTTGTATTTTCCTAACGTGCGCCCTTAATTTAAGCAGCAGCATAGCAACAGAGGGCATCATTTGGAAAATTTCGAGATGACTTGGGTTCTCATGAGCTTGCTTTGTGTGAAAAGAAAGAAACTACGTGGAAACAGAAACTTACGGCTGCCTCGTATTCGTTGGTTCTGTCCGACCGGAAGTCAAGAAACCACGTCGGCGCAGTATTACTCCGTTGTCCATTTATTGTAAAGCAGATGAGTAGTTCGGATTGACAATAATTTATTTGAAAGCAGTGCACTAGAACATTGATAATATCAAACTGCGCAATAGAGCCAACTAGACAAAGACTGCATGCCTTCGTTACGTAATCGCCAGGAGGAAGAATCATGAACCCGCACGTTGAGCTAAAGTGTTCCTAACGTGCGCCTTCGGTTCACCTGGCGCGACAAATTTTAGCCTAGCAACAGTGGCCAGCATAGGAAAATGCCAAGCAGACGGCATGCTCCCATGAGGCGCCTACTTCGCCTTATATGGTGAAGAAAGTACGCCATGGCAACAACGTTCCATTCCTAGTTTTTCCCGAGTGCGAGCTGCCCGTTCTTGTGTGCGTTTCTTCCACCGATGGTGCAGTTACACGCATTTTTTATTAATATCGAATGTCCATTGTGGTCGTACCACTCGAGCCAGTGCTCATTAGCTTTCATTGCATCCAAGTTCACCATGATTGCAGTTTGGGCCTACTTAGCCCGCACAGACTCTATCACACGTCATCGCATCACATTCTGGTGAAGATGGTGTGTCGTGAAATTGCGCTCCCGTCCCGTTGACCCATCATGACCTATCCCTCCCCTCTCCCTTCAATGGTTACGCTTCTTCCCCTCCCGCACGTTACCGGTGAGATTATCTTCCGACCGTATGCACACGCAGTCATACGGCGATGCATTTAATTGTGATACACTTTGGGTGTGGTGACGGTTTTCGGTTTTCGAAATCGTCGGGTTTTTTTCGGTACTACCTTTTCCTTTAACTAGAGTAAGCGCGTCAGTTCGTTTGAGTGGTTCAAATGATTTCGTCTGTCAATTTTTAAATACCACCTTCCTCCGGGGCCAGACGATGAGGCTGCGTTATTCATAATTGCTTCGGTTTTCATGCGCGCTTTTTGGAATAACCACCGGGAGGAATTTGGAATTTCACGCTTCCGACACAGGCCAACCCATTTGCTGCTGGGTTACAGAAGCGCGCTCAACCACGACTTCTGAGACACTCGGATGCGCTAGCCGCCGGGGTGTGATGGTTGGCAATTTTAAGAAAATTAGCAGAATGGAAGGTAGGGGTTTGTTTCGGCCTTGATTCCATGGCGCACCATTACCGTAAAACCGAACCCACCAGTGACCCCTAAAAGTGACCGTAGGTCGTAGGGAAATGTCGTATAGTTTTCAAGTGCTTTTCAAATCTTATCTGTCTATAACCTGGATGATGTCACGGTAAAGGCGATTCGTTTTGTTTTCTTGCACTTTTATCAATCAATTCCAGTTGCTTGTTAAGTAAATACAACAACTTGTCCAAAACCACGTGCAATGGACGGGCATCTATTGTTTTGAAGACATTTTTTTAAATCTCTTCTCCGGGTTACGGATGGTAGGAAATGCGGTGTTGCTAAAAAGAAAAGAAAACAGGCAGACGGAAGCGAGCATCCTTTCCACCTTTTCTATTTTCGTCGGCATAACAAGAAGAGAGGGATTACGATTTCCTTACGGGTCGAGGTCAAGGGCACAGGGAAGTAGTAAGGTGTGTTTTGGTACCGTAGACAAGCACCTTGCAGTATGCTACACTTCGTCCTTTTTTGTCCATTTTGTGCACGACGACCATTTC
The DNA here is from genome assembly GCA_000441895.2 of Anopheles sinensis. Classification (NCBI taxonomy): domain Eukaryota; kingdom Metazoa; phylum Arthropoda; class Insecta; order Diptera; family Culicidae; genus Anopheles; species Anopheles sinensis. The sequence continues at coordinate 1,095,643 of KE525352.1, read as the reverse complement.
CCTTCCCTTTTCTCTTTCTCCCTGTTCGCTTTTACATTCTATCGGCCAAATTTTACAACGACCCGTTCGATTCTCTTCGATGGTCGTCCATTTTGACGATCGCGTGCGTACGTGCACATTGAATGCAATGCATCGGCTGCGTTGTGCAGGGAAGGCGGCAAACGTCACATTTTCTCTGTGCCGTTTCAAGAGGCCGGGAAAAAGAAAAAAAGAACAAATTCGCGCCACTTCACGACTTCGTCGTATCTCGCGGCGTGCGCGCTGTCGGTCTCTTTACATGCGCGAGTCTATACTATCACACAGTGACGGTGAAGGTGTTAGTCATTGGGTCATTTCGTCCCCAACCCTCGCCCTCGCCTGTCCCACACACTTTTTCAGCGTAGAGTGCGCGAAATTCTGATTGCCGCGACGTGATCTTTCCCTGCCGGCTCTACCTGTTTTTTGGCGCGCTCATTTCTTCTTCCGGGACGGCGGCGTGATGGTTGTGGACGTTCGCGTTACTTTCTTCCATTTCGTCACTACTGATTTAAATGAGGGTTTGCTGGTAACACACACCATGGCAACAGCTGTTAATGAACCCCCGTGGGGGTAGAAGGACGACGAGAGGAATATATCCCTTCCACATCCTCGGAAGGGGCTGGTGTTACGCAAAAAATGTGTGTGTATGTTTTTCACTTCATCCCGCTGCACGCATTTTTTTGTCACGTTTGTCCTACACTGCATTTCTCCGTGTTTCTTTCGTCTTGTCCTTCGCGCCGCGCGTTGCTGCTAACAGCTGTTTCCGGAAAGGATTCCCTTTAAAAATGTTCCCCGCGAGATGGAAGAAGAAAACAGCAGGTAGTTAAAATGGGAGAAACGGGTCGTGTTGTTTTAAGGTCCAAAGTTTATTTTTCGTGCGAGGAAATTAAAACCAGAAAATTATTGTTCAGACAAACCTCTGATGCCTAAGTTATGCAAGTGAAGTCATGGATTCATCAATTTTAGCACATTTTAGATTGCCGTGGCGCAACCCTTTTAAAGAAGATAGATAAAATTTATTATTTTGAAAAATATATTGTGTCATGAGACCCTATTGCCTATGAAAACACCCTTTAATATTTCATGCATATCTACTTCGCCCTCCGAAGAGCTAATGTCCAGTCGCTTGTCCGACTGTACACCATGTGGAACGCTAATGAATATTTACAAAACAGTAGTCGCTCGCGCTCTCATGTGTTTCAATATGGCAAAAAGACAAACTCTGACAGGAGGGGGTAACGGAAGTGACCGGGAGCTCGTTGTTACACTTGACGATGCAACTGCATCCGCGGCCGGCACAAGTACTTGATTCATATGGGTGCAAATAAACATGAATGTTTTGCTCCCCTGGTAGCGGATTTATGTTTCTCACAGTCCCTTCGTATGCGGGTGTTGTTTAATGATGTTGTTTAATGAAAGAATTTCATTGAATAATTGCCCAAGCAAAATAATCCACATCCTTTTTTTTCGAGTGCAAAGCGCATCAATTTTCGATTTTTTATACATTTCTTTTTCTCTTCTTTTTGGTACAGGGTGAACCGACACACTGGATGTGCTGCTCGCTGTATGTGGCCTGTCTCCAAGAGTTGCCTTCCGTGGGTTGTACGGACCATTACATCCGAGGGAATGGAGTGAACATCACCAATTTACTTCGGCAGTGCAATATAAGGTAGGTAAAGGGAGCGAAGGGACGAAGTTCGTCGACTAAAAAGTTATTCTTTTTCCGTAGAATTCAAGAATTTTTCAATAAAATGACCGACTGGTGCGCGGTGACATCGCTACCGACCCGGCTGCGTCAGTGTTTCGAGAATCTGCGCCACGAGTTCGACGTCTCGATGACGGCGTACTACAGCTTCAACAAGGATTTTCCGCGCGTATTTAACGAGGCCAACATTACGCCGGACGAGCCGAAGCGCAACAAGAAAGCCAAACCGAGCCCCTGCTCGTACAATCGGCTTCGCGAGTTCGCCTGGGTGTTGTTCCTGTGCGTGAAGGAGCAGCATCAGGAGCAGCGGCGTGATCTGACCACCGCCATGAACCTGCGTGTGTGCGTGATCGATCTGATCTACAAGAATGTCGTCGCTGAGGGCAGGATGGATCTGATCAACCCGGCCGTCCTGCATCCGGGCATTAACGGTTCGACCGACGCGGTCGACAATGGTGTGGATGGTACAGCTGCGGCCATCGCTGCCAGTCGGGAGCTGAACGTGATGGTATTGCTCTGCAACGGGTGCTCGACCACACGCGAGAGTGTCGAGGAGACGAACCGAACCATCTTCCTGCCAACGCTGAGTGGCATGTACGACAGCGCGGAATTGAAGGGCACGCGTGGCGATGAATCATCACCGGACGGTCTGTTTGTAGGACTTGTATCGGTAGCCAACTTTGAGGATAACTTCAAAGCTCTGCATCGTCGCTACGAGAGCCGCATTCTGCGGTGTGTTATGCTGGACGAGCGGATCGCACTGAGTCTGACGCGTCAGCCCAATGCAAGCGGTGGAACGCAGCGATGGGGTAGTAACGGGGCTGGCTATCCGCGCACACCACTGAGCGTGAAATCAAGCGGACCGGGTGGTAGTAGGACGGCGAGCGGTGCCGTCGATTCCAGTGCGATCGGTGGATTTATGCTCCGTGGCACCCTGACACAGCTGATGAAGAAAATCCAGGGCCACGAGCCGGGCAAACCACGCGAATCGTTCCTCAATCTGATGAAAAATTGTCCTACGAGCCCGCTGAAGAGTGTGCAGGATCGGCTGGATCGGCTGCGGGATCGTTTCGTGCAGAAGCTGACCGCTAAGGGCTGGAATCCGAACACGTTGCAGGCGCGCTTCGACAGTATCGAAGCGCTGTACTATCTGCTGATGGAGAACATCATCCCGTGGGAGATTCGCAAGCGTCCGTCGCTACCTTTGTCGAAGGTGATTTACGATATGTGCGCCGGCTATGAGTCGTTTCACACGGCCGTGTGCGTATGCGCGGCCGAGATTATCTTTTTCCTGCGCGAAGAGCAAAACAACTTCCCTTGGATACTGCAGGTGTTCGACATGCAGCCGTACAATTTCCTACTCATCATCGAGGTGACGGTGTCGTCCAACAGTGACATCCTTACGCCGGACATTGTAAACCATCTGCGTCGAGTGAGTATGACCGTGTTGGTGTGTTAGCGAGAGAGAGAGAGAGATAGACAGTTAGCTGATTCGTTAAACCATAATTAGAGTAGAAACTGTATCGAAACACAGTAAACTGTGAATGCTAGGTATCAATAGCAACCTACAGACTAGCTTACTGTGTTTTTCATTTGCTGTGCAAAATATCTTCATTAGCTAATACCCTGCTGACAAAATCGTCATGTTTTCACGTTCTGTCTAATCGACAATTGTAGTATTTAGTACACCATTTATTTTCGACAGCTAAAATATCTCGAGACTGCATTATGTTGTGTGATGCAAACTTGGTCGAAAGAATAAACGGAAAATTGTTTCGTTCCAGATCGAAGAACAGTCGGTTGATTCACTCTGCTGGAAGAGCTCGTCGATACTGTGGGAAAAGATGGAGAAGGAAAACTACGAGATCCCCTTGAACAAGGACATCGAGCAGGGACCTGAGATTTCCGGAATCACACCGCTCAAAGGCGATTCGACCAGAAACACACCGAACGGTGCCACGAGAGGTAGGTTTCGGGGAGTGGACAAGCGTTAAGTTTAGTTTGATTTGAGTTGAGCGAAAACGATAGCCACCGTCAGGCGGAAATGTTCATCACAGAAATGGGTTTTGTTCAAATAATAAGGGAACAAGAAGGAACACACCTTCGACTGACTAGCCTTTTCCCGCTCTGTTCTCCATCTAGACGGCTTTTCAGCTGGCCCATCGACCACCCCCGCGCAGCTCAGTGCGACTGGGCGCCAGGTCCCCCATCCCGATTCGGCCAAGAAAAAACTGTTCGCCGATCCTGCGTCGACGACGGCGCCCACGAAACACGTGGTAGCACAAATGGCGGTCGCGGTGGCATCGACATCTTCCGGGAGACCTTCGTCGTCCACTGCTGCTACTGCAGCTGCAGCTGGATCGGTTCCGGTCTCCCAATCACCTTCCAAGGCGACTGCGGAAATGCCGAATGCGCCAGGTTTGTTTACGCGCGCACCTTCTTCGATCTTTCCATTCACTGGCCCACCCATTTCCACCCATTCCACCCCTAAAGCTTCGAATGGTTGAATGCTTTTCCGCTTGCATTAACAAACGCATCCGCCGGGTCATCATACTTTCTTTCATACGGGAGTGTCTTTAACATGCATCACTATCCTGAACTGGTTCGACAGATTTGCTCCTTTCTGCCATCTTCATCGCTTAGTCTCTAGTGTGCAGTATCTGGATTTGTCAAAAAAGGAATGCCTTGTGTGAGCCTAATGTAATCAACTAACAACCCGGTATTCGAGCTGACCCTTAATGGAACTAACTCAATCTTCTTGTGTTCTACCGCCATATCTAACGCTCAAACATTTTGTGCATTTCAGGGGTAATTGCACTAATCATACCCGCTTTCTAAAATATGTTTCATTTACAGGGAAGAACATTGATCAGAAATATCTTGAATACTCTGGACACTTGTATAAAGCATACACTACAGCAGGTGTTTTATTCTTGTATTTTAGGTAATGTAATGAACGGCAACAAGGAATCATCGTTGATCTCATCCATCTGCTCGCCTCAGCGAGGCAACAATGGTCAGTCTTCGACTTCGTTAAATCTGTTCTTCCGCAAGGTAAGTTTCAAATGAAGGTTTGGTTTGTTGGGCTTTAGAAACAGGTCGTGTTAATTGCATGTCTGTTACAAAATAGTACATGAAAAAGGGAGAAATATTGGAACAAATCGGATTAGCTTGTACTGAAACAAATACTGGGTCGTTTGTAAACGTACGAATCGAACTCTCTACTCACAGATGTATCACGTTGCGTACGTCCGGTTGATCAACCTCTGCCAGAATCTAGGGCTAGAGTCGGAGAACACGGTTTTGTCGCTCATCTGGACGATCTTCGAGTTTACGATCACCAAGTGTGCGCGGGAGTTGATGCGCGATCGCCACCTCGATCAGCTGCTGATGTGCGCCATCTTCGTGACGACGCGTATCAAGAAGCTGCCGAAAACATTCAAGGAGATTATGTACTGCTACCACAATCAGCCGCAGGCGACCAGTGCCATCTATCGGAGTGTGTTCATCCGACGCGCCCCGGCGGAGGAGCAACCGGCGGCCAATGGGCGTACCGATGGGACCGTAGCGGCACCGACCACCGATGGTCAGACAGAAGGACGCTGCCCAGTTGATGAAATGGCGGCCACCTCGGTGCAGTACGATCGCGATGAGTACGGTGATATCATCAAGTTCTACAACGAGATTTACGTGCTGATCGTACACCCGTTCGCACACAAGTTTTGGAACAGCGACGTGGTAAGCATCCTTTAGATTCTTCGGTTGCGTGACATCTTCAATCAATACCTTTTTGTTCGGTTTTTGCAGACACATGAATCGCTGTTCCTTTCGCCCACACCGAAATCGCAGCCGCGCAACCTACAGAAGTCCCCCCGGCAGATCAGCGACAACATCAACCTGTACGTGTCCACCACCGACAGAAGCACCGGCAGTGGTGTGCTGGATTCGCCCAACATTCGTACCTACACGTTCCCGGCGAGTCCCGGCCAAACTCCGATGGTATGTTTTATTGTGCCATGCAACAATTACCCAGACTGATGGAACTTTTTCACGCTGTCCCCTTTTAGCTCGATCGCACCGTACCTTCGGTGGGCCGCAGAAAGGGAGAAACGTGCGTTCGCAGCCTCACGGAACCGTGTGCCTTCGATCAGTCGCCCGTGACGAAAGTGCGGCGGCTCGATAAGATTCACCAGGAGCGACGATACCAGAAGCAAGACGATGAGAATGGATCCTAAATTAGCGGGGTCCCTTGTTTCCTTATTTTTCCCCCTATTCCCCATTCTTTACTTCACACTCACATTATCATCCACACAGTAACACACAGGACGAATAAGCGAGCGATTCTTGGCGGAAAGCGAAGGGAGGGAGATGATATTCATCGTGCATTAGTTAGCTTCGTGTATAGTATCTAGTTTTTATATAGGTTTATGGTACGTTTTACACGTACGCTCTAATTTGGCTGAAAGTTAACCAGAAGACGATGACGTATTGTCCTCTAGTTGACCGTAACGGAAGGAGGGTGCATGTAGGATAGTGCTTTTCTTTTTGAACCGTGGCCGTAAGACGAACGCGTGGAGTACTTTTCTTTCCGCGAATCGTTAATATTGATTATTTGGGTAGAAAACTTCGCACGATGGAGCCTACACGATTAATTTTCAACGAATCGAACGATTCTTTCGAGCACACATATTTTACTTAGTTTAAAAGGTAATACTTAACGCAACTTGAAGACAATTTCGTGCGTTACTTGTCTTGTAAAGCTAGAGTTTTTAACGATTCTAGTTTTAAGATTGTGGTTTTTATGTTAGCTTTCCAAGTAAAGCGTTTCTCCTTTTGTTATTCCCTCGTATTTGATTAGCCAAACCGAAGAAGGCGAGAAATGGAATATTACGATTCTCCGGTACCGTAAGCAAATGATAAAAATGTCCTCAAGGCCGTTCCCAACCCCGACAGGTGTATTCCATCCGACAAGTTTTGGATGCCGTTCTTATCTCTATCTCCTATGGCGACAAGTTTTGGTGGATCTCAAAAGTTCGGTGTCTTTCATTGAACCGTTTCCGGTCGATCGAATGTGGCCCCGATACACCGTCGACTGCTCGCCCCTGCTTTGACGATCCGGAACGGTTTTATTGTGATGTTTTTCATTAAATGTGTTTTATTTTGTTTTGTTCTTTTCACACAACGTACAACGCGATCGTATTTATGTGAATACGTCTATGTGTGGTTGTGTGTATCGACGGTAAGGTTCAGGGAATAGGTTTGATTCTACCGACCTGCACACGAACGTCTTATTGTAGCAAATATTAGTACACTTTAAACAAAACAAACAACCATCTCTCCTTAGTGTAGTGCCTTACGTTTATTTATTATTTATAAAGTAAAATCCATGTTTGCCGGTGTCCCGGGCTTTCGTGCGCGGCCCCTTGAACTGTTCGGTGGAGGACGGATTGTCCGTCGCTCGAGAAAAGGACATTTGGCTGGAAATTCCACCGATAGATCGTAGTAAAATCGGAGTATGGAAGACCCGCGCTTGTACAACACACAACATCGCGATCGGCGAATGTTCGCGTAGGAGGTTGCCTTAAACTCTCTCTCTCTCTCTCTCTTGGGTCCTCCCTCATTCCTAGAAGAATAGTAGTAGATAAGTAAAAAGACTGCGTTAATCTGCCCTCCGCAACTATCTTTCGATTTAATAATGATTCTTACATGGATTCAAACTTCCAACGGCAAGGAAGAGAGAATGAGATTGACATCTTTCGTGTTGTTGTGTCTCACTCTCTCTCTCACACAAACATTTGATACATTTTTCGAAATTTTAAAAATTCCTTCTTCGGGTTTCTTCAAATTGAAACTAACTCAAAATAACTTCATGGAACAGAAAATAAATTAAAAATAGACAATGAGATGAGAACGGTTGAAAAAATGAATTGTCACAATCAGTCACGGGGGGAACCAGCGAGGGTTCAGTTTTTAAAGGTAGTCAAAAGTACTTGAGCTGCCGTAATAACGAGATCCAGATTCTTTTCTACTAGCCGATGCCTCGGTCGGTTTGTCATGTCATGTGAATGGCACCGGACGATTCGGTCCGTAAAGTATTTTGTCGAGTTGCAAAATTTACAGACACGAATGGAATAAACAAGTAAAGGAGCTTAGGGAGACATAGAATTCGAAAGCAATCGGCTGAATCGGGTTCTAAATAATCGACGACGTTTCCTTATGCAAATGCATAAAGTTACCAGTAAAGGAAAGTGTGCGCCAGGTCTTGCGCGCTTGACAACAATCAAAACACCGTTTCTTTTGGATAAGTTATCAAAACCCAGGCAAGAAATAGGATACTTTGCGCCACCCTGATCTCAATGTTGGGTTACGTTTGTTTCCCTGTTTTGAACTTGGGAGAGAACTTTTTTGAAATTGTATTGAAGCAAGAGTAAGAACGTACAGTTTAAATTGTGCGTTCAATTGAAGAATGTAAAAGAATACGGGAGTGTAGGTAAATTAACGAATTGGCCTTGTTGTACCCCCTTGATTAATCCTTCTGCCCTTCTCGGGTATTTTTTCCCCTCTATTTTGCTATTCGACCATATCCAGCTGATTCGAATTTTCTCGTAGACGCGGCAACATTGGAGAATGGATCAAAGTTTCTATTTTGTTGTCCACCATACGTCATGCCTGGACATCTTGCATTGGTTCGTGTTTGGTGGTTCATTTCTTGCCCTACGCCCGGTGAAATGTGTACAAGCACACGTAGAACTGGACGCCGGCTATAATCAAATAATAATTTTAAAAACGAAGCCTAGGATTACGCTGCTTTATTCATTATTTTTAACCTTACGTTTAACACTGCAATAAAATCATCTAACCATACTCACATGGAAACCACCCGCCACCCATCGCATCGACCGCTTACCGTCACCATAAATTTTATCATCGGGGAAAATGTTTGTTTCGTACTATGGTTTTTTTTTTATCAAGCGCTAATTGTGATTTAAAACTTGTTTTTACGTTTACTCTTTAATCATCTAAACTAAACCATCATCCATATTTACAACTTCCCCTCGAGGAAACGTTCTTTTCTTCCCTTATTTTCTTTCCGATAGAAGTCATTTATGCTCGTAAAAATAATAATATATATATATACAAATAAATGGTGTTTAATGTAATACGAACACATCTACAACTGTAGTGTTTTCTAGTCGTGCTGAGCGTTGAAAGAATTTGAAGGCGATAAATATTTAATCGGAAAGTATTGTAGGTTAACACAAACATTAGGAGAATCGTTACAAGAAGCTGGACACATGAAACAAACTGATTGATTGTAGTATTTCTCACGGTTGATTATTACTGCAGCTGCTGATTTTCAACATGTTTGCTTACAATGCAAAGAACCCCGCTAAATGTATCAAGAATTATGTTGAGCAAAGCTTATAGCTTTGTTAACATTAGGGGTCAGCTCTTTATGCTGTTCTACGGACACACGTGCCATTGTGGAATCGTGGCGATTAGGCGATCCGCGCACTAAAGAAGTTTATTGTGGGCAAATGTTTATAAAATAACAAACGAACACGAGAAGCGACCCAAACAAACAAACAAACATGCAAACATCGACTCGTTTGCCTAAGGGCTTCGGTCGCCAGGGGTCTGGGGTTTACATTATTGTTTTATGATGATCCGGGTCGACTTTCGGCCTGACGTCGATCGGTGCTGTAGTGGCGGGTGGCGAAGAGAAGAGAGTGTTTGTCGTTTTGCGAGCAGCAGATTTATGGTATAAGCGCTTTGTCGCATCGTTTTCTAATCGCCCGGCCGGAGCCATCGAGGCAGCAGGCCCGAGGACGACCCGTTCTGCATAATTAAGTGGCGACCAGAGTCGGTGAGTCAGAGTATTCGCCCGGCCCCTCCTGGAAGCGGCAATTGTTGCATCGTGCACCGGCGAGACGTCTGCAATTGCAACGCATTTGGTCCAACGGGAGTTGGAGATGGTGCGCGTATAGTAGATCTGCCCGCTTGCCGAGGGTGGGGACACTAATGGGACATTTGGTTGCCAAGGGTGGCCACGGGTAGTGATGATGAATTACAGCACATTTCCCACCCCAACACCCTTTGCGAACGCTGTTTTGGGGAAGGAAGGAAACGGCCGGAAGGAATATTGCATCATCTTATTGAAATGCATTCGCCACTGGGCTGGAATCTAATGGGAACAAATAAAGACGTTGCTTGTTTTTTCCTTCTTCTACAACCTAGGAATTCCTTAAGCACAAAATCATGTTCCGGTTGTGTTGACTTTTGTCCCACTTTTTACCCGAACTCCTCGGACCATGGGACCGTTTGTCTCGTTTGATTTTCCATCCACTCACACACAGAATACCGGATTTACAACGCTTGCTGCACACATCGGGGACATTTCCGGGTTGGTGCCCATTTTCCCGACCGTCAGGGGGTAAGGAACTGTCCCTCTGCCGAACACTCAAGCAAACCATAAGGACAGAATGTTTTGGGTTGGCCGCAAAAAGATAAAGCGAAAGGAAAACAATGTTTGCAGAATGCATATATTGAAATACCGAGCGCATAGTTTCCGAGGGTTTCCTTCTTCCGGTTCGATTCTATTTTTCCCACCGGAAGCGGGGTTTACTGTTCATTATGGAAATGTTATCGATAATCAAAAAATGAAAAATGCTAGCACGTGACAAGTCCAAACATACGACAGAACGTACAAATATGTGGCATTCCGAGCAGGCACGGGATATGACCGGAGTGTAGTTGCTGCTTCTTTCTAATAACCTGACATTATCTTCTTTTTATTATTAACCAGGAATTGTGTTTTAAAAAAGCTTCAAATCACCCACCCTAAAAGCCTGATTCTCATGAATGTTTATGGGACCATTTGAAATGGTATAGTAATAGACCAACACTTGGACCCGGACATGCCTCTAGAGTGACGGCAGCTTCTCTCCGCAAGAACACACCCGTGATGGTTACCCAATTTTTATCAATTTCCGGTCCGATAACTATGCTAACTGGAATGCGTCCCATTTCCATGTTGCTGTCGCTTTTCTCTCTTAATTTGTTTCACATCACGTCGGAAAGTTCGACAGCCCGTGTCGATGTGATGAAGTGACCAACAAGGGCAAGCAATAAAGTGTATCCATCGAAGCACCGGAGAACCGGACGGAGACCGGAAAGGATCAACCATGGGATTCACCACTTGTCACATTTTCTTCTTCCAGCAGAATCGGCAAATGGGCCCACGACACGTGTCGAAAAGTTGTTCTATTTGATGTTTACTAAACTATAAACTAGGTGATTTTCAATCCTATGCACCGTCAACAGGCTTTTTATTTTCCTCGAAACTTCTTTGACCTCCATATTTGGGGAAAGGATATCATATCCCCTTGAAGGTTATAATTTTATTAATTACCAGTACTGAAGAGGGCCAACTTAATTGAAATTTTCATTGAGAAAATCTTAGCAACCATAGCTTACAATACGCTTTTGAAAAGAACAAATAACAGCACCATATTGCATGATGATTATGGTGAATGTAGCTCGTCCATCCTTATCCTTCCCCGATTCCCGGCAGCATCCAAAACCCACAAAAACGGTTCCTTATCTCGCAATCTCGGCTTCCATATGGTACGCTGTGAAGCTTAACAAGTTGTTGCTGTTTGGCTTATCGATTATCTGCCGGACTGGGCCGGAAACTGACACACGTCTGGTTGCCACTATCTCTGCTCTCGGGCAAAATTCTCTGGCCACCCGAAGAAGTACCGCTGAGTCACAGACACCCGCGCACACACATGCACACACGTGTTGAAAAAGTTGCCACGTGGTAAACATTCCGTTGACTCATCATTAAAGAAAAGCCATTTGATGATGCAACCCCAAAGATGAGTTAGAAGAAAGAAAAGGCCATTGAAAATGGGGGAAATTCATCCACCTAAGATTCTTTTCTTTTGGAGCAAAAGTAAGTCAAAGTCATTGGCAATATAAATATGCAAGCGTCGATCAAATTACGGCTTCTGCGCCATCAGCGGAATCACAATTC
>KE525352.1:1057174-1083861 GCA_000441895.2 Anopheles sinensis | reverse complement strand
CTGGCCGAATGCTATTTGCCGGAAAATCGATAGATGGAAATTTAGCCGGCTTGTTGCTGCGTCTCTTGGTGTGATTGTTTTAGGTGTCGCCGACGTTATCCAACGCACAGACACACACGGCAGGAGATACACAAATACTAGTATAAAATTGCAATAAAATCAAGCAGTTTTAGCTCCTGAAGGGGATAATTCTGTTTCCACTGACCCCAGCGGAAGTGGCACAGGTCGGAGGCTTGACGTTTATGCGATTTCTTTTCCCAATTTCATCAGCACAGCGGTGCACTTCCCCATTTCCCCATTGCAGGCGTGCAGCGGTTGGAGTTTTCCCGGCGTGTCGCACGGTTTCTCTTTTCGCAAACCAACGATTTTTCCTTACTGACGACCACACCCAGCGTGCGGTGTGCGATTCAACAGTGTTCCCTTCCCACATACGGCCCCGGCCCCTTTCCTCCACTGCTGTCCTGCGCTAAGGTGGGAAAACGGTGGAAAACATTCGGCGGTGAGGACTAGGTGAAGAGACATGGGCACTGAATGATGAATAATTCATGGGCGCACCGTAATATTGTAGGGCACCCGGCACCTCACGTTGGTCGGAGGTTCGAGTTTTCATACATTAAAGCATAAAAAAAGGAATGGAACAAAATAAATGAAGATGAAATGACGGAGGAAAAACTTTTCCTTTTCTCGGGGAAGTTGTTGGTTTTATGCGAGTGTGTTTTCTTCCTACAAATGATGGTGTATTTATTCATCCCCAAATCACTTGCATCGAGTTAGGTTAGGCTTCCCAGAGACGACCAGCCGTGTGCCACGAGGGCCCACCAAAGTGTCGTCATCAAATTTTCCATGCCCTTTCATCGTGGTGTGGAGCTTGAAGGAAAAGCAAGCGGACACCGGAGCCGGGACGGGCAGCACTAAACCACGAGGTTCGGGTGCGGTCTGTTTCGTCTTCTAACTACCATCCTCCCTTCGTCGTTTTCTCTGTCTGCCCGCCGGAAAAAGGACACAACCTGTGGAAAAAACAGAAGGGAAGAAAACAAACCGGCTAATATATGTATGGTCGCCGGCTTTCGTGCTACCGGTAGCGTTCGGGTTTTTCTCCCTCGATTTGCGCAAACTCGCTCCCTTTCGGACGGGGCGAACCCCGCGGAAACTTGTGCACCCCCATGAACCGCTGGATTTTCACCGCTTTTTGCCCCACCCGTTTGGGATGCGTTTCGGTGACTTGTCTGGACGATCGACCCCGAAGATAAGCGTCCCCACGCGGAATGCGGTGATGGAAACCGTTGGCGTGGTAGTCGGTTGAGTGGGGAAACTTTTCGTTCTTACACTCCCGTCCCTCGTCCCCCTTCTTGGCTGTCTGTCTGTCTGCTGGAGTGTCTGGGCTGTCTGCTGCTGGGTGGGGAAAAAAGTTTCATTCTCCAGTGTAGGTGTGAATTTAACAGCGAACGAGCACACTTCCGTATCCTTTCGTGTGGCATGGCGTGCGTATGCGGCCAACGCACTGGAATTGGTGGTTGAATTCGGTTGAAATTATGTCTTATTTATCACTTATCGCACAATCTATGTATCAGTTAAAATCTACATCAATAATGACACTTTCAGGCAAATGAATTCATCATTTTCATATTGGAATTGTACGAATTATTAATTTATAACGGTTGCAAGCGTTTTGAAAATCCGTACTTTATACCGGTTGAAACGGTTGACGCTGCGAAACAATGTTTAAAATGTCACTTTTAAGACTCACAAACTCACTCGGTGTGAGCATCTAAACTCAGAGCTTTGAAAAGTAAGGCGAACTCGCTCTTCGCTCGAACCGGTCAAGCGACCTTTGTCGGCTTCGAGCAGAGGTCATTGAAACGGTGGTGTCTCGATACTTTGAGCTTGAGGCGCTGAAACATCGGTTTTCCGTTGCAGCAATCATTTCACTTTGAATTTCCGTAGCGTTCAGTTGTGCGTCCCTCCAGTCTCTGGTTAGTCTAGCGTGCGTACGGCACTTTCGGCAAAATCATCTCAATCCACTCCGAGCACCGTAGAGAAAGGTGAAACATCCTTCGGATCTAAATAATAACTACCAATAACTTAGGCCAGTTCTGCAGTGTGTTTCATCGGTTCAACGAAGCCACGAGTAAAACGAAGCGGTGAAGTCCTTTTTGCAGCATCCTACGACGGGAAGCGAAAGTGTGGGCAAATTGCATCCGTTCAGTGTGCATTCTCAGCAGGCGGTGCAAGTGTTCTCCGAGGTGTACCGGAATTTCAGTACGATTCAATACAGGCAGTGCATTTGTGAATTGTGTTTGTGAATATTGTTGCCCAAAGTGTAGCGAAATAGTGTGGCGTTTTGTGTACTGAATATTTTACAAAACAAAAAAAGAGCAATCGCCCTGCACCGGTGACCATCCACAGCAAAGTCCAGCCGCATCGTCAGTCTGCATCTGTATCGCGACGACCGGTGTCCATCTTAGTTTGATTGGCCATCTTGCAGGATAACGCATTTGGAAGAGGTAGGTAAAAAGACATTTTTTTCAAAGGATCGCTCTACTTCGGTCAGCCTTCTGTTTCGCTTCCTTTTCCAGCTTGCCATTTCAAACAATATTTTAAAGTGCACTCAACTGTATGCTAAATGCGAGCGCAAATGTCCCTCGTTTGGTATGCAATATGGACCCGAGGCTCGTCGTGGGCTCGGAGTTGTGCATATCCTCGCCGCACACATCTTCATCTCGATCGATCTTTCATCGCATTTCATGAAACGATCGAGCATATTCGAAACTGGTGATTTAAAAAATAAGAGGTTACAAAGACAGAACCGTCGACGGGAAGACCTTCCCGGCGTGATACGACAAAGGGCCCGGTCGTCCGGTGTCGCATAAAATGCTGCTGCCATTTAGCTCACGCTCGATCTCGCCGTCACAACTTTACTCATTTATCTCGGTCCTCGGACAATTAATGGACGCAGACTCCCGCCTCATTCCTTTGTACGCGTATTCTGCTCCTTCCTTATGCTTTGCGCCCACATTCTCAGGACACCACAGGAGAGTACATCTAGTGACCCGGACGAGACCGTTCTTAAACGTAAAGTCAGTGCGTTTTCATATCAATTCGACGTTGCTCTTCTCCGTCGTTCTGGGTGTGTGTGATGATGATGATGATGGCGTCGGCTTAAATCGTATTCGACCGATCGTCCATCCAACGCAACTTTAACCCTTTCGCCTGTCAACCCCGCGAGAAGAGCAAACCTGCGAGGCGGCATCTACGCCGGTTGCTGGCCACACATGGTTGCTGGCATAGCATGTATATTCCTCGCGGACCGTTCTTCGATCCGCGGCCGCCTTCCCTGCCCCTAGTCGTTCGGTAACGGTCGACGCGAACGAAAAGGCGGATAGATGGAGAACTCGAAAAAGGGATCGAGAAGGAATGGTTTCTTGCGTTCTTTTTCGTAGTTCAGGGTTCCTGTTGGGTAAGAAAGACAAAACAAAAATTCATCCTGTGGAAAGAGAAAGAGGGAGAAGGTGGTAACCCTTCGATGGGCAGGAAATGTTATGTTTATGGCGTGTTGTTTTTTTAATTGTTCGAATATTTCCTAAACCTTACCATCTAATGCCACCTACTGCAGTTGCATTGAATCCATCCAGTTTCCCCTTTGTCTCTTGTTGGCATCATTTCAACCCTTTAACTCGGGCGGCTTCGAACCCTTCGAATCACCCACGAACGCGGGGCACGCGCTCAAAGCGTATGTGTATGTGTTGATTGCGTACACGCACGCCATCCTGAAGGGCGCACGGTTAACGGAAGGCTTTGGAAAAAGCAATTGGAAAACGCTACAAGCTCTCCTTTTCCAGCGAGAGAGTTTACCGTTGATGAGTCATAATCGCTTGCGCCCATCCATCCAACCTCTGCTTTCTTTCCCCGTGGCCACAACCTTGCTTTCAGTCATCTCTTACGGATTGTTTTCCCGACTTTTCCAGAAGAGTCGTCACCTCAGTGGAAATAGATTGCAGTGAGACTTGTAGCGCAAAAATAATCTCTTATATGGCGAATGAAGGAATATATGCTAATTTTCATAAAGCTATTTTGAATTTCTTCCAAAAAATAAGTCACCCATATTGATGAAAACCCCACAACAGAAAAATAATTCATTGAGTTGTGAAAAAAACATTTGCGATCTCATCTGCAAGTTTGTCGTTTTATCAGTAAAACGTAAGAGCCCTAGCACATTACTGGCGTGTTTTTTAAAGCTTGTTTGTTTTTTGTACCCCTCGATTTCGTTCCACCCGCTTGCACAGTAAACAGGGCACAATAATCATCAGAACTGTGTTCGCAAACATTCGCAAGAAAAAATCCACAATTTCGTTTCCACCTTCTTTGTGTTCCAGTTCTGTCTGTCTGTGTGCGCAAAGTGCAGAATGCACCTGTGCTGGTCGATTTGCTCCCGATTTGCATCCATCCACCATCCCTCGACTCAACAGTGCTGCATTCTTATCAAACCGCGAAGGTGAATTGTGCATCTTTTGGTGCGGAGGATTTTCTTCAGCAATTGCCTTCACCGACACACACTGTGTGCCATTAGTTGTTGTTTGATTTAAGAAAACTGGTAAATGGGAACGGATGGATCATGCGCTGTTCAACCAGGCTGGAGTTGGGTGGGTTGGTTGGTTGGTTTTTTTTCGGTGCAATGTTTGCTTCTGCATTTGCACCACAATGCGGCGAGGGCAAACGGTCGCGCTTATCGAACGCAAACTGTGCCATTTTAGGCGTTGTTTTTCGAGTGATACAGTCAGCGGAAGTGAAAACAAGCGTTGTGTAAAGTTATTTAACCTCGTTAATAGTCATCGTCAATTTTAGTCCTAAAACTGAAACATTAACACCAATTTGTATCAAGCTGATGCTACTACTTTGATCGATGTTCCTAAATTTCGTCTACTTCGATCGTTTGGATATCTATTAAATTGTCTTTCTGGAATACACAATTTATGGCAGCATAGCCGGACGGAAGCTTCTTCTTGGCATTTGCTATAACAAATTTTCCCCGTCTCTGGAGTGATGAAAACAAACAATTCTATTTCAATCTAGCTAACCATTCAGCAGCCGGTTGTGATTTATTAGCAAAAACAAGTTGCGAGCTCGATCGTCTAATCAGAATGCGAGACCGCGGCTTAGGGCGGAAGACACCGGCACGGCGGAACTGTGTTTGTTGCTGCGCCGTGCCGGAAACCGTCAATCGAACAATCCGATCCGCGGACCGCAAACCCGTTTTGACAGCCGTAATCTACGATTGGCGGTGACGATTGTGTGCGCTGTGTCCAACTGCGTATAATTAGGCCGCCCGATGGCATTTGTTTGATTAGGCAACAAATTGTTGTGACGATTAGGTCAACAATAGGTGAGATTCTCTGCCGGAAGAAATTTGGCGTATCTCTTTACGCATAGTTGCGACCCGCAGCAAACGTTCTCGATCATCACTGTCTTTTGCTTGAAAGAAAACCAACATCATCTATCGTTGCACTTCCCCAAAACCTATCCGTCGTTGGTGTTCTACTCTTTCCTCGTCGTGTCCCGCCGTCAATTTCCCCACCTCGCGGAACAGATAACTTCCGGGCATTAGTTTTAATGTCTATACCGTTTTGTCCCGCGGTAGAATAGCTGTTGGCTCTGCATATATGTGTGTGTATGTATGTGCCCTGTTGGCTCCAGTTGGTCCCGGAACCGTCAAGCCGGCCGGTGGATCCCGTTCGCGTTTCGCCGATTCGCTTCTTTTATTATTTATTTCGCCATTTGTCTTACCCCATCTCTGTTGGCGTTGGCGAGGTGGTATTCTTCACCCTTTCGTTGCTCGTTTCGTTTCGTTTTTTATTTAAAACTTTTATGTTCTATGCTTATGCTCTTCGCCTCCTCACCGCGAAGCAAAGGGCGGTTTAAAGGTGCGCGCGGCAATGGAAAGTTCCGTGCCCGCGGTATATTTTTACTTGAGTACCGGATGCGAGAATGTGTTCCGAGTAGCTGCAGATGGTGGCGTCTTTGCACTGGCGACTACTCGTCCGGAATTTCGAATAAATGTGTTCGATGGCGCCTCCACAAAGCGTTGGGCAATCCGTGCGCCGCGAAATGGTCGCTTTGTGTTGAAAGGAAACATATTCCTTAGAAACAAAACTTACCTTTGACTATGCGATGTTAGAGCTCCAAAAAACAAAAAGGAGCTTCTGACTTGGCGAAACATCTAGTCTAATTGGTTGATTTTTTCGACTGCGATCATTCATGCCCATGTTCGCATGACGATCACACACAACACTTCCGCTCCGTCCTTCTTTGTGCAGAAGAGGAGCTGCCACACGGAACACATCCTATCAGATTTCTTTCCATGGTGTAGCTTCCGGACTCTACACGTCACAATACCTTATAAGTTGCAAGTTTAAACCTCCCTTTGTTTTTTTTGTTACGTAGACTCAACAGCTTGGCAGAGTCAAAAACTATCATATTTTACTTTTAAGTTGAAATAATATTAAGTGCGGTTATAAATACATTAATTTGATGTAAATAAGGATGTCTATTATTAAAACCTCTTAAGGATTGGTTAGGTTAGGGTTTTGCTGCAATTTTCTATTCTTAACTTTGAGCCTAACCGGAAGTGTAGCTTTCAATATGCTCCGTACAATATGTTTGGCTTGACTTCCAATGGCGCGCCCACTACAAGAAAATTATTCCACGTTTCTAATTTCGGAACATGCACTGAGGGTTTTCCTGGAACGTAGGTTTACCCCATGCAGAATCCTTGCAGAATGCAGAAATTTACCCATGCGTTTTCTCGTCATCGTTGCAGCATTTGTGTTCGCATAAATCATACGATGCGCTTGTGTTTGAGTGAACATGTCGGTGTGTTTAATGCAGTTATGGTGTGGTTGTCGTTGCAAGTGTATGATGAGTGCTGATGTTTGTTTGATAGAAAGTTGCAGGATTTTCCTCTCAGCAGTTGTTGGAAACCGGGCGGATCGTGTGAGGTGGATGAGTTTGTGCCTGTTTGTGTGGGAGTTTATTTCTATTCTGTCCCGTAAAGGATTACATCGACGGCGTTTACTTTTGCAAACGCAAGCTTCTTCCCGCGCTTAGATTGTAGAGGGATGGTTTTGTATGGAAATTTGACCGAAACCATGTTGCCATATTGAAGGGAAATTTTGTAGCCTGAGTAGTGTGCTTTCCATAGAGAATGTAAAGAAGGGAATCCTGACAAACTGCTGTACCATGGATACGTAGTGCCTCGATGGTCAATTCCGGATCAATTACGCCCACGCCAATCACGGGAGTTGTTGTGTTCGCCCATCAATGTAGCTGTAGGCCAATGGCGCCAATCGACCATCGGGAAATCATGCTCCAATGGAGAGGACTTCGCTTCCAGTGGCGAGAGTCCCCGTCACTGTTCACCTTCTTCCATACGGCGGGCATCCTCATGGCTTCAGCCTGCCATATGGTCTGTCAGTAGCTAATGGAGTGGAGTGGAATGGTGTAGGACACACATCCTCATCCCGGTGCGTTCGACGTTGGTGCGAATTGCGATGCCGGTCCTCACTGCGTCTGCGCAGCGAATCGAATCCGGCCCCGGGATGCTGGATGCTGGAGGTGGGCCTTTTTTATCGCCCACACGGTCCACCCCGAACCACGCCGGACCCTTTATTTTCCCGAACGATGACAGGCAATGAAGGGGCAAGGCACTTCGCAACACGTCCCACGCAAAACACGTTTCCATTACCGCAAGGACCACGTACTGTTGGTTCCACTGATGCGAGCCTTGCCTTTGCCCTTGAACACCATGGCGGCGAGAGATTGATTGGGCAAACGGACGAAACATGCTTTTGATAATTATTATCCACCGAGCGCTGGCCGGAAGCGGGGTGCGTGCGTGCATTAGCAAAATGGTAGCCATTATAATTTACATCGTTAAGGTTACATTTGACTGTGATTTTCCTTGTCTTTACTAGCCCACTACAGGGCAAGAAAATCCAGTTTCCTTCGTCCAACCGACATTCTCCAGCTTTTAAAAATCAACAAGGCTTGTTTAAATTACAATTACATCGTGTCTATTTTTTGTATATTCAAACCATCGTCTCTCTTCGGTAAATTCTTTTCAGTGTCCTGAAATAAATTGAAGTAAGCAATCACAGACTTATGCAATCGCTGCTCGGAAAACTAATTGATGTGTAAATGAGAAGGGAACGCAATTTTAAAGGCATCGGTCAAACGTAACCCTTACAATCGGTTCTCATTGATGGCCTTTGGAAGATGTTTCTTATGGTTCTGTGTCTTCAGTTCGTGGGACATCTTCTTCGAGCACTTCTTTGGATGCCAAAGAACTGGGTCACTTGTGTCGTTAAAGTAGAAAAAATATTTCTCCCCATCGTTTTTCTTTTTCCCCCTTGTCGTTGTTTGTGGGGTGGCAGAATTTCTTAAGACACAGAGAGAGGAACATACGACCCTCTTAGAAGAAAGGGGCGGTCAATGTATTGTCCACTTCTTTCGCACCCTTAGGCCGTCTGGACGTTAATGTTCTGGATTGGAAGACTGGAGAAAGCATCCGGGAATGCGTTTGGAGGGCGGCAGTGAGCATGCGGTAACGGATGATTGAAATTAATATATCGTCCAGACGCGTCCAGAAACGGACGCATCTTGTATGATGATTTTGCTCGATTTTTGTTGTTTGGTGGAGTAACCCGAAACAAGCGAAGCGTCTGTGTCCGTCCCTGGCAGCCGTTGAGTGTTTTTCTTTTTCGAGCCACAATTGCTGTAACCCTTCCTCCGGCTCCTCTAGGACTCACAGGCTCTTTTCTCATTTTAATGACTGCCATAAATTGTATTATATTGCTTTTTATCATAAGTTGGCACGGACTGGACCGGCGGAATTGCTGGACATTGCTCGACCGCAACGAAACCAAGCGGCTATAGCAAAAGAGTGAAAGTAGTGCAGAAGTATTCGGACGCTCAAGTGCGTCGAGAACGGAGGACCGTTTCTTCTGTGGGCGAGACAGCTTCGAAATGGTTTATTGCGGCTGTAACCGGATTATGGTGACATATTCACACGTTGTGGAGAAATGCAACAGTTGCTTTCATAAGTGCTGTGCAGATTGAACATTTCTGCTTTGTCTTCCATTATTGCAGAGCCGCACTGTGAGCCTGTGGCGGGAGTGGGTAGTTGTAGATATTAAAAATAAACTTTTATTTAAAACTTAACTTGGTTGTAAGATTGATGATACAGTCTGGTTGCACCATCACCTCAGCCGTTTGCAGAACTTTTGCACTCTATCGTATCGGGTTTGGTGGCCTAAATAAATAAGATGAGCTTTGTTCAAGTAACGCCATCGAAATGATAGTGAATGGGCGCGAAAACACAACCATCCAAACATGATTGTGAAGGCGCGAAGGTGCTTGCTGCATCCGTTCCACACTCGAGAAAATCCTTTCTCTGTGCATTCTGTGTGATGAAGAAAAAAAACAAAAACCTTCGAGAACGAAGTCGAACAAACAGCAACTGTGCACAGTGTTTAGTGATGCGGTACAAATGATGCGTTTCCTGTTCACTTTCAGCCATGTGTTGGTACATCTTTTTTCGCACAGTCCTTCGTTAAAGTATATCGTTATTTTTTTTTCTTTTTTAAGGTGAGTGATACTTAGTTGCTATTTCTATTAATTTATTTTCTTATAAGATGTTCATAGATGCTTAAAAGTCAAATAGTAGAATTGATTTTGGAAACTTTATCGTCCAGAATCATTCTTTAAGTTACCTTTGTTATGACGATATGTTGTTGATTTTTCAACTACTCACTCATTTAATAGACGGGTTAGGATAATTTTTGGTAAAAATTTCGGGTGGCTAAATTGAAACGAAAAGGTTAGCTGTTCTGCACTTATCATAATTGTCTGCGTTTAGTCCGTTAGCAGAAAGTTTACCATACTCGCGAATATACTTTAAGTCAATTATCGCTATTAGCGACTAGGAAAACGCGTTGGCCGATCTACGCAAAGCGCAAGGTTGGTTCCAGCGCGAAAAGAGGAGGTAGAGAAGCGTACGGCACACGATTTTCCTACCTTCCGTTCCACCGCCAGCGACGATTGAGATCAGCCAGCTTGGCACATGTCGAAGGATAAAACAGCAAATATTCAGAGGAGAGGCGGGTGAAAGGCCATGTGCGGTAATTGATGGTAAATCCCACCTTTCCAAGTGCCCCGTTCTTTCTTCGATCGCTCTGCAGCAACCGGCAGTAGATCGATTAAAAAGATCTCCCCAACAATAATAAAGAAATTTTGCAATAAAAGTCAGCAATTACCATCGCTTTTCGCTGTTAAACACATTTGTGTGCACATTGCAGCGCCGTGCCGCTGCCTCCTCCTACACGCCCACCTTGCCATTGCTGCACTTGTGTTTCCGTTGCATCCGCCACGAAGATCGCGATCACGAACCGAGGTTTGCCGCTGGAAGCCACGTTCCAAACCCGGGCAAGTAGTGAAACCCATTTCACTTTGCTCTCGCTCCTTCGCGCGTCGTTTGCCCTTTGTTTAATCGCTTTCGCGCTCTTTGTCTTTATGTCGTTGACGGTAAATGAGTGGAAAGATTTAGTCGCTACAGAAGAAATACATCATTGATGCCATGTGGAGCTGTGGAAGAAATCTCGTAAGAAAGCAACTGACTCTAGTAGTTAATAGAGACAAGTAGTCAATAGAGATAAAATGCTTGGTTTGTTTGCCCATTCCTTGCCAAGCCTTACAAATGATAAAAAATTTCGAGATCATACGGTTGTAGAAGATCGCTCAACGCAGTCGTCTTGCTCAATTGTTTGGTCCATTTGAAGGATCTTTCTACCCAACACACGTAGCTTCGCTGATGGTGGCAGTGCTGAAGGATGTTTTCCGCGGTGCTTTATGGGAGTTAAGCATTTGTTTGCAATCCATGGGAGAGGGACATAAAATGCAAATAAATTACACAACTGTCAGAACAGGGAATGATAGACCGATTCCAAGTATGGTGCGGGAAAACGACGAGACGATGTGGTAAATGGAGGATGGGGAGGCAAAAATAAATTGGTCCTTAATGAATCATTCGTTTTCACTAAACGACGTTTAATGGATCGCTTGTTCAGAATGATTTAAGGACGCATAATGGTAGCATTCTTTGCGTCGGTATCGTATCGATGCCAACTGGACGACTGTTAGTTTGACTACTTGTACAGTCGACCTTTTTTAAATAAAGGTTTGTTGCCATAAACTACTTATGTGGGGGTTTAAATGCAAGACAGCATCTTCACAGAAATCCAAAACAAAAAGTGAAGAAAAGAGCATGTAACAACAAAGGAAATCTCTCTTCTATTTTTCGTGCAGCAACTACCTTTTGCTCTGCTGCCTTGCTTTTAGCTCTCACTCAGTGAAAACGGTGTTGCGATTTGATAATTGCACATTTGAGTTTTTCTTTCTTAATGTGCAGATCTGTCCGATCTCGCGCACCGGAGATGGAGAGCGAAAGAAGGAAGCAAAAGCGCAACACCATGTGCCGCCGCGAAAATCCCACAAATTTCAAAAGCGGAATCGACCAATATTGATATGTGAAAGTTTTTCCTTCTGCCGCTCCGAGTTTCGCTCTCTTTTTCTCTGCTTCTCTTATCGCTTCCGCCAGATGACCTTTTCTTCGTAATCGGGCTTTAGCATCTTTTTCTGTGTTTTTCTTTTTATTTTCTTTTAGTTGCCCTCTGATACTTTTTCCGTTAGCACTTTCCTTTGCTTCGCTTCACTTTGACTATTCGCTGCCACCGACGAATGCTGTATTTTTGCACCATTTTTGCAATGTTTGCGTTCGCGCATTCGGCTGGACGGAGAATGGAAAAAAAGGAAATCCCCCCAAGTCTGCAAACTTTTCTCCTTGCAAACGCTAGCTGGAAGTAATCCATCATCATACGGTGTACGGGAAAGAGCATGTTGTTTTGCTTTCGACCCGCCAGCTCTCGCTGTTCGCAGCCATCGTTTTTTGGCAAATTTAAATTGCCTTCACCCATCATCTTTCCCATCGCAGCTCCGGTTTGTTCGTATTCGTGAGCATTTAATAATTTTTCCTCGCCAAATTAGCTAACCAGCGACTTGTTTTTTTTTAGTTGTTGTTAAGTTCGTCTTGATTTTGACAAGCTTTTTCCGAGACCGAACTAACGGGTTAACCGCGTTGGTTTTCCATGAATGTGCATGACTTTTGCTACTTTTTCTTGCATTATATTTGATTTTTATGCTCCCATGAGGTTTTTGTTTCTGTTTTAACCTCGATAATGCTGTTACCCCGTTTGGACATTCCGCCCAGGGGTTTGGCGAATGGATGGTGGGATTAATTTTCAGTTTGATCATGGTGCGTTGGTTTTCTGCTGACCTTCGTGCGTTAGCTTCCTTTCCTCCGCTCACTCGGCCGCCCGCTAAACATAATTATAATGATAAAGCCGGCGATGGCTGTTTTCGGGCACTGGGTGTTGAGCCGTAATTTTACGATCGCCCTCGGATCGTGTGAGAATTCTTTTGCTTCTCCACAACCCAGTGAACTAACTAGCAGCAGGATGGGGTTTGCGGTTAGCGTGTTTCTTTTTCGTTTGGTTTTGTTTTGCTTGCTCACCTCTCATACCTAAGGAAATTCAATTCGCCACAATGACATAAACTAGGGAAAATTGTACTGCGTGTCCCACCTTGGCGCTGGAGGGACCTTCTATTGTTTCTATCATCAAATTGATCAAATTAAGCTCTCACTGTCGTATGGAAGTTCATGAGCATACGGTGAAAGAAATATCCCTGGGAAAATTTCATTTCAAAGATATCAGTCGTGGTTGTTTGCTAATCATTTGTACGAAATTATCCAATGGTCAAATTTCTCCCTCCTTGAAACTGAGAGGAGCCCTCTAAATAAATATAAAATTTAGGCTGCTCACGACTCATTGACGAGAACACTTCAGCATGACGGAACAAATAGAGAGGAAGAAAAAAACGTATCGAAACTCGTTTATAATGGCTTAATTATGTCGACCATATTTTATATCAATCATCATCGGTGCTGCTTCTGGCTTTTGAGCTTGTTGCGGTTTTTTGGACCCTTGTTTTTCCATCATGTTTCGCCACCATCATCATCTACCCAGCATCGTCACGGGTGGGATTGGTTCAACTTAAACATTTGTTTTATGATTGAGGTGTGATGCTTTTTTCTATGTTGATGAGAAGTGGATTGAAACGTAAGTTTTTTCCTTTCAGTTTAGTAATAAAAAACTTCAAATTCGTCACCCGATTGAAATTTGTTTGAACTCAACCCTTTTTTTAACACATACAGCATACGCCTGTCCGAGAGTAGCAAATGTAATTGCTATGGATAGAAAAGCGATGAGATGCGTTGATGTTTCCTTTGGCACTTGTAGCAAACACTCGTTAATTGAAAAGCTCGTTAGCGAACTTTGTATACGTGTTTTCCACTCTTCAAACCCAGCCAGTCGTCGTCAGGGGTGAATCCCTTCCGAAGGCAGTCAGCTTTGGCAAAACTATTTGACTGAATTTATTTTTTGTTTCTGTTTTCCTATTAGCGGTTTATCTTTCTTCTCCGCTAGCGCCGGTTGGCTATGGAGGGAAAATTGGAAATCTTTTGATTTGGTCTTTCTGTTGTCTCAAATGATAACTGCGAACCTGAATTAAGGAAGATAATTTTGTTCGTTAATTCCTCATTTTAATAAAACGGTACTAGTTGAAGTTAAAGGAGCGACCGTTTTCGCTTGGGCATTTTCCCAATGACTTCAATGTTGCTGGCTTTTGATACATTCACATGATCCGTTACACCACAACGTGCGCCTTGCGATGAGATTTCACTGACCTTATGGAAGATCAAAGGATTTTGTCTACGATGCGATCGGAGTTTAAAATAATGTGTGAAACAAACCGAACCGACCTTGCGAACGTACCGTACGATGGTCGCTTTGTACCGATAAAAGTTTTTGGGTTCGAAAACTTTTGATTGTATAAATTATTTCCCAAAGCCTTGCTGCTGTGAACCTCCGATGATGGTGGCTGGGTTCGTTTCTGTTTGCGATTGACACCCTCCACCCTCCTACGCCATCCGTTCGTCCCATTTTCCAGCCGCCCATAGCCGTTAGTTGTTTTCGTTTTTCCACAGCCTTTCCTCGTTTTGTTTTTTGCTCTCCTCCCCCATTGCCCTCGTTTACTTACTATTGGACAGGTTTTCCTGCTCCAGCAGCGTTACACGGGCGTCGTTACACTTGACGAACTATCAGTTCAAGCGTGAAGAACGCACGTGTGTATGTGTGAGTGTGTGTGGGGGTGTGCAGTTGTGGAACGCTTTAGTTTTTGGAGGAAAACAAAAACACAAACCTCCGATGTACATCATGACGCTTATCGGCATTGACTTTGAAAACGAAAACAACGCTGAACAGGACGTTGTAGAGCGAGCAAAGGGAAGGGACGGGATGCCTTGGACGGGTGGACGTTGGGTACAATGCTGCCCTCCCTTCGTTGGTCAGCACCACACAGCTCATTTTCTCTGAGTAGCACCACACTGTTGCGCTGTCGATATCCATCAGCGCACTTTCGCATAACCTCACGCAAGGTATCCTGTATTTTTCGTTCGCTTGTCTCCGCTTTTCTCTCTGGTCAGGCATGCTGGAAAGTTGTCCATCAATTTCCAATGCTTGCCGATGGATCAACTGGATGCTGTCGTTGCTTTGGGATGGACAAAACGGCTTCAGATGGAGCACCAAACGGCTGCAGATGAAGTGCTTTCAAGGGTGTTTAACCCACCCCAAAGCATCAACGCTCCAAATAGAACTGGTGGTGACATTTTCAAGTGAAAATTGCTGCTAGGTCACATTTTTGTGCTCTGATTTCATTTGAAAAAAAGGCCAAAGTGGTGTCACGTTATATTGAGATCGCTACCGGAAACGGTTTAGTTGATAGATGATAGGTTGATTTATCAATTAGGTCATGTTCTCGACATGCTCTGACGGGTACTTAACACGTTTTGTCTATAGCGTTTTTTGTGTTCTCTTTTTTGAGAAAGTTTGGAAAATTGTATGTATATACTACTGAGAAAGGCAACGTTTCCAGCATTAATTTAATTTTCATATGATAAATGCTAAACCATTCAATTTATGACCTTTGTTTTTCTGTTTTTAAAATATCAAACAACCTTATTTATTTAACGAAATAATTTCTATTCGTTTGTTCCGATTGTTCTGTCTTTCATTTATACTCTATTCTTGCTTCGTTTTCATTTGTATTAAAAATAACTTAAAGTTATTATAAATTTTTAAGTAAACCAGAACATTAAACTAAATTGAATGTAACTGTCAATCACATCTCGGGGGTCGCAAAGTTTGTCAACCCTGCATTAAAGGCAGTTCCCTGTCCTTAAAAGCAGAGTCGATAATTGAATTCCTTTTAACATTAGGTTTCTACTCATCTCACTCTTTGTTCGTTTGCAGACGCACGGCCAACAGCAAAACGAAGTGAAATAAGTAAAGTCAATTTGCATAATTTGCGTCTGGGCAAATTGTGCTTTAATAATAACGTCATCGAAGCGCACAACTTTTACCGCTTGCGTGTGTGTCTTGTTGTGTTCCGCCCGTCCTTCCAGTGGGAAACGGTTAATCAAAGCCCGTACTTCACCGATCGGTTCTACAACGGTACAATTACGCCCAAATTACGTTCCATTTTATTGGCGGGAAATGTTACGTTTTTCGTAGCTCGGCGGAAAATGTCATCCTTTTGCCGTACACTCCGAGTAAAACCTCAGGATGCTTCACCACTTGTTTCCATTTAAGGTTTCTCCAGGTTGAAAGACTTTGGGAATGGAAAATACGGGAACGTCGTAGGTTAAGTTATGCTGATGGAAGAATGCTGTCAACCTGACTTACGTTTCGAAGCTTCTGAAGGACGATCCAAACCAAAAGTGAAAAGCGAGCGTCTTGCCTAAACATACGGCCGCTAATGACCGGGTTGTCGCAGCTCAAATTATGCCGTCGAACAAACACCTTCCACTTGACGGTATGCTACGGCGTGTTCGAGGTTGTGGGGTGTTCTTGTACAAACTCAATTACAGTACAATGTAGCATTTTTTGTTATCCTCCCTCGGCGTACTTTCGTGGACCTTAAGGTCAACGTACCGGAGCGTCCAGAAATCTTCAAATCGATCCAATTTTGTCACTTTGCCGAATATCATGGACACTTTTTTGATGAAACAAGGAAAGGACCACTCAACATGGCCCATCTTCGGCTCTCATCTTGCAAGTGGCATCAGAAATCGGTGGACCACAAGAAGTGAACATAATGAAACAGAAAGGGAATAGTGATCGCTTGTTGACCGGTTATTGATGAGGCGGAAAGATGCGATCCCCCTCGAAAGGAGAATTTTGAACCGAACCACACAGTGCCATCCATTAAAGGATCGATGGTGGTTGCTGGCAACTTAGCTTCCCGTGTGTTTCGGTGGGGCTTCTTCCCAGCAGGTTGGAGGGAAAATGTGCTTGTGCGTCCGTGTTCTGGCTTCTCATGTTCTTCCTAAGTGAGTCCATTTTCGTCGAGTTTCGATGCTCTGATTTAAGGCCCTCCTTCTTCCTTTCCTAAAAAGATTCATCATACTACACACCGCATCGTCGTCATGCTTCTGGGCTGGCTGGGAACAAGCCTTCCCCTATACCTATACCCGCTGGCTCCCGCGCCGCTGGTGTCAACGCGTATTTGAAAGATTCGGTAAAAGAAGCTCATTTTTAATGAGCTGCCATTTTACCTTTTTTTCCCTACCGCACGAACCGTTGCACCGTGTTTCAACGCACAGCCGAGAGGGAGAAAAAAGGAATAAGCGTGAAAACTGGTCCTTCGGTCGTCGACGTTTTCGCTTTTCCATCCACCGAAGTTTTTGATTCGGTACGAGGTTCTGGTGTGTCCCTTCTCGCGAGATGCACGGGAGCGCAGGATATAATACATCTTAACGTTCTTCGTCGTCCGAAAGGCGGAGGACGCCAAGGGAAGGAAAGTTTGGCCCTTGCCGCCAGGTGCCGCCTCCAAACTACTCCCCTCCGCCCCAACGATGCAGGCGCAGGGCAAAGTCTTTGTCGTGTCTTGTCGTTTATAAATATTTACATCTCTTCTCCCCCACGAACGAACGGACGAGACACCCGGGGGAAGGTTTGGGAGGCATGCTTCCATTTGGTATCTTTGGTCCCAGCTGCTGTGCCACTGTTGCTACTGTTGGAATCTGTTCTGCTGGCACCGGGAAATGCGCTTGTCTCTTGCTCCCTTCGTTCTTTTTTCTCGGAAGTGTCTCAGGGAAATTATATTTTCCATGTTCTTCCCTCAACTTGGGTGTTGGGATTCTTTTCTCAAATAGAAGCGGGGCAAGGGATATACCGCGATTTTTAAATGATTTCTCCCTGAGACGGCGGCATTTGCTTTATCCTGGTCTTTGCTGGGGCAGTACATTGATTAATAGATATTAATTAAAATGGCTATCATACCCCCTAACGCCGGTCTCTGTTTTCCATTCTCTTTCCAGACTTATCAATCGTCCAAATCCTAAGGGTGCAATCTACACACTCTTTCCTCCACACACACACACACAAGCGTCAAGATGACTGAAACGACCGAAGCCCCAGTCGTTGCGCAGACCGCCGAAACCAAGACACCGTCGCCCACGAACGAGACGGCCGTCGTCACGCCGGCAGAGAACGGCCACGCCGAGGCAGGCGATGCGAAGGTGGCCGCTGGCGAGGCCGCCAACGGCGACGAACAGTCCGCCGCCGCCACCAACGGTGGCACGACGCCGGACGAGAAGGCCAAGGCCGAGGAGAAGAAGGAGGACCCGCCGAAGGAGATGCGCGCCGTCGTGCTGACCGGTTTCGGGGGCTTCAAGAACGTGAAGATCCTGAAGAAGCCCGAACCGACGCCCCAGGCTGGCGAGGTGCTGATCCGCGTCAAGGCATGGTAAGTCACCGCCTCGGGATGGATGTCCCAAAAACCCTTCCTTCGTTAATTAAGGATCCTTTGTCGGCGGCTATCTCGGGCATCGTTTTCGGGCTGTGGAAGATTTTTCCGGCAAAAGGAGCGCGATCGCGAGAGAAAGAATAATGTGCGACACTTCGCTTTGTGCGTTGGAGCTGCTGCCGGTTCTACTCCGCCGCGGGACGGAGGTCGGGACTCTTCTTATCGGCTTCCATCGATCTACATCGGCGAAGCGTGAA
Source organism: Anopheles sinensis (assembly GCA_000441895.2). Lineage (NCBI taxonomy): Eukaryota > Metazoa > Arthropoda > Insecta > Diptera > Culicidae > Anopheles > Anopheles sinensis. The sequence goes on along the minus strand of KE525352.1, from coordinate 1,065,631 downwards.
GTTGATGACTTCGTTTTGTTGTGTTTTTTAGCGGGCTTCGCTTCGAAAAGCAGCAATGTTTTCGATCGCCGAACGATCGAGATAATAGGTTGTCCCGTAGATGTTGAGGTATCGTTCGATCGACTTTCCAGAACTTCCAAAGTGTGTGTTTTTTTTGTCTTCCGGTTCCTGGAACCATTATAAGAGTGTTGAACATAAATTGAATTTAGTAGCGAACTCTCAACTAGCGAGTGATGATGCTCGGTCTGCTCAATCTCATCGAGTATTTTTTCTTCCGATTCTTCGAAGCTAAGCAATTTTTTATTATTTTCGGAGCGAAGCAGAACCCATAACCGTAAATCATGTTTTTTAATCACCTGCCGAGCAGAGCTCCTTGGTGACATTGTGCGAACTCTGCGTCTTGTGAGAACTCTCGTTGCGGCTCGTAAAAACAAACTCTTGAAAAGGCAAAGATCTTTCGTGGCTGTTGGCGGTAGCATGTGTGGAATGTGGCCTGGGTAATGCGCTTGGATTTTTACGATGCTCTTTTATGCGTAACGCACATTTATGATTCATGTATACGCAGGAAGAGCAGTGATAACCCTCCAAAGGCTAAGGGAGTGGGAATGCGCTCCGGGTTCCGAAGGCGGAAGTTGTATGTATTTTTGTCGGGTGGTTCTAGTTCGGATTGTAGCTGATTGAGCCCGAAGCTAAAACCTCGTTCTCTTTCTCTCACACACACACACGCACATTCACAGAGGCATCATACGCCTGATTGGAAAGGATTCTGTCTCCGAGCCCTACGAGCGAGAAACCCCGAACAGGATGTGGTGTGTGATGCGTGCTGGTTTCGTACGAAAGGAACGAAATAAAGACGACCGCTAAAGATATGGGTTGACGTGCAGAGGGTGGGAAAGAAGGAAAATGGTATGGCATCTCGAAGGCACCGGAGGTTCCGCCGCGGGGCCGGTGTGTTCCCCATTCGCCACATGCAGAACAACATGCAGACCGTGGCAGCAACACGTGTAGTGCACATGTGGCGAACGGTTGGTTCTTGCCTGCTTCGGGCGCAGAATTTCGTTTTGGGCTGTGTGTGAGAATATATTCGTGTTTTTCTTTCCCGTCGCTTCACTGCCGTCCTCTTTGGCTGAAATGTACACCATCGTCTGCTGGACCGTTTGCGCTTGGGTATGCGCGAGTTTCCATAAGAAATTGCCTGCTTTTGAAAGTCAAGACGCCAGAAACTGGATCTTGGCGCTGCTGGTGACCGTTGAAGTTAACGACTTTTTTTGGCCGCTTTCAAACGGTCCCACAAGGATGCTTTCCGAGCGGCCTTTTGGGGCAAATCGACGCTCTGCCTGTCTCTGTTTTTTTTAGCACACACCACGCAGTGCTGATATTCGATAAGTTACAAATAAAATTGGAAAATAAATATAACCCCGCACTCATTATCAAATTAACGCTTCCCGAGCGCATGCAACCGACGTGTGGCGGGTAAATCAATCCACCGATCGCGATATCGAATGATTTATGCCATTCCACTTTTCGCTCGACGAGCGAACTCATCGACCGATTGCTTGACATGCTAAAGAAGAGCACAAGTGATCGGAAATCGATCGTTCGAGAAGTGTGTCGCTTTCCGCGGTTGGTTTTGACGATCGTTCGGGTCGAGAAGTGTTGACTCTCAAGGGCCGATAAGCAGCACCTTGGTTGGGGAAAGAATGCACTGCAGGATTGCACACATATTTCATTCGTATTTCTTGAACTTTTTTAGTCACAAGTGTTCATCTCTTGCTCGCCTTGTGCCCCATAATGATAGCTTGTATGATCGTTCTGCGCTTTGAAAGTGACAGATCAGAGAGAAGGCCCCGTCTGTCAGAAGGCATGTCGGGCATATGGGAGACGTCGGAACCGGGAGGATTTCCTTTTCTGACAGATGGAACGAAATGCGAACCGAATGCGAAGAATTATGTTTCCGAAAGTGATCTTCGACCCGCCCTCATCGGAGCTTGAAGAGAGGTGATATGTGCGATGATAATAGTGCAGCGAACATGCATATTTTTAAACCTTTCTGTTTTTCTGCCTTCTTGGTTTTACCTTTTATTTCAACGTGTTCTGAATTTTTGGCGAAATCTTTTCCTTCCGCTGCGGGAAAACATTCAAGATGACGAAGACGACGAGATGCCGAGAGATGAGATTAGAGTCGCATGACTAGCTACGCCTCACGCGGCTGAAGTTGTCAGGATTGTCTTCCATCATGGAACAGATTGATTTCCCCATCCGTAGTCCGTCACGTGGCCCTCGTCGATGGTTGAAGACCGAAATTGTTTCTTATGTTTCCACTGAACCACGAACCTCTTCTTTCAAGTGCGTGGAATTGATATTGGAAAATTTTGACAAACGTAACTTTTTTGGCTTACAACTGTGGCGTAACTCGCAGGGCTTCGTTTGATACTTTATCTTGAAAACTGGTTCAAATTCAAATCCCGGTAACTTGTTTGATGGGTGAAGATTTGTCGAATAATTGTTTTTTCTCCCTTTTTAAATGGAGCATTGTTTCCTAGAATGTCTGTTTGGCGCTTTCCGAGTTCTAATTTTGATGAAAGTGAAAAAAGTTCGTTAAGGAACTAGAAAAACCCGATCCGCACAAGTGACGTATGTGAGTTTTAGAAGCTGTTGGGATTTTTCTTTTCCATTCCTAAGGCACGATAGCGTGTACAACAAACTGAGCCGTGTCCTTATATGGACATTTTGAAATTATTACCGTGGCGTCGATGTGACAATGTTATTGTTGCTTCATGAATCACGACTACCGCCCGGCGTTTCCGGTGATAAATTTCACCACAGGCCACGGATAGGTTTATACCGAAAGAAAACAAAAAAATATAACCCAGTCATCGATGAACCAATTTCATTTATCTCCTTCCGGCGAATGCAACCCCCATCGTGCGGTTGTGATTTTCGACGAAATTGTATGCCTCACTCGTGCACCGAATGTGAGTTGTCGAGGGGGTTGTGAATCATTGATTAGACACCGATTAGTGAAACCAGTAAGACAGGGGAAGAGGAAAGGGATGCGATCGATAAAGCACCCCAACAGAAATTGTTGTGAGCAAAACACTCCACCAGACGGCGACGGACACTTGCACTTGCATTTATTATTGCAGGCTCTGGTGAATGACTAAGGCTACATTCCGGGAAGCGTCAGAGTAGACGCGAGTAGACTGTAGCTGCAGCTGCGTACAACTGCGCCATTGTGCATTGTTGATGGCTGGCACCGATGCTACTAGACAAACACACACACGCACTCAGAAACAGCTCCCCTAGAACCTGCCCAACAAGTGTTGAATCGACGGCTACTTACCCACTCCGCATCGTCATATAAGTAATCCATCAAGATGATGTAGGAATTTGTCTTGGACTCGAAATAAATCACTGCAAAGAAGGGCTGGCACAAGAAGGAAACCATCGTCAAGTGGGGCGGTTTTATTGTGTTGTGCAACAGTGATTAGAAGTTGGCGGTACTTGTCCCTCGTCCCGCCTATGTTTGACGACATCAGCATGAAGTGAAGCACCACTTGCAGTTTAGTCGCACAGGCGAAGATTGCTACTTCTGTCCGCATGGTTATTCAGCGCTAGTTATTAATATTCCGTGCAGCTGTGCCGACTCCGCAGGCTATATGATATGATGACGGTTCGCCTAAACGATTTGGCCGTGACTTTGGAATGGTAGGAATGCGGCATATCTGCTTTCCGCGATTCTTTGTTTTGAAGTCGTCGAAATGCGACTATTTTTGGGCGAGCTGTTTATATCAAACAAACGAGGAGTGGGTGTTGAAACGCATTGCGATATCTTCAGATGGACCTCAGACGAAGAACTCTTCTCGGGGAACTATGAAGGTTCGTTGGCGTTTTCCGGAACAGACTCTTATATGTTCATGGACATGCTATAGGAGCTAAAAACCCTGCAGGCGTACGTCCATTAGTAAATCTTTTGCATCAAATGCATCTTGGATCTGCTAGACAGCTTGAGCTTGTGCTCTCGTTTGGAGTTCTTGCAGTTATATAGTAACAAATGCGGCCAGCTTGCCAAGTCCGGATAAACTACCGGCATAGCCACCGGAGGCGAGACATTAAGACGTATCCCCTAGGATCCCGCAGCTACAGGGGGCGCGTTTCTTTCGAACAACTCGGTGCGGGATGGGGTGTAATTGAATCAAATCAATCAATTATCTCCCGACTGACTCTAATAGAGGAGCCAGATTGGATTACCATCAACAGCTTGAGAAGTGAGCAAGATTATAGGCTCGCTTTTGCCACCCGTGTGTGTGCGCCACCCTGGAAGCTATGTGGAGGCTTATTGTCGCGTCTCTTTGATACAGCGCTTCGTCGAGACCGCCATTCCGAACGCCTATCAGCAGAGCCCTCCTTCACATCGGTTTGTTCCTTTTTTTCAACCAGAAAACCGGATTGAAAACTACAACTCACTTGAATCATCTGGAAAGCAAATAGTGCTGGTGCTGGTGGTGGCTTTGCATCCATTCACACAACCCCTAACGCAGTGCGCGATGCAATTTTTGTTGTTCCGACTACAGACATTCCGCCGGACGATAGGATGGCGGCGTTCACAATCAGCGATGACGGTGCTCGTCACACTTCGTGGCAATAGACTTTCCTAGCTTGCTGCTAGTGATTCACCAAGTTTATGATAAGGCGGCAATGCTTTTTTCTTGGAAGGTCCAGTCAATCGGTGGTGGTGATAAGCCGAAGGTGAGGGAAGGAGGGAACTGATAAGTGAATGTTGCTTTGCATAATGAAATTCACTCTACGGAGGCTGAGTGTATTATGACGTGGAATTTTAGATAGATTTAAATCGAATGAACAGTGATGAAGTTTAAAACGTCGTCGTTAATAAGCGAATGAGTGTGTTCTAGCAGCTAATCCTTTCCATTACCGAATGGATGCTCTGAAAACACTACAAAATTGTTTTTTTTTAAGTATTTCGTTTGTACTTTACAGCCAATTACTGAATTTTTCCAGCATAAGTCTATATTTCATGCTGCGCTACTAGGTATAGAGAAGTTGAAATTTTTGGTTGAAAAAATAAGATACATGTACTCCCATAAAATAACGTTTTAAAGATTTATGATAGTCGGTAGCGAAGGATTTTCCTTCTTCTGTTTGTTTTTCAAACGATCTCCTATGTATCCCTGCCATCCTAGAACCTGGGACTATTCATTTCGGCCAGCTAAGCTTTACTTCCTGACAACCAAAGATGGCTACGTTGCCCTTAGTGTGGCCTTTTATTATCCACACAGGGCAGACCAGGCACAGAGTGTCGAGGGTGATATTTGAGACTTGCCTTCGTGGGCTGCATGATGGTGTAGCATTTGTTTGTTGTCTCCATGGATGGAGAGAGGGAACGAGAGGGTACACCATCATCGGCGAACATGATGTATTGTTCCTTCCTAGCCGTGGTACGCTACAAACGTTGAAGATCCGGTACGGTTCGGTATGACATCCCAGAGCAATACGACTCCTTCTCCGGTGGGACAAAGCGGCACATTTGGGAATGTGTCCACGAAGAGCCGCTTATGTGGGTTTGATTTGATTAATTACTTATCGTGCAATTGATGATAAACCACGCGGTGTTGCGGTTCGGTTTTCGGTTGGAGGGTAAAGAAAAAAAAAACGATCCCCCGACGAAAGGGAAGGAAAGCCACAAATTTATTATAAGTCAAACTGTATCCCATATCCCCTTTCTTTAGTTTGCTTTCGTGGCAGAGTGTTCAGAGTGGTGACAATCTATACATGGCAGGAAAAAACCTTCCTGGTACCGACCTCTTCTATTTTCCACCGCTCTAACTGCTAGTTTTTCTCTGCTGGGTTAACTCCATGGCGAGACCATGCAACGAACTCTAACACATCCGATACGGCGTCAAAGTCATTAACGGATCCTTGACGATGGAAACCTGGACCATTAGCCGGTCGGAAGAAGTCGTATCACGTTCGAGAAGGATTTGTTTCTTTTTCGTCCTCCTCTTTTCGTCGTATTGGTTCTTCTAATGGGTATGGGCATGAAGGAACGGGAAGCAACAGGGCGTTTGTCGCGGCATTTCTTCACACGGCGATGATAATGCTGATCCGATGAGCATGATAATAAATAATAATAATGATCTTACGCCTGGGCGGTGGATGCTTGATACCACCGGAATCCGATTTCATCCTTTTGCCATTAATCCTTCCTGTGCTGTGGCGTGATAGTGGCTTTCGGGAAGCGGCTATTCTGTTCCAGCTTCTTATCGTGTGCGGTATATATTGGTAGTTGAAATATTTGATTTAATTAGACCCGGGTTGGCGCTTTAATGGGTTCATGAAAAAACTACTTCAACATAAATGAAACAATCATTAGTTTTACTTTTATTTTTAGAAAGTTGATTGGTGTTCCTTAGTGCTTAGTGTTTCTGTATAACGCTACGTTTTTGTTATTCAAGATTTGGCTATGTTTCATGAGTCATGAGTGTTTAGCCTTATCTAAGTTTTAAATATTTTTGTGTGTCCTATCGTTAGCTATTGCTGAACGTGCGACTGATAGAAATGGGATTTTCACATTCTTTGTATAATTTGATGAATTTCAAGTTCGACTGCAAATGGCTTGATTGAAATTTATACACCTTAAATGTTTGTTCTCATGTTATTTTTTGTAAGGTATGAAATCTTTTGCGAAACCCTTCACTTTAAGGGGTTACAAAAACGGTTCAACAGGAAAAAAGTTATCTTAAAAAAGAGAAACACGCATGGAGACGTTAGGGTAAATGTTTCATGTTCGTTTGCTATTTTTGCCCGCAAGGGATCATAAAACTCGGTTAAATGAGGTTAAACCGAGGATGCTTACCATTTTATGCTGTTCTGTTTCTATTGCTTCGTTGGTTCGGGTAAGGTCGAATGACCCAAACCCATTGTTTGGCGAAAAGCCCGCAAGGAAAATCGGAAAGGCCAGCATAAAAAGTAATCGCTAGGCGGCAGCAACACCATTGTGTCCGGCTTTCTTGATCCTTTTTTGGACACCCCATCCCTACCTCGGGCACCCTCAAGATTGCGTCTGCTGGTGGTAATTTAATTATATCGATCTCTGGGGAGGAGACGCCTCGTCCGGGAGGGTTTGTCCAGAAAGGGTGTGAATCGGGTGTGCGATGGCATGCCGGCTAAATTTCGTCTAGTCTGTGTCCAACGCATAACGGTTGATTGCAACATTGTGTTTGTGTGTTCGGTTCTCCCCTGGGCACTCGTACGGCTTTCGGAAGAAATCAAAGGGTCGGGGGAAAATTATTAGATTCTCCTCCAGACATAACACGGCAAGGCAGAACTTTGTTGAACTGAGGAAAGGTAGCATCGGTCGGTCCCCACCCAGCTGTCCCGCGGAGAAGGACATTGAGGTCAGGTTCAAGGCCAGTACGGCTCGGTCTGCATCTGATAGGGAATGTAAATTTGTGTCGTCCCGGTGGAGAAAAGGCAGCGTCATGCTCTAAGGCTACGTTTTTTTTTTAATTTAATATAGTCATGCCACGCACATGATTTTCTTTTTCATAATTTCGAACCCTTCCAATTGTTTGTGCACAAGAAACGAAAGAAGCAGTTTTCCATGCCATTCCAGAACGCGTACGTTTATATTTAGACTCCGGCAAACATTCCTCTACATGCCGGATTAGGTTGGGTTTGGCGCATGTCGGCATCAATGATGTAGAACAATTTATTTGTCTCGTTCCGTTCGCCAGTACGTGCGGTTCTGGCATCGTCTTCCGGCTGAACGGTCCAGTGACCAGGAGAGGACGAGCTGTATCCTTGCCGGCGGATGCCGGAACATCGCATCAAAGGGGAGATCATCCGAAAGGAAGAAACATTTTCTAGCACATTCACATAGAATGTATAATTTTCTCGGTCGTTCGAAAATGGATTACTCCCATCGAGGCGCTCCGGAAATAGTCTAGCATGACCGGGACAGACTCGTGTCAGTTGTGTTGGTGTTGCTGTGCAAAAAGGATTCGTTTCTGTGCACGTGCAAACAGACGGTTATTCCTTGCTGCTTTTGACACTGTCTTGGGTTGTCGGGTTGGGGTTATTGGCAAATAATTCGACTTTCCATTTCATTTCCCGATGGACGCGTTCGAGCGTAGGTGAAATATATTTTTCGAAGCGAGTTTTCAAGAAGTAACAGTTTTTCAGTCGTACGACAACATCATCTTGAAAGATCTTTTACATTTGGTCAAATATGGTAGTGGATTTGAGGCTTTTCCAAAATTATTTATAAGTATGATGCAATTGATGAAATAGTCAGTACGAATGTACCATCTTTGGCAGAGAAAATACCGATTGTTAATGCTTCATCATTGCTTTAATTTGATGATTTATTGGACTCATCATATAACCTTCCGTTTGTGATTGATGTTTTTGGGTGCTGTTTGTTTCAAATATACTTTC
>KE525352.1:1022359-1047654 GCA_000441895.2 Anopheles sinensis | reverse complement strand
CTGTTTACAGACTCCGTCAAATGGTGTGTCCGCGTGGAGTGTGAGTTTGAAAATCTTGCCAGAAAACGTTCCTGACTGGGATTATACACACCATCAGTACTGCCTTCAGCAACGCTACCCATCATCCACTTCCGGTGACGCTTCCCGTAACGCAGCAGTTGTCTGTAGCTTCCTTAGCACACCGCCACGCTCCAGACGACGCCGGTTCGGAAATACTTTGGAAGGGCTCCCGGAGAGAAAACAGCTGGACCAAGCCGTTTGTGTGCGAGTTTTGCAACATTGTTGTACAATGTAATTTAACGGCACTAAAAATGGACACCGAGGATCGGCCCCGACGCTGGGGAGCATGTACTCGCAGTCCACTACCTCACTACAAAGCAACTGCTGCGCTCAGACAAGAAACCCCCCAGCGGGGAGGGTGTTCACTACTTTCTGTTCACATGCTGTTTCACTTCCTGATTACGCTCTGAGTTGGAGAGCCAGCTCCAGCATCGGTTGCATCCGGGCGTATTGTGGTAGTTGGGAAACTCTGTGGACGGTTGCGACGTCGGACGCGCATTAATGGTGTTTACTTGGTAATTTTAAAGTACTTTTATTAGTTGGGCTGAACGTTTCAACGCCCACCCTCTCGTCTCCACCGGAAAGAGGAAAAGCGGATGTCGATGGGAAATGTCACGCTGAGAAGAATCATTTCACCGTCGTGTCCTATCGTTCCGATTTTCACATTCCGACGATGTCGCGTTTCTGATTTTAAATCGCTTTAAGTTTGTCGACATCACCCGTCCGAAGGGCAGTGATTTCGCCAGGAAAATGATTATTCTGTTGATTTTTCCTAATCCCCAGCTGCGACTCGTATCGCATTGGCGGCTATGTTTGCTCTGGGACAGAGACTGAAATGAATGAATGTTCGGTGAATGTGCTTTTTTGTGGACATTTCGACGAAATTGCAGAAACCTTTGCCTAGTGCTGCGCATTTTCCTGAGCTTCAAAGCAGCTGTTTGTTCAGAAAGATAAATCAATCTATCGGCTACACAGCGACAGGGGCTTTATGAGTTCAAATTATGCAACGTGGACATATACAAGCATTTAATGTGCGATTTAAAACATATTTTTTGATACCGAAGTAGGAATTCATTTAAAAACAGTCGATTAATATTAAGTTATGTTATGCATGATATGAAGACAAAAATGAACGAATTGGTTTAGATGACATCGTTTATACATCGTTGAAGGTCAAACCTTTTAAATGTGGATGCGTTAAATGTGGGTTTTTCGGGAGAAACAACATTAAGGCGACACAAAACCCACAGAGAAAAGTACAAATACGATGATACATGACCCGGACTCAAAAAGGTGCCTCGTGTATATTTAATTTACGACCACGCCACTCTCCCTCCTCTCACACTTCCTCGTCCTCCTGAGATCGGGTAACGGTTCGTACAAGATGTGTGAATCCTGCGTAACGGATAGTAGATCCCAAAAGCACTGGAGGCGGCCATCATCCAGCGGGAAAGATTTAATGGGTACTTCCTCGCGATTCTCGGTATCCGTGTAAAGCTGGTTAGGCTGGAAGTGGAGGTGCAAAATTGACTTTCGTCTGCGAAAAATAATAAAAACCCCCAACACCAAAAGAGAAACCCCAGGCAAACCGGCATCGAAGGTGGATGGGAAAGCCGACAAGCAGAATTTTCAGTCCCTCGTTCTTCGGTGTTGGACGGGCGTGCGACGTTAAGACAGGAGTCCTCCGAGGGTCTTGCCTGTGTGCTTCACGTTCAAGGCGCGCAAGGATACGCGTGAAAAATACGGCTCGAGTCATGGCGGTTGACAATAAAAGTCAACTCCACCGAACCATGGTTGAAGAATTTTATTTGTATCCTCTTTCTCGACCTGACCCGCGTTCCACCTGACACCCACGCAGCACTGTGTTGCTAAGCGATTTTTTGGTACATTTATTTACGTACATCTGCAGCGGGATTAGGCCGACCGACATATTGATAGTGTGCGTACGGGGTGGGAAGTGGGCGTTGGTGTTATCTCCTGTGTTGGTCCTGCCGCTTACCCAGCTGTTGAACCGATTCCCTTCGTCCTCCGTCGGGTGATATTTGGTAATGAATTTGTAAGCAGCATTTTAGTGCAAACCGTTCGGTGCCGGGGGAAGGGACTGGAGATTTGATGCCGTAAAGCATTTAGCATGCTTCGTTGGACGAAGCGGAGAAGAGGTGGGGAAGATGAATAAACGGGTATACACAGGCCTGGTGCCTTTTGCGGGGAAAGGTGTTGGAAAAATTAATGAGACCATTTGGGCGGAGGTCGCTCGTCGAATTGAAAGCTGAAAGCATAAAATGTGGAAAGGACATAAAAACCGAATCGTCATAAAATACGGTAGCCCTGTATTTTTGGCGTAGCTTAAGCCAAGGCCAAACTGAACCGGCGGGTGTCTCGAGCCGTTAGACAGCCAACCAACCAATGCTTCGTCTGCGCCAGCGGCTTTTGACGTCGATAGCGCACGCTTCCATGGACACTTAAACATTTTCGGCTGCCTAAAGTAAACCATTTGTGGCCAGACTTGTCGGAAGATAGAGCAGTTTTATTTCCTACTGTTGGAACATTTTCTAATTAATTGTTTGCTAGCTTCCGGAATTCATCCGTAAAAAGGGCACGTCAAAACTCATCGTCGCTGACGTCAGGCAAAACGCGTTAGGCTTAAGGTTTTATGTTTTGTTTTGCCTTCCAGATCAAGTTCATGGTTGAGAATAGCATGAATATCACTAGGAAAATGAACGGTAAAATATTGAGGCTTGTTAAAATGCGTAAAATGAAATTGGTTTGGTGAAAAGAATTTTCCAGACTTTTTATTGCTTTTACCTCGCAAACTGCAAGGACACTGGTTCCTTTGACCCTATGCTGGAAGTAAAATGCAACATCCATCCACGAGATCATAAATTATCCAATGAAAAAAAGTGAACGTTTTGCAAACTGACGGAAAAAGATATCACAAGAATGGATTGCCGTTTGATTTGCTCGGTATGTTTGTCGAGTAGCAAAGGAAAAATACAAAATCCTAGTCGACATGTGACGATGAGCAATGGGGGTCAGCCAGTAAAACAAACAAACGGCATACACTCGGAAAATTGTTTCTTTTCACTCATTGTTCATCGGACCGCACACCGCTGTGCACCCTTTTTATTTGAAAAATGAAATATCCTCGGGGACAGGAAAAAGCTCGATGCTTTAAAGGTGGCACGGTTAGACGCTGGATGATTGAAACCGGGTATCCGGGCAGCGCTGCCCTCTCACTAGAAAACGCAAGTTCTGGTAGTAGAGTCAGATAGGTTCTTCCTCTAGCCAACGTTTCTCTACTCCCGTGTGACGCTAGATAGAAAGAATTAACAGTGGAAAAATAGCGAATCTTTGCTCCGCCAGGACAGGGGGGTCCAAAAAGGTCGACCAGCAGGTTTACAAGCGGAATGCTCACTGGCCCAAGAAATAATTGAGTATCTCGGCAAATGGAAGGATGAGTAAGGACGTCCGGTCTCTGGTGCATTGGCGTAGGTTGGAGAACGATGGTTCGTGCATTTCCCTGCTCACCGGGAAACGGTTCGTTCTGGGAGTTTCCGGTCTTTTCTGAACGTGGGTTTTGCCCAGAGAAGACAAGTTATCATAAGCTCTAGAAATATCGAAGAGTGCACAATTATGTGTTCTTCCATATCCTTGCTTGCTTCTATCTAACGCCAAACACATAAGGCAACCTGTCCATGTGCATTCTTTGCAGCCTGAAAACCGTAATACTTTATTGTCAAACGTTATACTGATGGTTTCCTTAACAAGAAGATTCTATTCGCGAGGTGATTTGCAAACGATGAATACTTCCGCCTGTATAGATAACTTTTCGATGAAATTACCATTTGTGTGTATATGGATTGAATTAAAATAAGTAGAATGCATTGAATCATTTTGTCGGTAAAAAAATAGAGTTTATATCATCTTCGAAATATTTGAATTGAAATAGAACTTTTTCCTTAAAAAAGACTACAATGTCCGATGAAAAGTTTTCATCTTGGTTCTTTGCCAAAATTTAAGTCGTTGTTTCTATCAAAAAGCAATAAATTTTTTATTCGCATCCTTTGTTACGTTCTTTATCCCTTCCAGCTTGTTGCGGGTTGGAAAACATCTCATAAACCAAGGGGGAATTGAATAGGTCCGTTGCCTTGTTAGACATTCATTCAGCTCCGGTTAAAGTCATCAGCGCTGAAGCGCACGGTTGATTGAAGAGTTGTCAAATGTTCCTACCAAAGACTATCTTCCATTCGATCCGTCTTTTGGGGGCATCCCAGGTCCTGTGTGGACCTATTCTTCTTGCCTATGTTTTTCTCGAACCGAGGCGTTTTCGAGAGGATAAGTTGAAAAGTTCTTGCTGAGAAGTCAACTCCCGGGGGTAATCCTTTTTCGCATCTAGCAGAATTGGTATTATGGCTGGCTATAGAACGATGGCTTGGTGCATTTGGGAAATGTGCGACTTTAAGAATAGAAAGATAATCAGAGAGAAAGTACCAGAGGAATCACCTAGAGGTTGGAAAAGCTCGTGCTACGAAGTATAACACTTTTCGCAGGCGTGCTATTTTTATAGTTTGCGTTTTCTTTTTTTAAGAATAAAATAAATTCAACTTCACAACGCCATACCCTTGTCGACCTATCGGAAGTACGTGTCTTTTTGGTAATTGTCTTTCGATACCTGTGTTCCGCATATTTGTCACGATTGCTTCTTCTATTAATATTGCTTGGAAAGTTGGAATCAGAACGCAACCTTCGGAATTTGCTGTTGTATTGGAGACCATTTTAATCTTATCTTAGTATTTTTAGCCCAGACAATACAGACTTATCGAGCAAGGAAACGATACAAAAAATTAAACTTCTTGATGATGGTGCTCCCCGGGAATTTGCCTAGCGCTAATTAACAGCGATGTTATGTGCTCGTTTGTAGGCGAAAGAAAATTAATTAAAATTCCCCGAAGCTGCACAAAACCGACCGGCTTCGGGTTTCCCTATTAATTGATCACCATGACAATGTCATATCATTAGATTTTCTTATGCTACAAAACCAAATGTTGCTGGAAAGTTCATTTAACGGACAAGTATGGAATCTAAGTGGGAGAGTGACAGTTTTTCTTCTGCATGCCGCCTGTTCATCCCACCAAATAATGACCAAACTAATATCGCAGTTTGTGCGTGAGCTTGAGGGCTTACTCCTGGTTTTAATGGGATTTTATGACACACTTTTACGGCATGGCTTTCCACTACAACGGCTCTTCCACAACCGGGAGTCGTCTAAGCCCGCCCTGAGGTTCCTCCCATGGATCCCGCAGGACTATTATCACCCGAAATTCGTTATCGAATAATCCGCTTCCGGCGTCCACCGTTCGGGGCGGCACGCACGGAACATTTCCTCACCGACCACCTGTAGTTACAGCGCCGGAATGTTAGCCCGCCCTCACAGTCGAATCCGTGGAGAGTGTTTTATGTTAACAACTTTTCCAATTGTGTCATAAAAATCGCTGGTTTTTCATGGCCCCATGGAGGGTAGATATAAAGTGGTGTTTTCTAGAAAAACAAAACGCGTCGCCTGAAGCTATCTTCTTTTTCTTTCGTTTTGAGCCACAAATGGGGGTGGGCAATGAGAACGTCTTTCTACGGTTGGAACGGTTTAACAAGACATGTCTTTACTATTGATGAGATGTGTTTTCCCAGTAGGGGAATTTGTGTACTAAGGGGAATCGAAATCGATTATGTTTGCTTGAAGGAGTAAGGAAAAGTTTTCCATTGAAAATAGATAACGTCGCAAAGTAGATTTTTTAAAGAACATTGTTCTGTTGGTTTTTTCCGGATTAGAATAATTATCGTTATCTTAAATTTTCCTGCTTCCAGAACAAATTTGTTGTGGATGTAATTTTAGCGATTGATATTTTTAAATTTCGAGGTTTTCTCAGTTCATTATCCATTTTCTTTTTCAATCATCTAATTTAAGCCTGGTTGTTCGAACTACGAATATTTACCTTCTCTATATTTCTCTAGCTTAAAAAGCTTGAAATAGCCGCTTGTTTGTTTATGAACGGAATTTTGATCGCCGGTTTTAGAAAATGGAAAAAGGCTTCAGTTTCGCCTACTCACTAAAATGTGTGTACAACAACTCAACTCTGAGGAAAAAGCCAACAGTTCCACGACAGGCCAAACGAACCGTGGCTTTTTAAAACTCTCGACCCTTTTTCTTCCGAGATACCAAAAAAATTGGTTGTTTGCCAGCGAATTGAAGCCAAGGAAACTGTCACTTGTCTTACGCACGAAGGACATAATAGTATGCAACGTCGCAACAATTTAATTAACACACCAAGAAACTGTTGAATGCATAATTTTGTCATTTTCATCCAACGTTCCTCCCCGAACACCACTCTGCTTCGATTTTCTGTTGGTTTGCCCGGAAAAAGGACGTAAAGGTTTCCCCTTTCCACCACTCAGGCGAGATATCCGTTCTAGTAGTAAAACAACAGCCAGTACTGCCAACCCCATCAACCCAATCGTCGAAGAAAATTTCCTCCATCGTGACTGTAATCCCTTAAGTAAACATAATTTCATTCATTCCCGCGACTCTACCAACGCTTTCGTCGATGAAATTTGGCAAAATATGTAAACATCTTATTGCTTCGCATTCGCCTTGCCTTGCGTCGTTCCTGGGCCGGGTTTATACCACTTGTTCTTTAACTATAGTACCAAGTGGAGGGTTCGGTTGTCCACAGAAGCAGAACTAGACTTCCGGTTTTAGGAGGAGTATGGTTCGTGGTTTCATTGTAAGGACTTGTGAGTGGAAAGGGAGGACAATTAATGAGGAAAGCGGCCCATTCTGTTCCGATACCGTGCTTCCGCCTTTTTTCCCTTTTAAGTCCTCCAGGGGGACATATTTCCCTTAGAATGCATGCGGTTCTGGAAAAGAGAGGTTGGACTTTGGAATTTGTCGAGCTCCATCAAATACTTACCAGACCCCTGAAGCGTGTAAGTGTGTGTGGTTGGCTATCCATTGTTCAGTGTGACACCCTAACTTCCACTTTGGTTTTTCTTCCCGTCAATTGCCTATGGTATTGAAGCGAAAAGTTCGATCACAAAAATGGACCTCCTTCTTATGCTATCGTCGTTCAAAGTGTGTCACCAACTTTGTGCGGAAACGGGTGTGGAAATTTTCCCAGTGAGTGACACATACATTCATTTTCCTGGCTTCCGGCTGTCTTGTGGTACTTTGTAAAAAGGGAACAATATTTACCCGACCCCTGAAGCGTTTATTGAGGCTAAGATATTTTAATACCATGAACCGGGGTTATTCCTTGTGCGTTTGGTAGTGTTGCGGAATATGCAGTGAATATGCGGAAGGTCTGGCACGGAAGTCAAAATCAACCACTGTATTAAAGAAGACACAAGAAAAAAAGGAAGGCGAACATAAATGTTCTTCCTGTAGTTTTTTTTGTTTGTCGGGAAAACCTTTCAAAATGATCAGTGAATTTGCTCGAAATGATAGGAATGTAAATTCGTTTTTCCACCACCGAACCAATCAAGAGTTTGAAGAGCTATCTGACCTGGGGCGTGTTTCTGTGCTTACAATTTTCCGATGGTCGATGATACAACAAAATCGTTTCTGGATGGGAGAGGGAGTTTTCTTTTTTACGCCATTGCGATGAGTCAACACAGGAAAGGCTTGCATCGGCGGTTGGCAAATAGAGAAGTGAACTGTGAGAGTTCGTTAAAGGAAGAAGGTTGATTAAAGTATTTTCATTCCGTGCCGTTGGTGTAAAATTTCATAGTAGGAACAAATAATAACCTTTTGTATGTGTGTTTATTTGATGGGAAATATTCGTCTTGAATTCTGGCTAAAGTTCTGTTCGTTAGGATTTTCCAACCAAACGAGGGGAATATGAATCCATTCTCCTGGCATGTAATTTTCATGTTATACAAGACTGTTATTGAAGCGTAATGAAGATAGGAATTTTATTAATTGGTCTTATAAAACCCTCTGCACCCAGCCAGTAAAAGCAACTACTCATGGGAGGGAGGATCACGTGGCGATGGGAAGACGAAGGACACGGTAAACAATTGTCAGCGACTAGCGGAGTACATACACCAAGCAAACAGTCCTGCAGTAGCTATATTTCGCCACAGACGATTCCAGGAAAACGATAATTGAGCGTCATTTTTCATTCCACGAAAAGCTCTTCCTCACACGAGATCCACCGGCTTGATGTTTTCCCGTCTGCCGTCCTCGTTCGGAAAAACGGCCCTCTTTACGTCTTCCGCACGCCTAGTACTGTTGGTAGTGCCGTGATAAATGTCCCATCGCCGCCGGTTCGTCAGCGGGAAAGTAATTCAGCCGTTTGAACGTCCGTTGTACTCCGACAGAACTCACACTACAAGCCGATGCCGCTGGCCTTTAATGGAATTGAAACGGAAAATTAATGAGAGTAATTTAGATAAAATTTAAGGAGTGTACAGTACACAACGTAGGATGCCACCGGTTGCAACTTTTATGCTTAAACAATTGTATCGTTAATAACAAAAGCAGCGAATGGATGAAATTAAAATCCCTCAAGCAAATGTAAAGGATTTACAGACAAATTTGCGCGTTCGGTGGAAGGGAAATTTCATAAATTCACTTTAATTCCCACTAATCTCGTTTATGAGGTTCCAAATGTGGGTGGACTGATCGTGTTTTCTAACCTAACTCACCATAATTCCCTACTCTCCGCCTTCTCCTGAAGCTCCCCTGTCCTGATGGCAAGAGAAAAGACAATATTTTACCACAAATTGTGGCAATTTGGATAAAACAAATGCCTTTTAAACCGACGACAGCAGGGTCTCTTCTTTCTCGCATTACAAACTCCATACCAACACTAATCACACATAATTACGTGCCTATATTTTACCGCCTGTGAAGTGACTACCTTATCAGAACACTAGACACAATCTCAATCCCGAACAACAGAGAGAAAGGGGTTTTTTTCTGTTCTGAAAATGGAACATCATTCACATAGCGTCTCGATAATGCCTTTCGTGCCTTTTCCCAATGTTCGGAGTCGCGGGTGTAGGATGACAGTGTGTCGTCTTCTCCGTCTGGAACGTGTCAGACTTTCCCTTACACGATGGAAAGGTTTTCGGAAAACGACAGACACATGCCGCTGCCATTCGTTTGATGTGGGGGATTTGAGTTTCCAGGACTGTGGGGGGAAACTTTTGGAGACAAGTATTTTAAATTTAGTGCTGAATGAGCTGGGAACACGAACCGACCGGTGCGTCTCGGTTTTACTAATGAACACAGAATTCAGTTCAAGTGTGATGTTACGTGTTTGTCGCCATGCTTAATTCGTCAAGTGTTTCAAAACAGAGGCTACCTTTGGGACGAGTTTAAATGAAGATTACGCTGTGTTTTTTTTTTGGCTTCATAACACCCATCAACAACGGGCTGGGAAATCGTTCTTAATTGAGTACATCTTCTCACTCTCTAGGGTATTCATTTCCAAAACTGAGTCCCTCGAGTCCCTATCCCTCTTGAAGGTGGCATGTGGTTTAGAATACCTTCATCAAAAAACACCAAAACGCTCATCAACATTCTCATGCCCAGAGGGAGAAGGTCATTGTCGTCGGTATTCAAATACTCGACTCGGTGAGTTAGGAATTCGGCGTCCCCCAATGTGAAAATAATGGCCCTCTTTAACCAGCGTACAGAATCACTTGAGTTGCAATGCACTAGTCAAGTGTAATTTTCACAGTTCATCGAAACGAAGCCACCGAAAGGGCAACAAGAGTCTTCCAGTCCCCATTAGCGTTGACTCGCTCGTTTCAATTTGTGTGCGACTCGGAATTTTATTGGATATGATTTTTGTCAGCTGCAGCCGACGACTGAACCCCGGCGAAGATTTGGAAATCTCTTCCCGAACCCGTCACCCATAATCCTTCTGGAGGGTCAGAGTCGGTGCTCACTCCAAGCAAACGAGATGCAACGAGCCAGAAATATTCCAATAAACAAATTTCTGGGGACTTTCGGGATATTTCGGGACTTCGGAAGATTGCATGCCGTGCGAGTGCAACACTGCATCCACCGGGCGAATGGTTCAAGTGGTTCTCGACGAGAAAACGACGAGGGTCTACTCCTGTGGGAACCAAAATGGTTGAAGACGTTGTTGACGTTCCACAGACGATCGAACGGAGCTGAAACGTGTGTCGTGACGGGGAAAAGTTTTTCACGAGCGATGTTCTGGAAATGGTGAATGAAAACCAAATTCTAGCTAACCCGTACTCGACAGAGAAATCGGTTCATCCAAGCAACAACATGCTTCAACTGGCTGTTCTCAAGTGCACTCCCCGAGCCTTTTTAAAGTAAAAGATGAGAATGGCACAAGGTGCAACAACGTTGTTAGATATTTCATTAAGTCAAAAAGTGTTGGGTTAAAGGAAAGCGGTTTTATCAAGCAAAAGTTCAATTTCTACAAGAGACGATATTGAAATAAACTCTACGATCCACGACCTATCCTCTATATCGCTATATATTATTGTAAAAAATTTTATATATAACTTACCAAAAACTGTTTCTTTTTCTTTTTTTCCAGCGGATTGAATTTCCAGGATTTGATGGTCCGACTGGGGGCAATCGATTCACCACCGAAGACTCCCACCATCCTTGGATTCGAATGCGCCGGTGAGATCGAAGCCGTCGGTGAGGAAGTGGAAGGATTTAAGGTAAGTTGGTCTTTTTAGCCGGAAAGTGTACTTTTTTGTTGTCACGAGAATAAATATTCTCTTTTCTCTTTACGGAAGATTGTTCCAAACTTAAGGCACTTTTGTGAAAGCTGAAATCATCCCTGTAAAACAGAACTGAAGCAAAAGGTTCATATTTTATAAATTTAACACCATCCTACACCGTTTCTGGTCAAGTCACTTGCTGGCGTGCTGTAGACCAAAGACCCCGATTCCTAGGCTAGACCGATGGTGAAGGTTCTTTCTTCCGAATCCTCTGGACCACATCTAACTAGTAAAGGTCCGAGACACTACTCAACATCATCCCTTTCCGTGAATCGGCTCGGCATTGGACGCTAGGAAATCCAAACCTATGATTATCCTGCTCCTACACTTGCCGTCGTGTGTCGGTCGTTAAATCAACTACCGTCTTCTCCCGGTGTGGACGTGAAAAATAGACAAGAAACGATTTTTCTTCTTCCGAACGGTTTTGAGGTGTGCAGATGCTTTTATTTAACAGTGAAGGTGCTCGTAGAAGAAGTCGTAGGCCGATGGTGGTGAAGTGCATGAAAAAAGGGGAGGGAAAGTGAATCCGTTGATTACGAATTACGATCACGTTCGCATTCGAAGAAAACGGCACGCTCACATCCCATAAGGGCGAGTTTCCATCATCATCATCTAAGGAAGAGGAAGCCTCAGAGCATCATCGTAATCATCATCATGTAGACTCGGGAAGATGCCAGTAGTAGAAATATCATTATAATCAACATCCTGAATCTCTACCGTGCTGTCTGTTGGAAAGTTTGCCTGAGACAGAGATAGGTGGAAAACTCCAGATCAACAACCTGAGCCGGATTAAACAAGAGACACTTGAATATGTTTTCCATGGATATTGTTTCTTCTTTCTTTCCAAAGATGGTAAAAAATTTGATTCAGTTTGACGCAAAACTTTCCTGGAGGGTTCTTTTAGACACGCAATATATTCCTCCGTGTTATATGGTTAGTCGAACTGAATTTCGATTGTTTTTGAAAACTTTTTGGAAAATTAATTCCTATCTCGAATTGACGCTGATGAGGCTCTGTTCCAAGTTCTTCAGACGCAAGTCGTTCCTTTTGGAAATCTTGTAGGCAAAACACATCCGCTCAGTGGCATCGTCGGCGCGATCGTTCATTTCTAAATTCACCTAACATTTTCTTTATTTTCCAAATCCTTGAGGTGGTCGTTTTTTGACGAACCAACGTGAGGTTTCAATGAACTTTGAAAATCTCATCGAGTTATCGATCTGCTCGCAATTGTACGGACTTTTCTTGTCTGGTTATCTTTCTTGCTTGGATGTAACTGATATTTTTCAATTGATTGCTTCCGGTTGAAGGGACTGGAGGTTCTTTACCACAGGGAACGAGCAGCTCCTTCTATTTTAAGACTGAAAAAGCACTTCATCAAGAAACAGTCCCTGCACTTCCTTCCGATTCTGACGGGGAAAGTTGGCAGCCGGTTTCGGGCAACCAATCAATAATACATCTACTTACTGCGCTAGAATACCTTGTGAAAAGCTCAGGACGGATGTTTTTAAAGGTTCGGAAAACCCGCTACACTGACAGGAGGATGCCACAGGGAAAATCCTACCGGAAACTTTTCTCGAGAGCAAGAAAAGTTCTTCGTTGGCAAAATAATGATCGATTCAACTTCAGTTCCTATCATATCAACAGCAGGGAGCATTCCCAGCGTACACTGCTTCATTTATTCGAGCAAAATCCCTCCAGCTTATGCATATTTCTTACTTCCCTTTTCTTTTTGTATTCATCCCTTTTTTAGGTTGGAGATCGCGTGGTAGCCCTGCCGGAATTCCGGGCCTGGTCCGAGCTGGTGGCCGTCCCTACCAAGTACGTCTACCACATTCCGGAGGAGATGACATTCCAGGACGCAGCCGCCATCGTGATGAACTATCTGGTCGCCTACATTCTCATCTTCGATCTCGTATCGCTGCGCGAGGGCAAGTCCTTGCTGCTGCATTCCGTCGGTGGTGGAGTGGTAAGTAACGGGCCTTTTCTCCGCACAAAAGGAGTAAGAAACGACGCAGGAGCTATATTTTCTTAAGCTGGGTATTTAAGGTTTATGTTGGGAGGGCCTTTTCCCTTCCGGGTGGTTTCAGTCGACTTTGACTTACTATTTCTGGATCGTTATTATTGTGATACTACGTCTGTGTGTGAGTGTACATTAGCGGATAGAAATGAAAATGATCGTTCGGTATTGTTAATCAGCTGGAAAAGACGCACAATGGGGGTGGAGACGAGATGCACTGGTCAGACGGATTTATAGTGTTCCGGTCGGTCAGCACAATGTTCTCCTACGACTGGCGGTGTATTTTGTGGCTTTCGTTCGGCCACGCATATTAAACAAACGAAACGTGCCCGGAACCACAACGATTCGGATCAGGATCAGCATCGGTAAAACCGGCGAAAATGCTCGAGAATTGATTGTGGGAAGTAAACATTCAAACGGTAGCTCGGCTGACCGTTCCTGCCACAGGGATGGGCATTCGTTGCTCAAGGACACCGCTTCGTCCTGTCTTGTTTTCCGTTGGCACAGCCGACCGGTGGGTAAATAATTGGGTGTGAAGTGATCCTTGTACCGTGGAACAATATTTCTTTTTCCCTTTTCCCATTCCGTTGGTGGTTCCGGTTTGGATAATGTAATGGTACATAAAAAGGATGCCTTCGGAAGGAAGTTACGGTTCTCATCCAATGAATGATTGCTCTCGACATTTATGTACTTCTGGGAATAAAGAAAAGGAAAAGCAAACTATTCCATCCTTTTATTGTAACCTATTAATATCAAGGTATAAATAAACACAATAATACGCTTTTTAGTATAACGATATCATATTAGTTAGTAAAATCAGTTGAGGGCAAATTTTAGTAGGTTTTATCCAACTTATTTCTATTTTTAATACCTTGGAAGAAAACAAACCAACGGCAAAGTGGTGCCACGCATTGAGTGTTTCGAAAAGTAGATCAAGGATTTTACATGAAATTAGAGCACCATAGGCCGGTGATTAACATGTCCTCGTTTCCCGGTAACATCGGAAATTAAGCGTTCCCGACCGCCGCCACTGGTGATGAAAGCATTAGCCGATTGCAACGTTGCATGCGTTTTTCAAGTCAGGGACGAAACGAACCGACACGGAATGGCGCCACATTGTCGTCCTTTATCCCGATTGCTTCCTCTTTCTGTGCTGTCGGTGTGAGCTTGCGGGAGAAGTAATTACATACCGATCGAGCCGGCATCGGTGTAAATCGCACCCCTCCCGTAACGGTGCCAATAATGCATAGTAGAACCTTAGAACTATGTCAAGAACAACGCAGACATGCTATTTCAGGACCTCGATTGACGACTTGGCGCCACGGCTTCCCTGCCAGCTAATGGAACCAGAATGGTGTAGTGGGACGGTTTTGCTATTTATCATAAACCCTTGAGGGAGCCTCCCATTACCAGCAAATCGTTCAAATATTATAGCGCTCTATTGCAACTCCCCTGTATAAGACAAAAACTACCCGAGCGGAGAAGTCCCAATCTGATTCGAAAATCTCTTTCTTCTGACAATGGGGAGATTGTTTTGCTATAAATACCCACTGCAGTTCTTTTTGTCGCCTGAGGAGGGTGGTTTCTGTAAGCATTCCAGGGGCGGGTCTCCCTAAAACTTTCTCCAAAGGGGTTGATTGAAAATTGGAGCTTCGCACACGGAAGTCTCGTTGCGGAAGGTCCTGGTTTTCCAACTCAACTCCATCTCAGCTAATTCGAGCGGGGATTGTTGGAATTATGTCGGGCTACCGGCGGGTAGCAAATAAACAACATCACCTTGTGAGGGGAGCACGTAGCATAGTCAGCCCGTAATTACCATTACCTTGCCATTACTACGCTTGCATTGGCGGGAGCCACTAGAAAGAAAGAAAGGAGGGTTTCTCTCAGCACGGTGTCGGGCACAACATACATTTATTATTGAGCAAGAAATCGATCGCCCTGGGGTTTCGCTTGCAGTGAGTTCTATGCGCGCAATTCACGCCAAGTTAGCAAAAGGTGGTTTTTACCCGACAAAGCACACCCGGCAACCGGGAACCTCTTTCACCCACTCCAGAGGGAGAAACTTTGCTCTCATATTTTTCCTAAACGTGGAAAGTTTCCGTTACAGACCGATATCCATTAGTAATAGAAATATTCCGGGTATGAATGTTACCCCACACTGCGGTACCACGGTGCATGTCTCGCCTGATGTTGTCGACGGTCTGGGACAGTCCGCGTACCGTAGTGTGAAGGTAATCCGACTGTGGTCCGTTCTCCCGGTCGCGCGGTAATTGATCGAGACAGACAGTCGGGCGCCGTTGCCGGATATAAATATCCATCGGCAGGGACAAAGCAACGACCGGCAGTGACAGAGACATTGCAGTGTGCATCGCGTTTTGAGCATGCTGAATCACTGGATGGATATTATTTGGTTACAAAATATAATTAACGCTTGTTGCTTCACTCATCCATTAATCATTTTCTTGCAGTTGTACGATACTGGAAGAGAAATTGCACAGATTATGCGAGCTCAGCCGTATGCGACACCTTAGTGAAACACGACTTTCGGAGCAGTCGATCGATTCGAAGCCTACCTACCCCGACCCTTTCTGGCCGTCCTCTGTAGGGTGATATCATTTTTTCACCTCGTACACCAGAAACTATTAGCCCTAATGGTAGCCCTGAGTCTCATTAGCCATAACATACGCGATTGATTGATTTCTGGCGAATGCACACATTAAACCCCTTACCCCACTTGGCACTGCATCGCATTTGTGGGGTCGCATATCATCAGCCGCCGTCAAACCTTATCTCCCAAAGGAATCGTCGTGACCGTGTCGGAAGGTTGTTTGATTATTTGGATAAACCAAATGTGTGTAACAAATGGGGAGTGTCACCAACACCGTACCTATGATAGTAAAGGGTTTGCCACATTTCTCATGGATTTGGCCGAAACCCACTGCCTTCGGAACTGCTTTTTTTTAGTTGTTATACTGCACCGAATAGATATACGCGTTGCAAGATTTGAATGATTTATTCCTGGCGCCGTTATCATTAAACAAAATGGTAAACACACTTGCTGCAATCCACCGTGTGCAAATTATGCAGATATTCTCTGATGCACATCTTCCACTGGCTGCCGGCTTGAAATGAAGCTGCTGGATTGCAGAAGCTTGAAAACAATGTTGTAGCCGTAATGCGATAATATCCCTCCTATCGCATCGCTCCCCGGGCCCTTATGGACGTTGCGATATCGTTGCAGCGTACCCGGGGGAGAATAATCCCGTGGCAGTAAAAGCTGTATCTTTACTCTCACTTTTGCTTGGATATGGCCGTCGGAAGTTTGTTCCGTCAAATGCACATCACCGTTGTTGTAACATCAACCGACAGACGCTGCCCGACAAGTGTGTTTAAACTCTGTTGTAAAGGTCCAATGGAGGACATCGTCCCGGTGGAAACATTATGTTAAACTTGCTAGTTGCTGCGCTTGTCGTACTTGATAGTAAAGTCCATGCAATTATGTTTACTGCTTAACTCGCATAAATCCATTTGTATGTACCGGGGTAAATTAAGAAAGTTACCTTAATTTCTCCAATTCATTACACATTAGCTTAGCAATGCGGGAAGCATCGCGTAGGACGGACTTTTTATCATATTTTCCACTAACCAGTTCTTGTTCAAGATTGTATTGATGCGATCACATTTGCTTACCGTGTAAATATCCGAAAAAAGGTATTGCCTCTCCCTTCAGATAACGTCTATGCTGTTATTCTTTGCCATGCTACTCAAACAGAATGTTTCCTAATCGCATCTTTTTTGCCTTTTACTTCTCAGGGTCAAGCCATCGTGCAGCTGGCTCGCACCGTGCCGAATGTGACCATCTTCGGCGTTTGCTCCAAGTCGAAACATGAAGCCCTGGCCGCGACCGGCCTGATTGATCATCTAATCGATCGCACCGACTATGTCAACGAAGTGCGGAAGTAAGTGTCGTTTGTTTGTTTGCTAACGCTTTTTTGGTGAAAGAAATACACGCACTTTCGCTTCTCGGCCAATGGTGGTGGAGATGATGGATTTGCCGAATGGTAGTACGGTTCGTTAAAATGTGTTTCCGTCTCGTTTGTAGGGTTACGACGGAAGGTGTTGACATCGTTATGGATTGCCTGTGCGGCGAGGAATGCAACCGTGGCTACGGACTGCTGAAGCCGATGGGAAAATACATCCTGTACGGATCCTCGAACGTTGTCACCGGAGAGACGAAGAGCTTCTTCAGTGTTGCCCGTTCGGTAAGTGTCGGAGTAGTGGTAGCTTGTGTGACCTGTGGAAAGGTAGACATCATTCCCCTTAATCTTATCGTGTGTTATTTTCCATATCCAGTGGTGGCAGGTGGACAAGGTTTCGCCGATCAAGCTGTTCGATGAGAACAAGAGTCTGGCCGGATTCAATCTGCGCCATCTGCTGTATCAGCAGGACGGTGCCGAGTATGTCCGCTCGACGGTGGACAAGATCTTCGGCCTGTGGAAGGACGGCAAAGTGAAGCCGGTGGTTGACTCGGCCTGGGCGCTGGAGGATGTTGCGGAGGCGATGCAGAAGATGCACGACCGTAAGAACATCGGTAAACTGGTGCTGGATCCGTCGATGGAACCGAAGCCAAAACCGGCCACCCCGGCCAAGAGCAAATCGAAGAAGCAGGCCAGCGAAGACAAGGGTGCCAAGAAGGAGAAGGACGATGACAAGAAGGCGGTCGAGAATGGTGGTGGTGACGAGAAGAAGGAAGGCGATGCCGCCGAAGAAGCGAAGGCCAACGGTGATGCGGAGGAAGCCACTCCGGCCCAGGTGAACGGTGATGGGGCAGAGAAGAAGGAAGAACCTGCCGCCGCCGCCGCCACGAATGGTGACGCAACCGAGAGTGGTAGGTTTTTGAACCCCACAGCTTATCATACCTATCACTGCAGTGTATTTTCTAACATTTTTTAATTTTTTTAATTTGCAGAAAAAAAGGAATCGAGTTGAACTGCTAGTGAGGATTAAACTTCACACTAGCACGCGCAGCCAAGCACAACAAACATCAAACACTCCACCTTCCCACAAAAAACATCAGTGAACTTTTTTACTACTTTTACTTCCATCACACACCATACCATCCTCTCTCCCCAGTTCCATCGTACGACGCGAGAATGGGAAGGAATGATTTAGAAATATTTTATTGCGTCGCTGCAGCAAATCTTCATCAAAATTCTCGTACTGTTACGGGGAATGAATCGGTCCGTCTAGAATGATCCTTCTTAGAGGACCACAAACCACGAACATACACAATCATACGCAACGCCTATAACTATCACCGCATTACTCTGCTATCTATCGTTACGTATGCTGGAAAGGAGAAGATAACACAAGCATGTAAACAACAAAATTACAATGGAAGCATAGTACGAAAACATATAACAGAACATAATCAACATTTGGAAGGCTACACTAGCGGCAACGGTGAAATAAGGGAGACATAAGATATTTAGCAGATTTCCATGCATTCATTCGTCGTCGAAGCTTATATGTTAACTTTCGTTGCCTCAAAGCCTATATATATATACAGCACCTAGCGGATACGGAAGGAATATTTTGAGGCAAGGGAGCAGGGAAGAAACCATCAAGAATCGTCTCTAGCGACAACCTGAATAGGCAACAGAAAGAAGGAACCGCGCGCAAAGTGAGTGTCAAAGTAAGGTGGGATACCAGATCGACAAAACACATCGACCTAACGCCTCCGTGTAGAGACACATTTCGTTGCAGAGCAAAATTTGATCTCACGCGCCATCCTTTCCGGTTATGTTTTTGCTTCGCTCCAAAGTTTCATTATTTTCAAGTTAAGCGAAACAAATAAGATTTCAACGAAAAACGTACGCGGTAGAGGGGAGAGGGTGTCGATCGAAGATCCACTAGAAGTCCACCAATGCACGGCCGATTCACCCATGCACCCCCATTAGTCCATTGCTACGAGTTCATGGAACAATCGTGTAGTAGATCTGCTTCGAGAAGATTACTGGGGGTCTCTACTCCATCTGTTTGAAATATCTCCCACTCTTCTAAAACCCCGAAACGGCAAAGGCATGCACCCACAAAAGCGCAAAATAGGATAAACAATCAATTGGATATTTCTTCCCTTTTTTAATATGTGTCATTTTTTATGTAATATTTAATGCTAATTGTAATATTTCATATATACGTTTTTTTTTCTTTTTGTCTTCGCAAACCCATATTATGTTGTCGATATGAAAGTTTTAGGCAAATGACCTAGTAGGGAATCCTAGTATAACAACATTGTGGCAGTTAGAATGCTTTTGGCTCGGAATGGGCATCTCACGACGCTGTTCGAGTTCAAAGTCGGACGGCAGTAGAGTTGTAGTTCTATGTTCAGGGCTCAGCAAACATACACGCCGACGTGAATTTACAAACAGTTTATGTACGGTCGAGTTTCTTTTTTATATCATTAATTACTCTAGATGGCGAACGGCGGTATCCGTGTGCTATAAGACACACGGGAGCAGCGTGCAAAAAGCGAACACACGCGAAGTATCCAAAATTGTCCAAAAAGAATATTTAATGTTAGATTATTCCATTTTGTTCAAAATTTTCCATTTCACGATTCGAGTTTATAATTTGCTAGGTTAAATGGGACGCGCGAACACGGGGTGTTGTTTAAGGCAAAGTGTGTGTGTGTGTTAAAACACGAATGACGCGTGTCAAACGTGTACTGATAGTGTTGCGTAGTGCGTCCCTTATCGATTTGTATAAATTAATGAAGAGAGGAAATAATTATTTTTACATCATAAACTCACACTCCCCGTTATGGTTTGCGCGAAAGGGATGATAAATGGATAATTATTGTAAAGCTGACAATTAGTACCGTGTGTGTGTTTTATTTTCGTTTTTTGTTATTATGTTTTGTTTTATTCCGAATATTGTTTTTTTCTTATTTTACCCCGATTTTCCCCATCAACCAAACGGAAGTTAATTTCTACGATACCCCTCTGAATAAGTCCTCAGAATTTTTTCCAATCTTCATATAGCAACAACAGGCGTGTGAAACTTGACCACCCAGATAGGCCCTCGCAGGAACAGGTGAAAGCTTCGTTTACATTTTCCGTTAGCCCAATGATGGGCTCTGTTGGCACTGTTTTCTTTTGAGCTTCAGCAGAATCATTAGCGCCACGAAGTGGTGTTTGGTGAGATATACATAACAATCGGAAGAAGCACTTGGACAGCATCGGACAGAAGAAAAAAGACATCTAGAGATGTACCTCGTGCTCCTGCGCAAGGCTTGTTCGTTGAAGGCAGCTATAGTACAGCTTTATTACTGGGTCGGTCGGTCGACTATTTATGAATGTGTTAAAGCCTAAATCGTCTGCTCACAGCAGGTGAACGTAGTTAAGAAACATTAAATTGTAACATCGTACTGTAAATGCCACTGCAGCGTAGCGCCAGTGGCTGTATTCCGTATGGAAAACAAAATTAAACAGAGACCATCTGATTATTATAAACCATATACATTCTAGCTTTTCGAACAAACTTATTTTTCATTTGAAAATCGTTAGAAATATCAAGCGGCTAGGCTAGGTAAAGGTTCAAAGAAGCAAGTTTCTTGAGCGCCGTTTTTATTGCTAATCCGAGGTGGATTAGCATTCCATCTGGTAGTTGCTAGAAGCACTTAGTATGCAGACTTTTATCTACGATTGAGATGTTTGTTCATCTTGATTCCACCGAAAACGAGGCAATTGGTATTTCTGCCGTTACAACTCTTCAGGAAGATAGCATGTTGAGAACAGGATGCGCCTTTTTTTAAATAAAATTAGACACAAGGCACAACCAGTTGTTGCTGGGAACATATATTTTAGCAAACAGTTTCTACACACTTTCTCCGAGTAATTTGTAAACTCACTGCCATTCAACATTCCAAAGGGTGTAAAAGAGCACGTGTGCACACCCAAGATGTGGAGGGGAGGCTTTGGATGCAGTTTTGATGGATGTGTTTCTAATCGTGTGTTCAGTTTTCCTTAAACGAGGAATAATTTTTTACTCCTTAAAGGTTTCAAATACAAACACGACACATGTAATGCAACCATTGAAATGCACTACAATGTTTTTTATCACTTCTAGCGTTTATAGATTTCAAATTGATAGCTACCGCTGCAGATAGTGCAGAGTGAAAACCAAGCTTGAGACTGGTAGCATACTCTAGAGAGCATTAGAATCCTTCTCATTAGATCCTTTTGTAACAAACATATTCCAATGGGGTGTATTTATGCAACCCCAAGGAAAATGACTCACACGCCGAGTCTGGCAAAGCGCTGGGTAATTTTTCAAACCTCAACATATCAAGCTTCGCCAAAAAACCACGACTGCACGAATGACGTACAATTGGTTCAGCAGCAAGGACATTGTTGTGTCCTTTAAACAAAATAAAAAATAAATAACCTTCGCCACTTTAAGGCACCTTTGCCTACGCTTTGATAAGATATATTCTATTGCACAAGCATTTGGAACGTTTCTAGTGTCATTGGGAAAATCTTGGGAGACAGGAAGAGAGAAAAGCTTTTGCTTCTGATTTCCTTTCTCATTGAAGGGAAGTGGGGAGGGGAAGGATTGGTTCGATGAACAGTGCGTTTTGATAATGTTTTATCTATACACATAGTTTTCTTTAAAGTGGGCTGGCCAAAGGAATACATCTTTAGAGGTGAACTGTGGCATATCCTTTTTATTGCTTTTTTGCAACAACTTTACTAAGCAGCTAGCGTATAATACGAGACTAATCTTAATCCCCATTCAAGGAGTGTACTATGTTACCAAATGAATCCCTTTCTGCACATATACACACACAAAGAACCCACAACTATACATGGCTACCACCAGATTCTTACGATAGGAAGAGGGATCAAGAATACAGCAGCATGCCTAAGTGGAAGGATATAGATATTTAAAAATAATGAAAAAAAAACACAGTGGAATGTAAAGTGTCATCAAGGATGGTATGGAATGGGTGAGAAGAAAACAAATCAAAATATACTAACGAAAACCCTAGGGCTACTATGTAATGGGAAAACAAATAATGTATATTCGTATAAAACTGTTCAAGAGGAAGGAACCGCGCCGACGATGTGGACAACCCCGACGAGGATGATGATCATCCAGTAGTGGAGTGCGGAACTTTTGTAGGAAACCTCAAACGAAGCAGATGATAATGACGATAATGTTTGATAATATCCCCAATACTATATGGAAGAACACTACACACATATTTATATATTTACCAGCGAACTAGGGCGGGGTGAACAGGACACGTGGTGGCGGCTTACAACAAGTGCAACATCAGGAAATGATTCTCTGGATTCAAGCAGGCCGTGGAACACAGCCTACTGTTGAACGCAGGAGGAAGCAGCAGTAGAGGTTGGGCAATTTATTGTTTCATGCACACGTTCACACAAACGCACGATGCATCATGCACAGAGCCGATCAGGAACAGAATGTTTGTGCATGCGAATTTCTGAGAATAGGTTCCGACGTACTTGCTTTGGACTGGGAAGGTTTTGGGAAGACTCGGAGCTGGAGGAAATGTAGTAGACTTCAAGCAAAACGTAGAACGAATACTCGAAACGAGTAGGCGAGCAACGTCGGTGGAGGGCATTATTTAAGCTGAATGTGATTTGTGCGCATAATAATCGACCATCATCCAAGGAAATGTAGCGATGACGGACCTCTATAATGTACGATGGCTGAAGAATCAATAAAACGAAGGAACTGTATGTAGTGAAGCTTTTTATTCTTTGAGAATGCTTACAATTAGCAAGGAACATTCAAGCGCTGTTGTTTCACCGAGTTTTTTTTTCTAAATTCCTCCAACACGTTCTACTTCCCGATCCGACGGCTCTATTCAGCTTTCATGCTTTTCTTCTTCGAATTCGACGCAGATGGATTATGTGGTCTTTTATGGAGTTGGAACCGTCGATTTATTCGGAGTCCGATGCAGATTGGTCGCTTGTCACCGGAGATGAAATTGATTGCGTTTTCTTCGTTTTTCCGTTTGGATACAGTAATTCTCTGGCCGTATTCGGTAATTCGGTCCCCTCTGGTGCGGCGCGGCGTAGGATGTGCAATAGTAGATCTAAGTCGTTTGGAGCCACCTTAAAATTAGTAGCCAAATTGCGAAGGCATTCGTTGAGGTCAGCTCCTTCGGGAATGCATTTCTCATCCTCCAAGTCACTGCTGGAATCGTCTGCAGACCATTCGTCACTTGGTGTCTCTTCTCTGTAGCGTTTTTCGGTATTTTTACTTCCCGATGTTGACGCCTTCAGCTCGTGTTCGCAGCCTTGTTTTTTCGACGCCATTTTTTAGCTTTGGAAGCACTTTTTCGACCTGAACCAAATACGTACGAGCACGTTCTGAAACGAAACACAGAATAAAATTCGGAATGGCCGTTTCGAGGAAATAGTGCGCGTAATTGTTTCTCGAATGTTGTTATACTACTTCGTTCGCCGCTTCAATCTAGTTTGAAGTCCTCACGTGGTTCAAACCGGTTCGGTAATCCACAGTAGAGGTGGGAAAATCAAAACCCTGCAAGAGTCGAATCTTTTTATTCAAATCCGGACTTTGATCCACTTCATCCAATCCGTGCTCATCTAACATGCCGAGTATTTCTACCATTTGTTCAGTTTATTGATTGGTTTATGTAAGAAAATAGGAATGATTATAATTTTATTCAAAGTAAATTAAAAAAAAACACGATACTTTACGTCAGTCTTTTCTTGCCCTTCTTGTCAAGAAATCAGTACTGAATTACCCATCACTAGCTCTATATTTTCGGCGCTCGATTTTGAGCCGAACAGGCGAATTCTCTCCCAAAATTCAGGCGAAATATGCTCTTGTTTTGAAAAAGAGAGACAATTTTTCTCTTTTCGCTAGGAGATAACTAATATAAAAACTAGAAAAGATGATCAAAATGTAGTAACATACTTGAAACAAAGCTGTGTGTCTTGAATAGACCATTCGTTTGAGGGCTAATTTATTAAAATCGGTTCAGGAACAAAAAAGTTTCTTGCAAATTGACTTTTTTTAACCTTTTTTGTAAATCAAGGTTCCTTTACTTTTCGCCCTATATGCTATCCCTTTCACACACTGGTTTTTTTTCTGAAAAACAAGATGCGTAAACTTCAAAACAGTTCATCACGAGCAGTCGGCGTGGTCGGTCGCATGTTGTTTTGTTAACGCGGTGCTTGCAAGGCAAGTCTGTGCTCCATGAGCACAAGCAGCATAGTTTATACTTTTCCTCCTAGAAAACGATGCCCAATTTTAGTTCTTTTTAACATTAAAGAAAGGTTAATGCAAACATCCTACTTCTATTTGTTGCGTTTTGTGTCTCTTCCAAGTGTGGAATGCAAAGACTTGTGAGATTGTTCCACGTCTTGCAGATGGTGTTTTGTGTGTTTATAATTGTTCTCACCATCGCCAGCGGGTCAATGAGCCCCCTCCGCTTAGGAAAATCAGGTGTACAGTGTTGTGATGTTGTATGAACCTGTTCTACTATTGCTTAACAGCCTACGATAGAAAAAATCGTTGTTACAAGGTTCAGAGGTGGCACGGCAGCGTGCTCAGAAAGGGAAGCAAATGCCGCCCCACACACAGTGTTTCGTGAAGTTCGTGTTTTTTTTCTGCCCGTAGGCCTGGTTGGTAATGCTGTAATGTTGCTACCGTTCAGTTGATTATGCTTGCTCGACCTCATTACTCGTACGTTACGATAACCATACCAATGCAACAATATTGCAAAGAATGTTCACCCGAAAATCAAATGGTAACATTTTGGCTGATTGGCGAACGATGCCAAGGAAAAAGAAGCCACTGGTACTAAGGGTAATTGAATAATTGACTCAAGAAGGGGATGGCCTAACCTTACCACCTACCGGCAGAATCGCCGTCCATCATGGCTCGGAAAACGATTGGAACAGATATGCAGAGGAATTGCTCGATGAAAACTTGACTTGAAAGCTGCAAAAAGATTCCATCCTCCGCCTTCTTTCCAAAAATCGATTACGAATGCAGCAAGTAAGCATATTTTCCTCGGGAAATGCAGTACGTACGCAACGGCAGATGCAGCGCTGTGGTGCTCTAAAATGGGACCAGGACCAATGCAACCATGATGGCTCTAGAAGGATGAAGCAGCAGCTGGCAGGAAGTTTGTTTTGCTTTTGTGACGCATGGACACATTTGACAGATGCCCTGGAAAGGACCTGTCGCTTGAACATGCAAAACTCAGGACGCTGTAGAATGTCCCAATTAGGAACTGTTGAAGCCTTGGCCTTGACCTAGGTTGATTTGGCCTTGCAAAGTAATTTACGTCGCTTAAAATAACTTCAAAATTTAATAAGGTTTGAAGGAATTCAAAAAGATGTTGGTGGAACCAATTCCCTTTGTATTACCAACCGAC
>KE525352.1:995557-1020927 GCA_000441895.2 Anopheles sinensis | reverse complement strand
CCAATTAGGAACTGTTGAAGCCTTGGCCTTGACCTAGGTTGATTTGGCCTTGCAAAGTAATTTAACGTCGCTTAAAATAACTTCAAAATTTAATAAGGTTTGAAGGAATTTAAAAAAGAAGGTGGCGGAAACGAATTTCCTTTGTATTACCAACCGAACATGTAACACCCAGGACGCTGTAGAATGTCCCAATAAGAACTGTTGTAATCCTTGGCCTTGACCTAGGTTGATTTGGCCATGCAAAGAAATTTACGTCGCTTACAATAACTTCATAAGTTAATAAAGTTTGAAGGAATTCAAAAAGAAGGTGGCGGAACCAATTTCCTATGTATCACCAACCGAAGCATAAGCTTAAAATAGAAACGATTGTTATTGTTTTTTTTTTTTATTAAAGAGATTTTGCGCTTTAAATTGTTATTGTTATCAATATCTGAATCTAAAGAAAACCTACTTTCTTTACCATTACCATTAAAATGAAATTGATCGACCGTTATCTTCATGGCACGTTTATCCTGTTTGCCACCTGTCGCATACTATCGTGCCGGACCGGGTGCTTGTTCCGTGCGATAATCCCATTTCCAAACTCGCGTCTTTACGCTATTTTTATCTAAGACCGCCCACCGAGGGCCACCGAATGCCGAACTCGAGGTGTTTATACAAAGACAATATGGAGCCTAGAAGAATTCTTGTTTCCCTTTATTCGCAACCGCCTTGACGGACGAACGAAAAGCGCGGAATTGATTGATTGAATTTGCTTACACTTGGTTGCCAACCATATGCAGGTGGCAACATTTTAGTCCAATTTGTGAAGCAACAAACCCTCAAACCTCATGCACCCCGCGCTAGACCGACCACGTGTGAAGGAGGTAAAGGTATTTTTAAATGAGTCAACCTTCCGTTGTTCGTTGTCGGCACCATGATGGCTAACTAGATGATGTTAAGGGTGGTGAGAAGGCCGACTTATGCTTTGCTGATCCGGTGCTAAAGTATCTTTTTCGTACCATCTGTTGGAGATGTTTTTTTTTGCTTACAATTACGTTCGAGAGAGAAAAGCTGGTAGTTGGAAAAGATTGCTTTATCGGAAGCAGTGGCCTAAAAATAAACACCGTACGGAGAAGCGTGTTGGGTGCATTTAAACCAGTTGGATCACTTCTAGGTAGCTGAAAAAGGATAAAACATTGCAGCGGCGCCAAGAATGGCGACAGTTAAAGGTTTTGAAACATCTCTAGAAGGTTTTATTTTATAGATTTTTTTGTGTCACCCTCCGAGGATATGCGAAAATGTTTCATAATACAGGACGACCGGTAATTGGCCTAATTAGATTTGAATGTCAACTCGGCGAAATGTGTTGCAAAGAGGCCAGGAATAAGTTGACCTTTAATTTTCGCAGCAACATGTTCAAAAAACACTGTACATGCTCCATGTAATAAAAAAAAATCTACTAACTAATGCAACAAAAACTACCTTATACACATGTATGTGTAGATTTTTGTTAGCTTATAGGTGTTTCTTTTTTTGACTCGCAACTAATGAGTTTGAAAGTACATTAAGGACGCCGTGAAGCCGGATTCTGTGCGTCATTTGCTGCTAATCAGTACATGAATTGACGCGGTTCGAGTGTTGAACATCGTTACGGGTCACTTGGAGTTCATAAATTTTTGCGAGCCCGCACCAACCACTCGGCCTCGTTTTCCATTGTCAAGGAAGGTAGATCCGGCTTGAACTTAATTTTTGTGAGCTTGTCTAACGTCTGCCACGGGACAGAAGAATGCCAGATAACAACTTCAGCTTCGCTGTGCAAATGCCGCTAAAGAAAAGATTTATTTGAAATCGAACCAACGAACACACAGTTACTCTTAAAAGCATTAGTACAAGCGTGCAGAATTTGGGACCAGAGTATAGAATGGTATAGTTAGAGCAGAAAACAAATCAGATTGATTAAAGTAAAATTCTTAACAATTGGGTGGACGATTCAGAAATCAATATATAACCCCACTTCATTCGATCAGCATGAAGCAAATGGGCTTCAAGTGTTCAAAGTAGGCTTGAACGAACACTTTGTGGAGGAACTGTAACATCGGCTATCATCAGGCGGTATACGTTCACCGTATCGGGCATTTTATTTTTTGTTTGTAAACAAACGCGAGTTGTTTATCACGCTTTGTGGGAACGGCGCGGGAATCGAAGAGCGTCTCGTGTACGCCATGTGTTGTAAGGCGAGTTCCGCCATGCGCTCGAGACTTGCTTATCTTGACCTTTGCCTTTCGCGTCATAACACTACACACAGAAACCTCTCCTATCTTCCCCAAAGAACCGAAATCGCTTTTCGACTCGTTTTTTGGTTCTTTTTTTGCGCCGTCCCTGTGGCGATATGTCCGCTGGCTAATTTGAGTTTGCATCACCAACCGGCTTGCTTAGAAGCTCTTCTAAATTCAGCCGCACACTACGATGTTACTATTTCTGAATCAACACCAACCCCCATCGGCCTTTTGAAACATTTTAAACGGTTGTTGAACTGACTCTTACTTTTTTTTGTTTAAATTTAATTTAAGTGGCAGCAATGAGATGTATGTTGCATTATAAGCCCTCAGCGTAAATGTATTTCGTCACTCAAATCTATCGTTCTAGATCGTGCACCGACAAGCGGAACAGAAACGGGAACGACAAAATGCAAGATGGACTCATCTCCCGCGCGGGGGCCTCGATCTGCAACGATCCGTACGCTGACAAAGGCACGGGAAAGTACAGCGCCATGAATGGCACGGGCATGACGACGACGACGACCATGGCAACACCATCGGCCAAGCAATACTCACCGACCAAATCCTGTCAGAACCACCAACCCCGACAACCACCGTCACCCACACATCATACGACGGGCGCCGAATTTAAACTTTGCGGTTATGATTGCGGCCCAATGATGGCGGGACAAACGACGGACGACAGTAGCCGCCCGCACTCCCCCGGCAGTCCGAAAACGGATATGTTCGGTGTACTGGAGTTTTGGATCAAGCTGCGGCACGATCTAAGGACGCTACCGTGGGAACAGTTGAAGTCGGTTAAGCTGAAGAACCCTCGTGCCGCACCCGGCTGTGCCTACATTCCAACCCAGGTAATCTACGGCGTGGAGCGTTTATTGATAAGATTTACTCTTTATCACCGCAAAGCGTAAACAAATGAAGATAAGAAGGAAAAGTCGGACGCAAGATAGAAGATCCCAAGAATATCGCACGTGAAGCTATTTTAAGAACTGATGGAAACATGTTTTATGTTATCTGTGAAAATTTAAATACAAGATTGTGTTTAAAATATGTTTTCCAGGTGGAGCATATCGCCAATGTACTAACGCACGGGTTTTGGATACTACCGTCGATATACGGTGGGTCCAATCTCTACTGGCGCAGCTACACACCAGCCCAAACCCTGGCCGCCATCATCTACGGGGCCGCCCTGACGATGCTGTTCTTCGTTTCGACGTGCTTCCACTGCGTTTGTTATTGCAATCACAATCGACCACTGAAGGATGCCCTGCACCGGTGCGACCGTGCCATGATCTACATATTTATCGCTGGTTCGTACTATCCGTGGCTCAGTCTCGGCCACACGACCCACCCGCAGATTGTGTCCGTCGTGAAGTGGTGCGTTTGGGTGATGGCTGTGCTCGGCATAATTTATCAGCAGGTAAGCGACGTCGATTTCAAAGAAAGTCTGTTCAAAAGAACCAATAACGATGCGACTCCCTTTTGCTCTTCATTTACAGATGTACCACGAACGGTACAAGTGCCTGGAGACGTTCTTCTATGTTGTGATCGGTCTCGGGCCGTCGGTTGTGATCGTCCTCTGGGGTCACGAGTTCACCGGAATGTCGGAGCTCAAGTTCGGTGGCCTCCTGTACATCGTCGGTATAGTATTCTTCAAGGCGGACGGACTCTTTCCGTTTGCGCACGCCATCTGGCATCTTTTTGTTGTGTTTGCCGCGTGCGTACACTACTTCGCCATCCTGACACACTTGTTCCCCGTGCCTACGTCGACCGGCGTCGCCGAGGCTGCAATGTAAGGCCCTGGACAAATACGACACTGCTAACTAGAATTCGCCCTTTCATTCAATGAATGGCGTAGCGCGTGTATATTTCCGTTGTTGCTGGTCAAAAACGAAGGGAAGCTGTAGGAAGTCATATTTTCAGATAATCGCGCTGGAATGCAGATTAGCAATGAGTTGAGGTTGATCCTATGCGTTTTGTAAATCCTTGTGTTCATCCGTGTTTAGATTACGTTTCTTTAGACCTCTTTTTACGATATTACGTGTTTATGTAAGTGAAAAAGTAAAGTCACACGAAGGGATGGATCCAGTGAAACATTTAGTTAAAACCAGTTGGAAACATCCACCTTTCATCATACGAATGTTATATTTCATACTCTTTTGTTGAAAGCTTTGCTCAATTTCTATACTCAGTTTGTGTGGTTGTATATATTTAATCACATATGCGATATACCTAAAGTTAAAACTTTATTATCATTAATCCTGCTATATACTCTTATCCATCCCTCGTATACGTCGACGGTTGTGTTCAGTTCGGTTTCTTTGTGGAATTCACACTCGCATCGTTATCAAAATATCCCTGATTTTTACTCTATGTCTTTTTCCTAAAAGCTTTTTCTAAACAATATAATCTCAAACAAAGGGTAACCGTGGACGAATGCAAATTTATTTACTGCTCTTCTTGTGATACGTTAAACGTTTAAGAAATACAAAAATATTAGTATTTTTTCGTTATCATTAGTGACAGGTTAGGTTAACGGGATACAACACGTTTCATTGGGTTTTAGTTCGTTTTCCCTGCACTTCCCACAATGAGTTATCAATGGGCTTAGGTCAGGAAGCGAAAAAATATTGAAGAAGGAATTTACCGAACCACGGTGTTTGAACTCGTGTCTTTCGAGGTGACAGAGTTCCCTTGTCGGATTGGGTACTGATGTTAGCAAGCTACATGGAATAATGAAAATTGGTTATATTGTAACGGAGACCACCTTAGAGTTGTAAGACAATGCGAGGCCGCACGCCGGTCTGGCAGTTGGAATTACTCAGCATAACAAAGTGAACTAGCAAAAGAAGTTAGAGAAATATTTAACAAAATCAATTCGATTCGACTCGTCTGATTCCTGTGCACACTATTTGAGGCTATTTTAACTAAATGGATTGCAGCGAACCTGTCGGCATGATTGAACTTTGATTCAGCAGGGGACATTATTGTGTCTGTTAAAGGGCGGTTGTAAACCGGTTAGGTTCACATCGGGTGGATAAAGTGACAAGTCTGAGTACCGATAATTATATGCATATAATATAGAATTTCGTATGCTCGAACGCTGTGTAAACGAACAGGGAAGATGCAAAAACACTTGAGCCAAAACATAAGTAGTGGTAGTGTACCGAATTGCATGATAAAAATTATAAAATATCATCTTTGAAATGACAAAGTAAAAAGTATGTCCCAAAGTTATAAACCCACCTAGCACACGAATAAACGAAAACTATTTGCTCAGTTCTTTTTCCGGAATAGTAAAACAATACAATACTCTATCTTCCATATTCTACACCGAATTGAAAAGATATTGCACCTCGTGAATAGTAACGCTTGTAACCAAAATATTTCACAAAATATCATCAACTTGAAAGGAATTTTTAAAAATTTTGCCCATAGCAACAAATAGTCCCATCGATTGTGAAAACATGGAATACATTTTAAAACCAAAAACAGTTGAAATTCCCAAATAACCGCCAAATGCTACCAGAAGCAAATATATATATTGTAGGCAGACTAGCAAAACATGACACACGTCAATAGTGATACTCCAAATGGATGGTACGAAAAAATACAACTATAACCGTATAATACAGAACAGAAAATTACTGAGTGCAACAAAGCAGTTCACACACTGCAACCAGTTTAATCTTCAACCACGTTTGACGGGAATCCTAAAAATAGATATATAGCGTAATAAAGAAACACACCTCAAAACCTTTGTTTCGAGTATAAATTAACACAAAAGCATATCTGAATGATATAGTATTTAATTCTTTTTCTGTGTATTTTAATCACCTTTTTTCTCTTCCTTCTGTTGTCGTTAATTTAAAAAGAACTATGATTTTTAGTGTTTTGGAACCAACAGCTTTCAGTGAACAGGAGCCTTCATAATTTCATGCAAACGGCGCGTTTGACGTTCCGGATGTCGAAAAAATGTATCCAGCACCCATTCTATCTCTTTGCGCGTATGCAATGGTGGCCAGAGTGTCGTAATGGCGAAATGTCTGCCAAAAAGAGAAGATACCCATCATTCGGCTCGATACAGGGGGGGTTTTACTTGTACAAACCTGTGAAAACGCATCGAATCGTATGCTGAGTTTTGCATCAGCTCGAGCATCTTCAGCTCATGGTGGAACTGCTTTTCGTACATGCACTTGTTT
Source organism: Anopheles sinensis (assembly GCA_000441895.2). NCBI lineage: Eukaryota > Metazoa > Arthropoda > Insecta > Diptera > Culicidae > Anopheles > Anopheles sinensis. Next base: position 1,014,464 of record KE525352.1, on the reverse strand, counting down.
GCGTGGTACCGTTGGCGACAAACGGCCGAACTGGAAGGACAAATGTTTTCCGCAGGATAGTATAAAATGTTTGCGGTTGCGGATTGTTTAGATGGAATGCTTACTACGGTGGTTGCAAATTCGTGTAGCTCGGGTGCAAGCTTTCGTCCGATCTGGTCGATTTGGGTGGCTTCTTCCTTTCGGAGTTTCGTTTCGCTTCACCACGCCGTTTGCGTTGCTGCGGCATGCTCCAGTCCGTAACGGATTTCGGATTTAGGATAAGGTTAGAACAGGCACAAATGATAGCAAAATTTACTTACATCGACAGATTCTTTTAACAGTCAAGAAAGCTACTGTATTCCCGAAAATGGTTGACCAACTAGTGATTTCAATTGCGACTCTTCAACTCCACCATGCTTCGATGCGAGGCGATCAAATAACAGCTAAGCTTTTCAACCCACACGCTCCCCATGGCAACGGTTACGAAATACCATCGGAGTCGATGGAGTTTGTTTGGTTAATGTAGGTCAGCGAGGGAAATCTGCGCTTGCAGGAGTGAAACTTGTGCCAAAAACATGCCTGATTGACGTGTGGCTGCAACTGAAAGCGCGAGGAACCGCTCGGTTCCTTTCGTTTTCGTGCCGCCGTTTTCGTTGGTATACTGGCGAAGGTCTTTTGGACTTAGGCCGATTATCGATTACAAGGGTTAGCACTAAAAGTGTCAGCCTACTAGCGATGCATTGGGTTGGGAAAATTGCATTTCAGTTTCTGCAGCATTTTTGGTATTTAACTTCCTCAGATACGTTTTTTTTAAAGCTCCAGCAATATCCAACAAAATGCTCTAGGTAAGTAATTGTTAAGGACTTCCAGATCATACTGGAGTTGTTGAATATCTGATTCCATCAAAAATAATTACAGCAAATTGTTGTTACCATTGAATTCGCATACATCATTGTTCAACTGTTTCATCATAGTTGCCTTGATATTAAGACTAGCTTTAGCCGTCAATTTTAATTGTTTCAGTTCACGTCGTAGCTATGTTTCGCAACTCCTTCCAGCATGGATTCCTTAGCGTTTTCACCAGCGGTGGCAGCAAACCGCTCGGCATTTGGGATGTACACGCGAAAAACGGTCACTGTCGTCGGTTAACGGACGAAGATCTTCGCTCCCTTGTCTTCGAGTTGGTTGGTGTGAATGTAGCCACGACGTTCATGGTAGCCCCGTGTAACCCGTGCCCTTCGCTCGCCATCAAGCTACCCTTCCTGGTGATGCATGTGAAAAATCTGAGGAAATTTTTTTCCTTCGAAGTGCAGGTGAGTTGTCCAGCGGAGAGATCTATTCACCCGGCTCATTCATCTTGCTTCCGTTATAGGTTCTGGACGACCGACAATCACTCCGGCGGTTTCGTTTCTCAAACTATCAGAGTGGAACCCGGGTAGACATTTTTAGTTCCTCGATGCCGATGTCACTAGCCCCTAGCTGGAATGAGCTTCAGATAAATTTGGCAGACTTTACGCGCCGCGCGTACGGCACAAACTACGTGGAAACAGTGCGTCTCCAGATTCACGCAAATGTCCGAATCAAGCGCATCTACTTCTGCGACAGACTTTATACGGTCGAGGAGCTACCCAGCGAGTTTCGGCTGTTTCCACCGGTTCGTCCGTGCCGGATCGCAGAAATGCGAGCTGCAGCTAAGCACCACAAACATCCGGATGAACCGATCGAAATGTTACGTCCGCCAACGCCCGTCGAAGAAGTGGTCGCTTCAAACCAGGTGGAAGTCCCGGCCGAGACGCTGGTACGTCCACCAACTCCCGTCGATGAAATGGTCGTTTCAAGTCAGTCGGAAGTCCCCGCGGGGACATCAACGAATGCTGAAACCCCAGCGACTGTGGTTCCAATGGAAACAGTAAACGACACGGTTCAATCTGTGGTACATTTTGAAGAAACCGAAGATGAGAAAGCGGAACAAACAGCAGATGAGCCAATGGAGCAGCCAGGGCAGCAGGTCTCGGAAAGACCACAAAATTTAAATGACAATTAGTACCTGAAGTTTGAAGGAAATATTTAATTTGAAGTTTTTTGAGTATATATAAATCTGGGGTGGATATATTTTGGCATTGCAAGAGTTGTTGTTATTTAAAAAACTGTTTAATATATCTAACACATGAAGAAAAAGAGAAGCAGGGTAGCACCTACCAACTGCGAAAAAGTACTGGTAACGATAACGTTGTTACTTACATATGCTACATGTTTATAATAACTATCATAATAAGCATGAAATTATAAAACAATCTCTGCCCGAGTAGACGCGTAAGTCCAACGGTAAATTATAATAAGCTTCTCGCCGCATCATTACTCCGGTCAAACGTTAACTATCTTCTAGATACAATGGTCTTTGGACATATCAAATAAAGCTCAAGTCTTTAACTAAATTTAACCCACGAGGATTTGCTCATCGTGAAAATGATGTATTACTTATTTAAGCAAGATCAACGGTTCTTTTAAAAAGTAACTGAAAAGCCTGCTTCGCAAACCAAGGTTTCTTTGATTTTCGCCCTTCTCTCGCCCGGCCCCCGGTTTTCTCCAAAACAAGAAACGATGGTAAAATTTTACCTTCAACAAAGTTACGCGTATTGAAAATACCTTTCATTTGAGGGGTCACTTGAGCAAATCGGTTCAGGAACTAAAAAGTTATCAACAAATTGGCTATTTCAACCATTGTTTCAAGCTGTGACCAAGGTTTTTGAAGTTTGTTTATGCCAAGCTGTGCTGTCGGCTTCGATCTAGTGATGGGGATATCGAATCTCTACTAGGCACTCGAATCACCAAATCCGTCAAACAGTCGTGGTGATCAACAAATCAACGGCGGTCTGGAAATCGGTTATCCTAATCTAAACCCTAATCAGATCAATACTGTCAACTAGCTTTTTGCGTAATTAAAGCATCTCGCACATTTCCAATGTGAGGTTCACCGCTGTAAGTAGTTCTGTTGATCATGAATCGCGATTCTCAATGTCGAGTCTTTATTTGAACAAAAATACGCTTAAGTGCGCGTCCATACGACGCGTAGCGTAGAGCGTAGCGAGCGATTTTTACACCTAGCGTAGCTACGAACGTAGTGACATTTAGTATAAAAATCGCTACGCTACGCGCTACGCTACGCGCCGTGTGGACGCGCGGTAACATGTAAACCAGGTCCTGGTCTGAATCACTGTCACTGCGTGAGATAAAAATAATGGTAGAACTCCTCAGTTAATCGAAGTTCTGCTGTATTTCTTTATTAAAAATAGGTTCTCGATTTTTTGTCGAACCTAAGTTAAATCGCGCGAGAAACTTAACCTATGTCCAATCAATTCTAAACGTTGAATAGTTGGACGTTCGATTCGACTCAACTGATATCAATCACTAAGAACAGTATTGTCTCTACAACGACTCTCTACGCGACTAATAAGACTCACATCGTATATGGATCGATTCACATAAAATTCAAATCAATTCAGATCAAGTCTGAATAAAATCAAATGGAGTCCCTTACAAATCAAAACAGATCAAATGGGATTTGAATCTTTAACATCCTTCTAGGGATCGAATCTTCGAGTCTTCCAAATCCCGATTCTGCCAACAATAATCAAACATAAACGCTAGTATGTGTTGGACCGTCGAATCGGAAGGTTGCCGAGGGTCGCATCATTTCGTGTAGAATGTACTCGGGTGTGTAAGTTCACTTCCAGGACCAAATCATTCTTGCAGGACTAAATCGTACATGCAGGAGCATAGTTGTGTGCGTGTGGAAAACCTACCGGGTTGCTATGGTTTGATCAAGCAGAGAAAAAGGCAAACGATGTATCGAAGAAGATTGTCATCGCGGGAGAAGCAAACTTCTTAGTCCTGCTAGTGCCTGCATCCGAAGACTACGAAAAATCGAATCAGGACAGTGAAGGCACAAGGATCTTCTCGTTTCTTTTTGCAGTGTTTCTTTTCTTTAAAGTGCAACCTTAAACGTACTTCCAAATTGTAAAACAATGTTTCGGAACGATTAAACGAAGTGTTTACACGGATGCTTACGTGTGAGTGTATTTGTGTGGGGTGGAAAATTCGTTCGACTATTTGTGGCCGATATGGAAAATTAATTTTCCTGTACGACAGCTCGAACAAGTGAGGAAATATTGAGGTGACCTTAAAGTCCAAAAATTCAGAAGAAAAGGCGGAGAGAAAATCTCTGCTAGACCCTGGTAGCCAGGGGAGTGAAATCAGAGTGGAAAATTGTGCCAAAGATCAAACCTAGGATTACTTGCCTTCGCCGAGCGTTGGATGTTACCAACAAACGCAAAAGGACCAACTGTCTGAGCTACCGGAAGTATGAGCGAAGGAGCACAATTTGCCAATGACAGATTATGCATGGAAATTGTTTCCGCTCCGCGTTTTTGACAAGGACAGCTTGATTGTCGGGCAAAAAAGTCCTTACAAGAAACAAAGCTAAGCTAAAATGAAGTGAAAATTGCATTTATGTGACATTTGTTTCGACATCAGAGTGAGTTTGTTGCTGTTGTTTGTGGAAAACTCAGCTTATCTCACCTGTACCTTCCGTCCTGCCGATGGAGAATGCTGCTCATCAGGCTGGAAGTAATTTAAGCTACCCACTCTCACCATCCTTTCATTAGATGTTTCTTTTTGTTGGTAAAATCCTTGCTTCTTGCAAACGAAGAAAATAGCCAAAGCAAAAATACAGTCATCCCGGCCGGATTGGTTGGTTAGCGGCGCAGAATAAATGAAGGCCATGGTAAAGATAAAAGCGAGTGAGCAGGGAAAAGTTATCCTTAGCTAAGAGAGCGGAAGGACGTTCCAAGTTGGAAAGGAAAAAGCGAAAAGGATAAGCTTGGTTCTATGTATAAAAAAATTGTCACCAGTGGAAGGTACTGCAAGGAAAGGTTAAACGTTATTAGTTTTTTAAGCTCTTGAAGGCATAATAACCGACAAATCTTGAAACATCCATCGTCAAGAAAAACCGTAAAAAATCATTTGCAGTTGACAGTGGTTTGAGAATGCTTTGCTCTTAAACGTTTATTTAATTGCAATAAATGTTGAAAAGCTTCTTTCTTGCAATAATGATTGATAAATTGAAATTGTAACTAGAAAACCCATTGCGTTTACTAGCTATCAAAATAGTAGATTGCTTTATTTATCGTATTCCGGTCAGCTTTCCGATGGTCTTGATCAGGGGTCGGCAAACTCCGGCCCACCAACTGATTATATTTGGCCGTAAAGCAAATAAAGAAAATAATGATTACCTACACAACAAAACAACTCAGTTTTGGTTAATGTGCAAAACTCAACAAACACACATAACACTAGCATTGGCTTTTCCAATTTTTCAAAACCTAAATAGCTTCTTTCGGAATGAACCCAAAGCAATTGACCGTTAAATTAACATAAATGATTTTTTACTGGTTGATTGGTTTGGGTATTTTTTTGTAGCGAATCCTTTCGAAACATGCCTTTCTTTTCGACAAAAGTTAGCCGACTCCTGGACTCGGAGAACGAACCCTCCACACGAGCATGGCGGTCTATGTTTTTCCTGTTTTTGTTTAAATCGCTGTACAAACAATCTCAAACGCATCGCTATCGGGATGATCACGTCATTGCGACGGAAAGTTAAAAGCCATCCAAGCGGGTACAATGATTTGTTTTGTCCGCGAGACAGTTTGTCGAGAGACTGTCGTCCGCGGTTTGCCGTCGACCCCCGGGGGGAAGAATGATTGATTACGGAATGGCGACAGAACACAAGAGCAGTGTCCCGTGAGGTCTGTGTAAGCATAACACATGGAACAGATTAGCCTCGGGCCCTGTGACTGGTGGAGTAAGATCTTCATAGATCAGCGAATTTGGTTTTTTGTTCACAAAGATGAACTTTCAAACATGCTGATGACTTGTGAAGAAAAGACATAAAACTGTTCAAAAAAATTACCATCATTATCAAAGAATGATTTTAACGAACAAAAACCCGGTTTGTTGTTGACCAAACCAACATTTGGTCATCGATGGACTTCCGCTGTTGATATTAATTACTGCACATGTAACAAGATTGTTCCTGTTTTTTTTTTACAACTGCCCTACTTCTTTTGCCAACTGGAAATTGTCAATCAGAATTGTGCTCCTATCAAATTATGTCATGGTTTATTTTTATAGTTCAGTCTCACCAGAGCAAACGGGATTTAATCTGCTACATTCCGGCGAAGGAAAAGTTGCGGCTCAATCTTATCGTAACAACGGAACCGTTTCAGTTAGTCGTGTTTCGGGTCTCGATTCAGGCCGAAAGGTCGTGATGCTGGCGAGTGTAGGAATTCAATAATTAGATTAGAACGGTAGCAGCTGGACGTAGAGAACACCGGGTTGTATACATGGGACGTTTGTAAATTGTTCTGCATCAGTTAATAAGACCGGTGGTGGGCATTAAATCTTAATTGAAGTCAGCCGCACGTACAGCGTACGCCAACTAGATGGCGCACGATCGCTCTGAACCCTTCGCTTTAACTTCATTTCCTCGTTTACCGTTCCGTTGCTCTTTGCAGGCTCAAAAAATACTTCATTTGATTAAGCACATCCGGCTGCAGTAGGTCGGTACTTTCGGACGCAACGGTGGAGCCTTAAACGGGCGGTGGTGACGGTTGGAGGTTTTGAGCCTCCATGAGCCTGAGCACTGAGGGAGGGACGATGGTAACGATGAGCACGGAGGCGACTGATAAGGCAGTAACAGTGATCACCGGTACACCGAAGAAGATGATGATGAACGCCAACGGGAAATGTGACGGCAGCGAAAGCGACAAAGAAAAGGATCGTGAGCGGGAGAAGGATAAAGGCAGTGAAATGACTTCCGGGAATTCCAGTGCTCCGAAAACAGCCGAGAGTGGTGGTGTTGAGGGTGTCAGTTCTGCTGTGACAGTGACTGCCCCGGTAGAGGAAGGATCCGGCCGGGTTGGTACTAGTATGGCACCAGCCACAAGTAGCAGTAGTAATGATGGTAAGCCCTCGACCACGGCCGGCGGGGCAGGCAGTAGCAGCGGACCGGCTGGTAAGGCTGCTGGTCAGCCTTCCCACTCCCACTTAACCCAGACGGCGTTGAGCCAGGATGCACCAAATATTTTAGTTTATAAAAAGGTACTTAGCAAAGGACAGAAGGTGGTAGTTTAAATGGAGAAGTATGTCATCTTTGGGCTTTATGTTATTTTTTCCAGATGGAAGCGATCGTCGAGCGGATGCAGGGTGAGGAAGGGGGCGTATCGGTACGCACCATTAAAGCATTCATGAGCAAAGTACCGTCCGTATTCACTGGTGCCGATCTGATAGCGTGGATCATGAAGAACCTCAGCATAGAGGACGTGAACGAGGCGCTCCATCTGGCGCATCTGCTCGCGTCGCACGGATACCTGTTCCCGATCGACGACCACCAGCTGACGGTGAAGAACGACGGCACGTTCTATCGCTTCCAGACGCCGTACTTTTGGCCCTCGAACTGCTGGGAACCGGAGAATACCGACTACGCCGTGTACCTGTGCAAGCGCACGATGCAGAACAAGACGCGCCTAGAGCTGGCCGACTACGAGGCGGAGAATCTGGCCAAGCTGCAGAAGATGTTCTCGCGCAAGTGGGAGTTTATCTTCATGCAGGCCGAGGCGCAGAGCAAGGTGGACAAGAAGCGCGACAAGCTCGAACGAAAGGTTCTCGATTCGCAGGAGCGCGCGTTCTGGGACGTGCATCGTCCGATGCCCGGGTGTGTTAACACGACCGAGGTCGATATTAAGAAGGCGTACCGACGTGGTGCTTCCACACTCGGGTCGGGTTCGTGCGGAACCGCCGGTAACAGCAACCCGATCGAGCAGCTGACCCGCCAGATCAAGCTGCTCAAGTTGAAGCTGGAGCGGCGCACGATCAAAATCTCCAAAGTGGCCGAATCGTGAGTATTGCAGCGATGTGCCGCAAGAAATAGTACCCAGAATACATGCTTCCATTTCGATTGCAGATATATTTCCTACTTTGAACAATACAATGAGTACGATAGCTTTCTGACACCACCCGATCAACCGAATCCCTGGATCACGGATAACACCGAGATATGGGACGCCGATCGTACTGCGTGAGTTTTGTCTAAACGCGTATTATTGTCCAACAGTTCATGTGACAACGTTTTTTACGCTTCCTTTCCTTTCTAGCAAAGACGTGTCGTTGAAGCGTGTCAAGCGGTGGGGCTTCAGCTTGCGGGAGCTTCTAAACGATCCCGTTGGCCGCGAGCAATTCTCCAAGTTCTTGGATAAAGAATTTAGCGGTGAAAACTTAAAGTAAGTTCGATCGACTCCATTGCGAACCAGATGGCGTGCGAATGGGTATCAGATTCTTACAAACTCTATTTCTTGCTTCCTTTTGGTATAGATTCTGGGAATCGGTGCAAAGCATGAAAGCTCAACCACAATCGAAGGTAAAAGAGGCCGCCCATGCCATCTATCTAGAATTCCTCGCCCCGGATGCACCCTGTCCGGTGAACGTCGACTCGAAGTCGATGGAGCTGGCGCGGGAAGCGGTAAGCAGTACGGCACCGCCAAACCGCTGGTGCTTCGATGTGGCCGCCGCCCACGTGTACCATCTGATGAAGAGTGACTCTTACTCACGCTACCTGCGATCGGACATGTACAAGGAGTATTTGAACGGATCGAAGAAAAAGATCAAATCCATTCCGAACCTGTTCGGTGTGAAGCGTTAAGAACGAGTTTGAATGCTAACTTACAGTTCTCGATCGTGGAATAACGTCCCAAAGTTTCTCCTGTGGAGTAAAGATGTGTGTTTCGGTGTGTTGGAGGAAAGCGCACCCCCGTGTGCTGACGTTTTAACTTCTCCTGTGCTTTTCTTAAGTGAAAAGTGTACTGGATGCGAGTCCGATTGGTGTGCCATGTTCCCAGTTGCGATGGAAAGTTGTTCATAGAACAATTCGTTTTAAGCCATAGCTAAGGAAGGGGTCAGTAGAGAGGAAGGAAACAAGTGACGTGTTAAAAAGAATGCCATTTGCCGAAAAGTAGTTGCCATACAGGATGGAGGGAAATGAACGTAAAATCAACCAAATACAACCAAACTAAGGAATTGTTGATGAATTTCATCGAAGATAGCTTTTTATTTGCGTGCATGCAGATAAGTTTGACTAGAAACTAAAGATGTATTTCTTTTAGAATACAGCAATAGGAAAGTATCGATAGAAAGGATAGAGCGAGAAGCAGAGGAAATATGACTGGACGCAGAGAGAGTGCTGAAAGAAGTTCACAAATTAGACGGGTAGAAAGGCCATTAGCATTATACAAAGGATTAGGTAAAATAAAAAAAAAAATACAACAACAAGACAAAAGCAAATGTTAAAGTATATTATAATAAATCATATATATATACACTCATACACATACACTCAGAAAACACGAAGAAAACGAAGGCACAAAGTCACAGAAGCATTATTGGAAGTTGTAAAACATTCCTTAGACATGTCACCAAAAGCGTCGAAAACGGAATAAGAAGAAAGACGACACAGACTCAAAAATACCTATAGGTTCAACGCCGATGATGTTTACAGTGAGGAAACATAAGTGAGAAGAACTAATAATAGGAATAGCAGTAGTAGTATTGATAAATATTATTAACTGAAACGGAATAGAAAATATAACAATACTACCGAACACGTTAGCAAAAGAATGCAATGGTTCGTTATTGTAATGGAATAAACGATTACGAGAACTGCTTTGTCCTATTATCATTATACTTGAAAGATAATACTGCTGGTTTGTTCTGTTAAATAAGATTGCCTTTTCATTTAAATTTATTAAATTTATTTCAAATTTATTTCACTACCATGTTCCATAGGTTAGAAAAACACTGTGATGTCAGACGTTATTCGCTGTTTTGTATGCTGTAAGGTGAGTTTGGCTTCAAAAACTCTGTACAACATGAGCTGTCATTTCCAGGCAGCTGTCAATTGTCATTTCTAGCAGAATTTTGCTTGTTTTGTCGCATCGAAGTTTTGTAAAAACCAAAACAGAATGTGGTTCGAAATTCTGCCATCTTTCGGTATTATTACCGCCGTTCTTTCTGTGCCAGGATTTGCCCTGTACGGTCTGCACAAACTATCGTTGGACAATGTAAGTACCATCGCCGTACGTGCGATTCTGCGACCTGCTCGGTTCGGCGGTGTTTGTTATTGGGTTTTACATAACAACTCCGTTCGTGCTTGGAGTTAAAATGGTTCCCTTCTTATCCTTTCGTTCGATTACAGGCTTACCGGCGTAACACGGACGAAAGATGGGAACGTATGATGTACGTCCGGGACATGCGACTGACTGGCAATCCTTATCAGTGCAATGTAAGTTTGGAACGTCGATCAATGATACTGATGGTATGGAGGCTTGCTTGTGACTTACCCTTTTCTTTTTCGTTCTACTGTAGGGGTTGGAAACGATTTCGGATAAATGAAATGGTCGCAACCAGCAAGAAGATGTGCCGAGTGTTCTGTTATCGAGTGTAGAATAAATCGATTGTGAACTTCCCAGTTCAAACGATATAGTGCTGTGTGTATGTGTCTTCATGGAAAGTGTAGAAAATATTAAGAAATCTACTCAATTTGCTTTTTTTGTTGCACTGCATTCAATTTCGGATACTGTGAAACATAGGGAATACTTGAGCACGTTGACTGTTTTCTTACATAAAAAGCGTTCTACAATTTTATTTCCATTAGGTTGTTCAATTGTTTCGTGTCTATTGTCATTGCACAATTTATGTTTGTTTTAAGATGGCTTTTAACATTAAATACATCTTTTCACTTTTTCTTAGTTATCTGTTGTTGTTTGCCGGTTGTATACAATTACCATCCCTTTCTTGAGCCTACTTGCTTGCCTTCAGCAGCAACTGGCATTTCTACGTGTAGGACTTCCTTTTTAGCCACACTGGGAAAACAATATCGACACACTCAGTATGCTCTATGCTTTGTATAAACGGCCTACTGTATCCATCGTATTTCTGCGAAAAATCAATTCTTACAGTCCCTATCCTAGCAATTGGATGCTTTTCTACCAATCTGTTGCATTCTAACCCAACTGGTACGGCTTTGGTGCCGGAAATATTTTCCTACCCAACGAATGTATGTGTAAAATGTAGGATTAAATATGCATTCATTCTTTCTCTAATTGTTTACCTCTGCTGTCCATTAACTCATGATTGTAGCTACGTTGCATTAAATGCACCCCTGTACGGGTTTCCGGATTCTCTGGGCGTTCTTTTACGGCAACCTTTTGGTAATTGATTATTGTCATTTCACTCGTCTACGTTTAAGTTTGAAAACCTTGTGGTTAAGTACGTAAGGATACAAGAAAAGCCACCCGGATGGTCTTACAGAACTGATGGTTTAGGAGGATTTCTCAAATAACGCGAAGCATAACTAGAACGTTCATGCATTGAAAGAATGTCCTAAGAAATTTATAGGGCCAGTTCCCTTTTTTTCACTCGCCACAGTGCACAACACTGGGCGGTTGTTCTTAAGGAAACCTTCATTCGACCTTGTTCCGGGCGTTATATGTTGATTACCGTTTGGTCCTAAAATTGACACAATACCTTCAACTAGCGGCTAAACAGACCAGCGGCAACTCAAACGAATCACTACCGAAAAGAGGGGTTTTATATGGCTAAACACAACTTTCACGTGGCCTACATAAAAGACACGACACAACGGGGTCCTTATAAAGATACATATGTTTTCTAGGTGGTTACACATTTTCCGCTAGTGGTTGGACAAAACTAGTTTTGAAACTTTTTCTCTATGACATATTGGTAAAATGAGCCGAACATTACATTCGCTGGTAATAAACTGCGCACCTTCTACTGGTTGCTTCACAAGGTAGTAGTAGTTTATTTCTTCGTTTTCACGTGGTTTCTGCTGTCTCAGTTTCGTTTCTTCTATTGAACAATGTTGAACACTCAATTTAGATGTATGTTTGCAATCTGGATTGGTGTCGTACACCGATACACACATATATGAGGACTACTTATTTCAGCTCATAGTTGGGTTTGTTTTTCCCCTTTAAATCCAGTTCATATCTTGAAGACCGTTATCGTTATTTTTGCCTGTTTGATTGTTGTCAATAACAAAAACGGTCCGCTGTGCACACATAATCGTGACCGCGACCGAATAATCCGTAGTTTTGCATTTAAACGAAACGGAAGCTCACACAAAAGCAGGCCATGAGGGAAATGTAAACCTCATATTTTGTTCATACACACAATAGTTCAGCAGTCCGTTTGGATGCCGGACTTGTTCATGCACTACATAACTATCCACTACAAGCGGGAGCCAGCAACATCCTAGCGGATGGTTTCCGGATATTGATTGGGTATGTAAATTGTCATATTTGTTGTCTATCAATTCGTTTACGTGTGTGCGTGCGTATGTGAGTGATTTTGATAGTGTTTTTGTAGCTTAGTGTACTACGTTACGGCAAAAGCACAATTATGTTTCATGTTACCGAGCACGTGTATCATTCCCCAATAGAAACGGTTTAACTTTTGAACTTGTTTTTTGTTTGCTGCGTTTGTTTTCCCTTCGACAACGACAATTCATATTGCACTAAGAATATGCTGGCTTTGTGGTTATTCAACATACTTTGTATGAAGCATTCTAAAAAAGCTGCAGTTTTGTATGATTCATTACTGTTTTCTCGTGGTTGTTGTATTTGTCTTCGCTTTTAAACCAATCTATTAACTCTTGCCTTCGATAAACACGCCTTCTCTATTGTTAAAGGTACGATAAGTGTGTGCAGTTTTGCGTTGGTGAATGATAATGTTTATTTATCCAATTCTGTGTACGTGTCTGGGCGCCTGGAAGCTGGAACTAAGTGTCCGTTTCATTGGCCTTCCTTGAGAGGGCACTAAAAATGAGGAAAAGCACATTATTCGCACTCACAAACCACCAAACAATGCTCTGCGCGACAGACTAAAGCTCTATATATTGGTGGTAATTTACGGTTCTGTTCTTTCTCCCGAGCAATTCAACTAGTGGAGCCTGTATTGCACACTTAAGTTGCACGAGAATCCTTACAAAAACCTCCCCATACTGATGTGTTATCGGTGTGCTTTTTTTCCTCGCCACCTAAGGTCACACGCCATTTTTCCCCATTTCCGGGATGGCTTTTCAAAAAGATTTGCCTTTAACTTGTCTGTATATGAAGAAATACATAAAATCTATCATTTTCTTTTCTCTCTATTTGATTTGCATGAACAGTTAGTTTGTGTTTCCTTAGTTTACTGGTGATAGGTAGTAATATTTAGTCACTACTGGTTCCTATAACTAGACTTTTTTCATCCTTCCATTCCTTATTTTTTGCCAATTCTTGAGTCTGGATGTAGGAGTCGGGTTCTTGGTAAGACGATTGCACGTGGAATAAAGCAAAGAGTAAAACACCATGCGCCTCCATGAAGACACGTGGTCATGTCGTAAAACAGTCGGCAGGGGATCGATGTGGATATACAGGTGTAAAAAAAATGGGGAATGTTTAAAAACTTCTCAATACAGTGCTTTTAATAAACTATTCATACTGATTCAATTCTGTAAGGATTGTAAAAGAATTAGACCATGCTATTGTTTTATGGTGTTACAGGTGCATTTGAAATTTGGATTTTTCTCTCCCATATTATTTCTCCAGCCCTCGTTCTGGTGCACTTGCAGCTGCTCTATGATTTAGTTAAAGCTGAAACCCACGCATATGTTTATGTTGTTTCGTAGTCATTTTTTGCATCATTTAATTGTTTTTTTTTCTCATAAATGATACATTTATCTCCTTTTCTCATGCTGTATGCATGTCTTTTGTGCTTTTGTTGAGTTTAACTGTTGATAAAACTGAAACTGCTTTGTAACTAGAATTTTATGTCTCTGTTCTCAATGTCCCATTGTGAATGGCTTATTCTCGTCCCGTACTATTGACATTTAGTAATCATAAATTGACATCCAAAGCTATCCTTCTAGCGAAATGGTCTACTCCTTTGATCTCGCTTCCTCCCTCTTCTTTGCCTTCTCTCTTTTTCTCTCTCTCTTTCTCTTTCTCTCTCTCTCTCTCTCTCTCTCTTTCTCTCTCGCTTCTCTAAGGTGTACTTTTTCATATGTGTGTGGGTTTGAGTTTCACCATTTCCCATCACTGGAAACACTGGAAGCCATAAAAGTGTCATCGGACAGTGTCGTACTATTGTTTTCCTGCTGATACTGTATGTTTTCGTTAGAATATCTGTTAGCCTAGCATTATAAAGTGTAAGAATTTCGTTCCACCCATGCATCCTCTGATTTCTCATAAAAATGCCTTCTATGATGTGTGAGTGTGCATGTGTCGGTGTGTATGTATTTCGATATGTGTGCACTAAGTTCGACTACTCCAGTAAACGGGTAAAGGGATAAATGGCATCTGTTGATATTATTGGATTTCCCCTCAAAAAGTCTGACTTCACTTCCGTCCTATTTGCCACCAATTTGGCCAAGTTTAACAATGCAGATTTTAACCATCTTCTTCTCCACATTTTCTCTTTTGTTCTTCCCCAACGGCTCTGGCTGCTTACACAGTATTTTATCCCAATTATTTTGCATAAGATAGGTTTCCTCCTTAACTGCTAAGGTATATAAGGATATCCAGTGTGTGTGTATATATATATGTATATTTATATAATATATGGCGAGAAGGAACGCTTGCCACGTCCATTCGTCCCGCGATAGAACCGTCCTCTATTGAGTATTATTGTTGTACGCAGGACAGTGTGGTGTGTATAAAAAACGAGGAAAATCTCTACTATTAGCGGGGAATGGGATTGATTTGCCAGTTTTTTTTTATCTTTCTTATCTTTACCATATGTTTTATCTAGAGTGTATGGGTCTTTTTTAATATGCTTACTTACTACAACTACAAAACTCGCCCCTTGATGCCGTTGTGTTCTCGTTTCATATTTCACTCTTTTGTTTACTTATATTCCTCCCACTCTGGGGAGGAACTTGTGGTTTCTAGCTGGATTATGTATTACCCATTAGCGTGTTTCTGTGTGTGTGTTTTTTTAAATATAGTATGTCATTATCTCTCCGTCACAGGTTCATTATTTTGTGCAAGGGCTTTCTAGTGGCTCTCTAATAATAGTTACCATAAATATCTATCATTCGGTGTATGATAAAAGGTCTACAATGTGATACGTTGCTGAACTTCACCAAGCCAAGCGGTACCCAGTGTCCTAGTTCACATTTAAAAGATATGGTTATTCCCAATTTGTACAGGATTCTACATTCAGTACACACATACACGCACACGCAGGCATGCACGCACGCTCGCACAGTTTCACATTCAGTTCCAGGCACACGCAAACATTCAGTTGCGCACAATAAGACTACCGGGGAGGCTTTCGTCCCACGTGAGGAACCAACCAGCGGGTTACGATCGCTTCCACTATGGAGGCGAGAAAAGCCTTGTGGTTGATATGAGTTTAAAAAACCGGAACCTTATCACTAGGGTTTCGGGGAGCGTCTATTTCGTTTCGTCTCCGCTGCGTCTGTGACAGCTTTGCTCGCTTCATCTAATACAAAAGAATCCCCAATCGAACTCACGGGAAACATACACGGCACAAAACACGGCTAGAGGCCTGGCCAGGTGGCATTACAAACTATTTTCTATCGTAAAGGGCGTAAGAGTATATTTGTGCTTACTATAACTTTTGCCTCACTTGGGCTACGAAAGCCCGGAATAAATATGCACTGCAAAACGCTGCTTATTTGTCACTGGTTTTGTTTTGTCTTCTCTTTATTGTCCATGCACCTGAAAAAAAGTTTCTAGATGTTTTAAATCGAAACATATTTCTTTAATATATCTGTTTAGTGTACTGTTTCCATTTACTCTGCTTGAGTTTATCTATTCGTGTTTGTGTGAGTATGTTATTTTCCGGCGGTTCTCGTTATTTTATCCCCTCTTTGGTGAGCTACAAATGGTGTTCACTTTAGTATTTATTTCTTGCATTGTATGGTTTCGATAAATCATGGGGTGATGAGTTTTCCACTTGCTCAAAGAGTTTTTCTGGGCTTTTAAATTATCCATTCGATAAAGCAAAATCCCTCCATTTCCCTGGTTCTGGGCAGCAGCATACAACTGCCAGTATTTTTATGTCGTTTGAATATGGCCGCTACACAAGATACGTGGAGATGATTCGTTAGCTAGTTTGGTTTTGTTTGCTTGATAAATATATTTGTATATATGTAGGTATACATGCAACACGCAACATAATTCGCTGTTTTTCGTTTACCCTTGGTTGAATAATGAATTTCTTTTATTTAATATTACTTTTCTTGTTTTCCGCTCAAACCAAACTAAATTCAATGTCATTGAGGCCCTGGTAGGGTTTTACTAACATGCTTGACCGTATTGTAAATAAATAGTTGCACATGAATTAAACCACTTTAACTGCGGGGTCTATAAAGTACGTATTTCACACAATGGCCAAACTCCTGTTCTTTTTCCACTTCATTGTCATCTCCCTTCCCCTACTATCGTTAAATCTTTCCATTAAATTTCATCAAAATGCAACAACAGTTTGTGGGTAAAGATAAACAACATAATGATGCACATAATTGTATATAGTTATGTTGTGTCGGAAAATATATAGTTTATGTAGAATATAAAAACTATTTTCCTTTGCACGTTCCGGCTCTATTAACATCTCATCAGTAACCATCATTTTAATTCCCGTGTCGCAAATCACACACATACCACTCCACCATCCTGTATCTGCCATTAGGAACTCTGGAGGTGGAGGAATTATCCCTAAATCACGACCATAAAATACTCATCGTTAACATTCTATTAACCATCTTCAAACACTTTAAACATTCCCATAACTATCCCGTTTCGTCCCTTGGAAGGTGTTGTGGATTTGAATTTCAAACATTGGTAAATAAACACTAACACTGTGCTGCTCTCTGCTATTGTCCCCAAAGGTAATGGAAATGGTATGTTACTGAATTTAGTTTTGTTCTTCCCGATACGGAAAAATATAATCACTTGCTGTGGCTCATGTTTGACTCATCTTATTGTTATAACCTGCATCTGTTCGTTTCTCGCTAGACTCTTGTCTATTTTATTGTCAGGAGTAATTGTGCCATCGTTTCTTTATCGTTATATTTTTTGATTGGATACTTTGTATGAAGTATTGTCCACCACTCGTACATCTAATCTCCTGTGCAATGCTTTAACGTGTGCAATTTTATTGTCTTTAGTTTCTTCAGATCTTTTTTTTATTATGTCGTTTACACGATTGATTCAGGAAAATTGAGGTACGCACCGTTAGGCCATCTCGATTGACAGCTTTCCTGTGGCAGCTGTTTTATGTAAGGTGTTGTCCTTTTATTTTTGCCAATATTCTGACAGTGTTTGTGCAACTCGACCGGAATTTATAAACGTTGAAACTTAACTAAAGCAGGGCATTTGTTGAAAGCGAGCTAGGAAATTAGCTCGATAGCGGTACTTCACACAAGCTTTATCCGGCCCTGGGCGTATTTCGGTGCGTGATCCTGTAAATCTTTGTTGACAGATGTACGACCATCGAACCGCCACTCGCCTCTTCCCACTGGCACACTTCACACTTCATGGAACATGATGGACGCACACGGTTGACAGGTGCATCCGTTCCAAGCGGATATTGTCCTCGGGCCGTCAAGGAGCGCCACAGGAACAACAAAGCATCTGTCCTTCGAGCCGACCAACCGAACCGGCCGTTGAATGATTCATTGCTTCCGGTGGTTTTTCCTTTTTCTCCCCCTTTTTTCGCATACCAGTAGTTTGATGTTGTCCTCTTGTGTCAACTGTAGGCCGTTCCTGGTGTGGTTTGACCGTAACCGCTTTCCCTGGTAGGAAATTTCTTTTTAAAAACCACTCACTTCATCACTTGACGTGCGAGAAGATGTTGGTGCTTTGGGGGCGGGAAAACGATGCTTTGATCGGCGTTTTTCTCTACAATCCGTTTGTTCTCTTACTGATACGGTTGTTTTTCTATCAGAATACAATCAGCGAATGTGTATTTAAACATTCTACTATGCAAACCCGACGAAAATACAGTCCTATAAATCAAAACACATCACAAAAGGTTAAGCTAACGTACTACTGGTTGTACAACGTCACGATTATTGTCTTGTCATGGCCGAATTCACAATACATTCCACAACTCCATTTTCTTGTATGTGCGTTAATTTTTGTCCAGCCTTTCTAAGTTACTCGTTGCAAACAGCGTGATCGCATCTATCGACCGACCGTGTCCGTCTGCAGCACGGAGTGATTGTTGATCTGCGACAGAATCCACGGGATGAACTTGGGCACGTTGGCGTAGACGCCGGGCAGCTTGGGATGCGCACAGCGTACCCCCCAGGACACGATTCCGCCCACGAACCAGCGATCCTTTTCGTTCGGATACGGACACAACAGTGGACCGCCGGAATCACCCTGTTCAAACATATTTAATTATGATAGGTTTCTGCCTTCTTACCGTAGCGTTTTAATTTGGAAACGATGAGTAGTTTTAATGCAAACGAAAATCAGTTTCGATCAGGCCCACTTACCTGGCAAGCATCGCGGCCACCCTCCTGGTAGCCGGCACAGATCATGCCCTCGGTGACGTTGAACGTTTCCAGCCAATCGATGCACAAATCGCGGTTCACGATCGGCACGTTCACCTCGTTAAGGGTCGGCTCGTAGGACGCACCGTTCGGTGTTGCTGAGGAAAAGATGGAAAAGTGGAGAGAAAAACAATCATTACAATCAGTAGATGCAGGAATCTAAGAAGGTTTTCTTCGTTATTATTAAGTATATCGTTGGAATTAGTGTCACAAAATGGGCTCATGCCTATC
>KE525352.1:979845-995537 GCA_000441895.2 Anopheles sinensis | reverse complement strand
CCTTTAAACTTTAATTTTCAATAATATTTTCTCTGAGTAAAGTAACGATCCCAAGAATAGGTCACGTATTGACCAATAGTGCCCACTTTATGAGGCCGTACAAGTGTTGCCGATACTCTCAAAGCCTCCGAAATCGAGTCCAGTACAACGTTTGTTAAGAGAGGCTTAATTGTAGCATCGACGGGACATTAACTTGATCTTAGTAGACCTCTTTAGAAATATTATAGAAATGGGCTAAATTTCCAGCATCATTCGAAAAAAAAGCTGGTAGAAATGATGCCTAGGCACTTGTAGGCTATTAATGAAGCATCTGGTGGCCACACCAAGCATTGATTGCAACATATTGGCTCAATAAATAGCAAAATACTCATCATGTACGGATACTTTTTTGACATCAATTTCAAGCCTTTTTAGGAATTCTTTAAAACAAAGTGACCTAAAAGTAACTTTTTGGAAATGTGAGGTACTCATTGGATAGAATACAAGTTTATCTATAATATGTCGTTTAAATTTTCGACCTGGGTCACGCATTCGCTGAGATATCCAGCCTTAAAGTTGGAATTGGTGACTGTACGGATACTTTTTTGATAGACTGTATCAGGAGGAATAATAATTTCAAAAATATTTAAAAGGAACAACATTGTCTAAGCCTTCATTGGCTTCCCATTGGATTCACTATTCCAAAAAGCTTTGTTTATATAATGCTACTATTATGACCATTTGGATCATATTCATTACGAGTAGTGATAATTTCAACAATTGTTAAAGCGCATTTTCACAAATTCCATCCACGTGTTTAACGAATGGTGTTTGTTCCAAAAATGCAGTCCCAAGCCAACTTTAATGTCATGAAGGATGAGTTTAAAATAAGTTTCACTCGTTCCAGAAACGACGGTGTAGGCGAGGGGATTCCCGGTAAAAACCTAACCGAAGTGAGGATGGTTTTTTTTCGGTCTGAAAAGAAAACCTATGACAGCCAATTCCATTGTTCTCGTGTACAGACCCGGGTACAACGCTGGAAGTTTAAAGGGTTTACATGGAACGCTTGCCCAGCTTCGCGCGAATCAGTGCGATCTGTTCCGATGGTAAGCGTTCTCCACCGGAAATTGAATTTCACTCATCTATTTCCAATCACCAACAGTGGACTGTTTGCGGTGGTACTGGTGGTAGTCCCCCGATTTCGTTCCGTTCCGTTCGTTGGTACCGCACGAAACTTATCGCAAACTTTTGCCCAACAAACCTGCACTCGGAGGTTGTACACAATAAAATCAGACAAGGGAAGGAAAGAATGTTGGCAACTGTATGCCGTTTCTAAGTACACTCGTTAGTGTATGGATAAATGGGGTCTGTGCGGGGCAACTTCCGGGAGGGGGGGTCGTTACGATTCGTGGGAACTGGGAGAAACCATTCGAACGGAAAGATTACACAGGCTGTTGTGTTTGTGGTTTTCGAAAGGTTGTTGAAAAATTTAATTCGCATAATGCAGCAAGGAAAGTTTTTCCTTTGGAGAACCTGTGTTTGTTGTGTCTTCGTGGATCTTCTCGATGTACTACTTACAATTCCTTTCCTCCCGCTTGCCCCAGCCAACGACGGTGCAGTTGATGCCAGGGGAAAGCTCACGAATGTGTTGCGGTGGAAGGCACACCGGAAGCAGATGCTCGTGGAACGCAACCCTAGTGGCCAGCTGCAAAGGTTCCGCAAGGAAAAAAGCGTCAACGTCGAGAACAGCGAGTGTCACGACGCCCACCGGGACCTTACCTGGAACAGTGCGATGTCGTTATCGTGCGGTATGTGCAGGTTGTACATCGGGTGCGGGATAACCGTTTTCACCTTCACCTTCTGGCCGTAGTAGGTGTGCGAGTGGCGCCGGGTGATCCCGAGCTGGATCGTCCAGTCGTTGACGTTGCGCATCGTGTGACTAGTGGGAGAACTGACATGTACAAAAAACATACCTTTTCATAGCTACCGGTATCGGGCTGTACCGTCCATTCCTCCCTCCATCTCCCTTCTGTGGTGATGCTGGTCTACTTACTTGCCAATGCAGTGTGACGCCGTCAGGACCCACTGGTCGGCGATCAGGACGCCAGCACAGTAGAACACCTCCTCCGGTCCGCCCAGAATGGCCGCGAATGAAAGGCCAATCTCCCGGGCTCGAGGTCGAGCCACCGACGATCCGTTTCGTTGCCTTTAGGTTCTTCTTGTTCGGTACCTTACCGCACTCTGAAGGTGGCGAGAGCAAGGATGGGTGTACATTTAACTGGAAATACCCTTTCGGTCGTTGTACTGCTACTTACCATAGTTAGAGCATGTCAGTTCGGCCACCGGATAGCGTGAGTTGATGTCGCAGCTGTTAAACTCCTTGATCAGGTTGATGTTCTGCTTCTGGTTGATGCGCCACATGGCCGACGCGTCCTTTTTGCTCACCAGTGTCCGGTTGGAGCCACGCATCGTGGTCCGGCTAGAGTTAACCGAGCTGTAGCCAAGCATCGAGCAAATCATCGTCGGTGAGGTAGCCGGATCCCAGTTTCTCACGCAAGCCGGGGCCCACTGCTTGAGTTCCGCTTTGTACACCTCCAGTGTGCCACGTCCGAGATCTCCGTTTCGTTCACTAAGTCGAACTGAGCGACAGAAAAATAGGGGTTATGACCAACCATCACTAGCTACGACGGCCTCTTATACTCACTGCAATTCCGTTCATCCTGCCCGTACGGACAATCCTTGTGGCCGTCGCAGACCTGCTTCTGGCTCATGCACTTTCCCTGCCCACAGTGGATGGCATCGTCCCCGCAAAAGTCGCAGTGCGCCTCGTCCGTCTGATCCTGGCAGTCCACGTGGCCATCGCATTTCCACTCGTCCGGTATGCAGCGCTTATTATTGTCACACAGGAACCCGGAGCAGGCGATGGGACGCCGGGACCGTATGATCGACGCCTTGTACTCGGCCATCCCGACGCACTCCTCCTGGTCCGACACCGCATCGTTGAAGATCGAGCAGCGCAAGTACTCTGGGAGCTCCAGGCCAAACACGTCGAAGAAGAAACTGCAACGTCGCATCGTTTCTGTGTGCGAACAACGAGAACGAAAAGGGTTCACCATGCCTGCTCGAACAGTGTAGCTTTGTCAAGTGTTGACCACTTACCGATACACAAACTTTTACACGGCGGTACGGTTGCACCGGAATTACCGCATTTAGGCACAAACAGAGAGCATAAGAACAGCGGAACAAGCTCGTAGCACTGCACGTCGACCAGGGCCTCGAAGAGATCAATTTCCTGCCAAATGCATTTGATTAGTTTAGTGTTTTCAGTCGATGTCGATGGTGGGACAGTTTTGATAAGCCGACGGGGGAACAGTTTTTTTTGCACTTACATTTTGCGCTTCGGGCTGGCCAAAGTGTCCAATGTAGTTCGGAAAGACGGTATAGTTGTAAGGGACCCGATGCTGTTGGCAGAACTTTACGATCACCGGCAGGCATACGCCGGGTGCCGGATTCCGATCGCCACGGTAACCTCCCGCCGCTAGATCTAGCGACGGTCGCCCGGGTACCCCGGATGAGGAGCCCCCGGTGGACGTGACGGAGGAGCTGGCACTGGAACCTGCCGATGGACCGGTTCCGCTCGCCGTCGACCCACCTCCGACTGGCACGGACGTACGGGTGATGGTTTGATTGACGAACTTGATCGTCGGATAGGCGTTGAAGTAGGCCGCCAGGCCACCGGCGATGGCAAGCAGGCCGACCGCGTTCAGCAGGATCTGACAGAGGCGGAACTTTAGCCGACCGCTCGTGACGTAGGGGTTAGAATTTTTTCGTGCTTTTAAAATTTGAAATTTCTAATCAAGAAAGGAGAGAAAAGTGTGATTTTTGTGATCGGAATGGAGTTCGTCTGTGAGGGTTTTATACCTTGTGCTGTAGACTAACGTTGGAGCCGTTGGAAAGGCGCACGATCGTCTGCAGACTGGCCGGAGTTGAGGCGCTCTTGATAATGGCAGCCGTGCCGTTCACGTCCGTCGGTGACTCCTTGGTGATCTCGTCGATGTTTTTCGCGATCGGTTTGGACACCTTGGGCATCTTGGCGGCGTGTGACAGGAGTGGGGCTTCCATGATCTTGGAGTTGTAGCTGGGACTGGACGTTTGACTGAAGCTATCGCTCGATATGCTCGAATCCTGACGCATGCTGACCCGAGGCGGTACAGATCGAATCGTCCCGGGAGCACTGACCCCCATGGAGCCAATGCCTTCATTGGCCGTCGTTGAGTTATCGGTGGTGTTGTTCGTCAGGGAGGTGCAGGTTGTTGAAGTTCCTCCACTGGAGGCCCCGGCCAGAAGGGAGGAAATGTTGTTACTGGGAGACGAAGAACCTCCTCCCGGAAGGCTCGAGCTGGTGGACGTTTCGATGGGGACCTTCCCGCGGATCATCGAGCGGTTAACCTTGGCGGTGGGACCGTGCAGAGAACTCTCCATCGGTTTGCCCTGATAGTTGGCCGCACTTGAGGTAATGGTTGAGAAGTTGTCGCCCGAATCCTGTCGTTGCATGTGGAGCATCGAAGATCCTTTACCCGAAGTGGCCAACATCTGCTGCTGGCTAAGCGGTGGCGGTCGGTGAATGTTACGCCGTATGCCGAGCGGTCGGCTGTACAGTTCCTGCAGGCTCTCGAGGGCCGTCTTGTGCACCGACACCACGTTGTTGAGCTGCGTCTGTTGTTGGAGTTTTTGAAGCTTCCTCGTCTCGAACGCCTGTTGTGAGCGGGACGGTGGCAACGGGGGTGTCATGCGGCTACCGGAACTCCCCGGTGGCGGTAGCTTCGCACCACTGCCGGACGGCTTCCGTGTCGGAACGGTTGGCAGCTTGCGCGAACCCTTGCTTTCGATGCTGCGCGGTGAGCAATTGTCCAGCTTCTCGTCGAGCGAGTTCGGGGAGACGGTACTGCTCCCACGGATTAGCGGCGATGTTTTCAGGTCGAAGTTGAACACGTTCTTCTTCAGACTGAAGGGAGAATCGTTCAGGGGCAGCGACTCGATCGTATCCGTCCGGTGAAGCTCCGACGAGAGGAAGCTGTCGAGCGAGGACTGGGTGTCCTCGGAGGAGAACCGGCTGCGGAAGGACGAACCTGATGCACCGCTTGCCTTCGTCGACGAGCAGCTCCCACCGGTCAGGATGGAACGGTCCGTTTCGTTTGCCGAAACGTACCCGGTGTCGATGGTTGTCTGTGACTTGTTCGAGTCGCTCGACGAGCGGTTCGATTCGATCGAGGCCATCTTTTTGCTGAACAGCACGAAGTCATCCGGCTCGCCGAGATCGTCGAAGCTGGTCGCGCTTACACTGTGGCAGGTGGTGCCACCTACACCTCCACTGCTCGAGCTTTTGGCACTCTTCGGTGGCGTAGGATAGTAGCTGAACGATTGATCCTCGAATGCCGACTTGCAGATACGCTCCGAGCGCACGAATTGCGCGTAAGAGTGCTGCTGTTGTTGTGCTTGCTGCTGCTGTTGGGCTAAATGCTGCTGTAGTTGCTGCTGAAGCTGCTGAACCTGCTGTTGCTGGGCCTGAAGCTGCTGGACCTGTTGCTGCTGCTGCTGTTGTTGCTGCTGCTGGTAAGAGTCAAGCGCTAGCAAAGATGTTCGCTTCTGCACCTCAAACGAATCTGGGGGTTTGCGGGGAAAATTTCCCTGAAATGTACGCTTCGGAACCGGCGGTGGCACAAGCGGGCCCGGGTGGCCTTGTGCGGACTTTTTACTCTGACGCGTCGGCAGCTGGAAGCTTTCGTTCTCGATCATCGGGAACGAGTCGGACGAATGCCGCCGGGTGCCATTGCCTTTTGGAGGTGGCGTTAGGTGGATAGTATCGTACAGTTTCTGTTTATGCTCGAGCAGATCGAGCAGCGAGTGGTTCGGTAGGGCTAGACTGGACGCTCTTGTAACTCCTCTGTTGGGTCGATGGATAAACAAAAAAGAAAACAATTTTGTTATTTCACTTGCCAGATGGCGCACGGACGCCAAATCACCCCGGGACCAGAACAATGTATAGCACGTGCTCTGTTTGGGCAAGAACTGAACACGCATTAGATCAACGGCGATCAACGCTACCACTTACCGCTTGTCTCGGTCGTCCAGCAGGCTGCGTTCGCCGTAGCTGAATGGACTCGTGTCGCCGCCGGGCGTCGGATCGGGCGCGTAGGAACAATTAGCGAACGACGACGCCATCGTGATGCTGATAGTAGAAATCGTAGCCTCAGCTGAAGGCGACAAAAAGAGAACATAAAATCGTTGGAGTGATGCTGGCTGGCAAGTGGTCGTGTTTTGGGGTCGAGTTGTGGTGATGGTGGTAGCCGACTGAACATGAGCGCGCGTAGGATCACAAACAGCAGCCCCAATCAACTAGCTAGCCCATGCAGTGATGAGTAATTTGCAACGATGTTGTCGTCAGCCTTTCGTCTCTACTAGCACTTAAGGAATTGAGCGATGGAAGTCCATCAGTGGGAAACACTTGCAAGTGCCCTATTGTACTCCCATCAAGCCATCAACGGCGTCAGAAGATGGGGATATCCTATGATATATTTTTTCTTCTACGGGTGGTCGGTAGCATTTGCAGAGTACATTGGCTTGGTGAAAGATGCCTAAATTCTCCAGTAAAATTGTTAAACACTCGAATGATATCCATTCCGTCTCTACTACTGTCAGTTTTTAAGAAACATAATTTTTTGAGCAACTTATTACGTTCGCACAATTAGTTTCGATCTTGTTTACCCACATCGAACTTTGGAGGCCTGGGTTAAAGGATGATGACACAACGTAAACTTCCCGGGGATAATTAATGAGAACGACAGAGGGTTGTAGGGAAAGTTCATTCGCCCCCCTGCTGCTCACTCCATCGTCATGCTCATGCATGACGTAAGAATCCGGCCGTAGCCTTGACAATGGCGTTGATAACAGTTTGTGTCCCCATTGTGCAATACTATCATCATATGACTTTCCCCCCGCCCAGTTCCCTTCTGTCTCTCAATTGTCAACGAGTTACGAGCAATGTATCCGTCCGACGAAAGCGATACGGAAAGAAAGTTATCACACGCCCAACGGTGCTGACAAGCGTTTTTCGCAGAAACAACCACCAAGTCGGATGCTGGGCCCGGCTTTAACCGTGTCTTATTCTACGTCGTCAAGATTCTAGCGTCCCCGCTGCGCTTCAAGGAATCCAGAGCGTGTCGAACGGTGACTGACTCAACTTGGTTTGAGTTTTGCTGTGTCGGTTCTGTCTATCAATCTGCTTGCCTCATATACCGTCGGCTGAGTGTAGTGGAGACGCACAAGAAATTCACCCTCGCCGCAAAAAAGATCGACTCGCGTGTTTTACGTGTGAGTGTTTCGATGGTATTTCTTCTACCGGTTCTCCGTTCTCGTCAAGCATTGTCGATATCATGCAGCGTCTTTCGTTTCGGCCGAACAATACATATGTTGGAGCATATGGAGTGTACCACGTTGGAAGCAATGAAAGGGGGGAAAACATGGAGAAGAAGGTATAAATAATAACACAAATTTGCTATCGAAACAAGCTCATTCCAGTGTGACGAATATTGGGGTCGTGGTATGACATAAGCAGCAGGTTCCGCCGTTTGTGATGCAGAGTAAAGAAAGTCTCCTTGCGCGATAAGAATTCTTTCCCCAGTTTTCACCCTTTGTTGGGTCCACTCTGGTGGGGAACTTTTTGGAGGGCGGGAGTACCACATGATGAAAGGCGTAATTGGATCCTGCTGCATTCGTGGAAGTTTGTTTTGGTGGGATGCTAGCGGCACGAGATGAAGGTTAACGTTCGATCAACAACAATTGATTGCGGGAAACTTATACACCGAATCAAATAGAACATTCCTTGCAGAGCACGCAATACAAGAAAATTGCATAATCAAAAGGTTTTTTTCCTCGTTTTGCCATTTTTATTTTATTGTATGTATCATAAGAATTTGTTGGAAATGTTCATCAATACAAAGCCCTTATATTGTCTCCGTTTTTTAAGTTCAACATTTTTATCTAAAATAGTCACTTGAATAAAATTTGCGATCATTAGAAATTGATATTACGTCTCCATAGACATTGTATATATATTTTCCAATCATCACTATTTAGTTATCAAAAATATATTGAATGTCTCATCGAGAGATAATGTGTACAAACATGATACGTAACCGAGTGATTGCTGAAATGCTTTTAGGATAAGCATGAAACTTACAATCAATGTTAAGCTTTACTGTGAAATCACCTGTGGTCAATGGACAACAAATATTCAATGCATAAAACGTATAATTTCAAACACTTTGCTAATGGAGTTAATGGGTTTAAGAATTATTTTCACACTCATGAAGATTTATCTGATCGACGGACATTCGTTTGTTAGGCGAAAGAAAAATAATGCCTTGAACTTGTTTCGGTAAATTCGCCCCTCGCGGAGAAAAAGGAAATAAACTGGCGAGGAAAATTCAGGAAAATATTCTGTTATGAGGCATTGCACTGCTCTCGTTATGCCCCCGCAGATGGCTATAAATCAGAGACGAAAAACAAATTTTCTTCAGAGAAGCAGAAAAAAGCTGAGAAAAGCGTATTAAAAATCTGTAGAATTGGAAATTCTTATTAACTGCGTGGAAAACCCGAGTTTTGATCGGAAAGTTCGCCTTTGGCTTCGGTTACGCTCCGTAATTGTCGATTGCTTTTTTTGCGATTTCTCTCGGAAGAAGGAACGTTTTCATCCAAATCTTTTCGCTAAACGGAAACATTGATTTGATAGCCGTCGCTTATAGAAAATGGAACCGTGTTTGGCCTCATCGGAAACTGGCAAGGTACGTCCATTCTCTTCCCTATCCGGTCTTAAAAGAGTTTTTTTTGTTATTATATCAATTGAAAGCGACCGCTTTTCGGTTTTGGAATTTTTTGTTGATGAACTTTGGCCCTGCGACGACTTTTACGATTAGAACAAGAAAAAGAGAGAAAGAGACAGTGAAAGAAAGAAAAGCAGAAAGTCCAATAAAATTTTCTCCTTCCTCTTTCAAAGCAGGCTGATTTTATCTTGGGGCCGTTTTTAAGACGACGGAAGAAAATCGATTATCTTACAGTGAATCATTTTTTTGTCGGCGTCAAGTCTTCTCTCCTGTCCGCAGAGACTGTCATTCCTTCACATCCCGTTCTCCCGTGGTGGGACGCTGTCATAATCATTTCTCATCAGCGACATCATCGGCGCCGTTGCGAGTGTTGACAGGTCGGGGAAACATTCCGCAAGCAAAGCGCTCGACGGCCGGGCAGCGAGATTGGGGATGCGATTTTAGCATATCGCGTTACGATGTTATCGTAAAATCGTACCGCAAGTGGGTGTGACCCTCCCGTGGGCTCCTCGTTTCCGGCCACGTGGCATGTCGCGCGTCCTACATTCCACTCGGATTCGGAAAAAGTGGCATCCGAGCGTGGCGCGGCGCTTGGCGTAAATTGTTCATCTTCGAGAAGTTCGAGAGCACCGGGCAGGCACTTGAAATATCTCGAATTGCTACCCGGAACCCGTTTTCCAATAGCTGTCAAGCGCAGAGCAGAGCTCGCGATCCATTCGGGCTATCCAGGTTCAGTTATCTGCTTCTCAGTCCGTCGTCGAAGCCGGGATGGGAACGGTCGACCGCGTGGGCGATGCAAAAATATGTAATTGTTTTTCGCTGTAAAAGTATCGGTTCGTCTCACTTGCCAGCCCTCTTTGGTTTGAGGCAGCTTTAAGGACAGAGGAAAGCTAGCTAATCAGTTCAGGCTACAAACATGTCAAGTAACATACAAGGATCTAATTAATAGTTGTTGTAAGTGGAGCGGTTCGGGGGTTTATTCATTTCATCACTTGTAACAACTCATTTGATTTTGTTAGCCAGTAGATCAAAGAATATTAAACATTGAAGTTTTTCGTAGCTTACTTGAAAGGTTTGGAAAATATTGTAAAAAAATGTTAATGATATGAATAGAAAACATAATTTTTGCAAATTTCCTCATCGCGACGACGATCGCAAGTTGTACAAATAAAATTTATTTTGCTGTTTAAGTTTTCTTCTATCTGATTTCTGTCCATTTGCTGGATTGGTTAATAAGAAAGAAACGGGTGTCAAAATATTTGGCCGGTGATGGAGTTTTCGATGAAATGCCATGTAAATCTTTAGTGCTTATATCTTTTTGGATTTAATGATGACTAGTTATTCTATCGATTTTTGTAGTGCTTCGAACTGAAAGCGATTCTTGGTTAAAGTATATCGAAACTGCTTAAATTTCCTATGCGATTAAAGTCCACAATTTATAAGAACTACAGTGAATTCAGCAAATATTTGTAAGACGTATCCGTAAAAGTAGTTTCCCTACTCCCGCGAGAGATAATCCCACCAACGGAAGGGCCGTCGGTAGTTAAGCTTACGGTTACACTTTATAATTCTTTTCAGTACCATTCGCATTAACAACGACGGTTTAGCAAACGCAAACAGGAATTGTGTCTCCGCTTCAGGCATTCCGGAGGAAACTTTCCCCCGCATTTTGCACTGCCAGTGTCCTGCTGTTTTCCCCCGGTGGGGTACACTTGGACCCGGAGGGTGGCGGTCGGTCCTGTCAATCGTTAGAGGAACTTGACAAGAGCGCAAATTGCGCTGTCATCATGGTTTTGCCAGCGAGCTGCGTTGTTAGTATTTGAAATTATTTCATACTTCACTTGACCAGATTTGGCGAACAACGGACCGGGGATGGGAGAGTTCACTTAAATTTCATTTCCCGCACGACGGACAGCGAATTTTTACCGAGAGTCTTTCCACTAGACTTTCCAAACGGTCAGTGTTTGGTGCGTGCAGGAGCGTAATTAATTTTGCTTTAGCCTTTCAAAAACCTTCTTTAGGGCGAGTACCCTCGGTGCGTCTTTAGGTTCGAAATGTGTAAAGATGATGAGCAATTTTCGTGCCGTTTACCGGTGAAAACTGAAGGATTAGCAACAGCTCCTCCTGGAGCCTCCTTAATATGGACGGTTTAACACCACCGGTACGATTTTATGATACTAACGTTAATCTCCATTTCAAGCGATGGTCTCTCGGAAAGGAAGCTTTTCCAAGGTTAAGGTAGTTGCTACATTTAATCTTTTATGTGTAGGAAACCATACAAATTTAAAAGTATACGGAAGGTCCCGGACGAAAACGTTCGAGCGAAGAAGAAACGGTTCAAGTAAAGTTTATTAACGTTTTCGGAATAAAAGCAAGAAGTGGCGAATGGTTGTTGATCACAAGCATCACAGCGTATAAAAATGGATTCGGGTGCGGTCTCGGGTGTGTCGTTTTAATTAGGATAATTTCGTTTTCCGAAAGTTAAGCGGTAAGTTTAGACTTGAAGAGCGTTAAACACTCACAAGGGTTCAAGCTCCAGCACTTTGAAGGGCGCGTTAAGGGTGTTCGGGTCGCTATCAATTGATGAAGATTTTCGTGGAACTTTATGTTCTCGTCTCGTCCTGGCGTCGCCGGAAAGGAATGGAATGTGAACCGGATCGAGGAACACGGGTAAAAGAGACGAGAAAGGTCTTCGATGTAGCTTTTGGAGCGGCTAAAGTATGGGGCCACCCAAAATGGAGCAAATGAAGCCTTCAATCTGGCACGGCCCTCGCATGTTGTGGGTTATGGGGTCGTCCCCGGGTTGCCGATGTTGTCGTGCGCGAGGGACGGCCTGGCGGAGCATGTGTTGTAAACGTTTTCTGACGGTTTCGATTTGACATCGACATGAATGGGCATTGTGTTGGTGAAGATCCTTAAATAACTCTTCTTATTTTCAAGCCCATCGTCCTGTGTTAGGCAACGCGACGTGCCTCCGGGTTTCTATGGGCTCCGAGAGATCCCTACATCCTCCATCCACTCTAGCATACCATCCCTTCCGATGGACCGATATCAGTTACAATGTTTATGTCTTTTACTGAAGGGATTGAAATTGTTCAATGCGTATCAGTGTGAGACGTTTATCGTGCTTGAAGAGAAGTTGCCAACAAGCTTTTGGGACGTTTTGAAAATTACATCTTCGTGACGATTGGTTTGTTTCAATTGGATGTATTTAGCTTTATAATCGCTTAAATAATTTCATTTCAATACTGTTTCATTGAAAACATTGGAGAATCTTTTATCGGTGCGTTTTAAATGGTTTTGCTGAAGTGTTTAAACTATTTTGAAAATGCGGTTTCCTACTTATTCTTCTAGTTTCAAAACAAAACGTAAAAGTGAAAGCTAAAGTAAGAAATGAATTTGAAATGAAATGATTTAATCCGTTGGTCTTATGCTTAAATCAGTTTTTCCTAGAAGCATCGTTTGCCTTTCCTAGAAGAATCGTGTTCCTCAAAGTATTTCCTTGTCCATTTTCGTTCTCGTTAATCGACTCTATGCTCGTAAATAGCTTACTAAGGAGCATTATTGTCAACCACTTGAAGTACACCGTACCTCCCATGTTGTACGGCTGTAAAATGAGCTCATCAATATGATAGGCATTACTGTCGTCGTTGAGCTGTTCAGCTTCCGTCGAATACCGGCCGGTTGATCATCATGCCAGGTGTCATAAGAAGTGGCAAGCACTGCATTCCCTTTATGGTCATCTTGTTCGACATTCTGTCGTTGTTGGAAAGGAAAAAAGAGATGAAGCGCACGAGCCCTGCTTCGCCGTGCGAAGACACACTCTTCAAATTGAAGTAGACATCATCGAAGCTGTCATCCGATTCGGTACACGTGATTCCGGGAGAAGGCCACAACAGACGGTGAACGGCACTGCAGAACCACTAGATCTCGGGGCACTTGTACACCACGACGGTCGGATTGCTGCCAACTTGAACACAACCGAGTGTCCAATGGCCGTAGGAGGCAACGTTCGGTAAGCCACACGGCACAAGGACAATGGCGTGCATGGTTTCCTCGCTTTGGCCTTGCACAATCTTTTGCTCCCGCTAGGCACTCCACAATGCCGGCACGTGGAGCATCGAGCAACACATACTTGCCCAACCAAATTCAGGCCGTACATGAGAAGGAAATGAGGAATGGCATTTCCGAGACAATCGGAGTGGAAAATGCCTGGGAAGCGGCCAGTGGGTGATAAAATGGGGTGGAAAAAAAGCTGTGGCTATGTGAAATCGTGTCTCGTTCACACGTTTAGGGTTGTCGCTGTCGTTCGGAGGGAGGGATGAAAAAGTGCCCAAAGCAGGTTTTACCTCCTTCTTTCCATACGAATTAGCAAGGGATCGGTTCGGTTTGGGTGGGATTTCCGATTCCCCCAGGGCAGGACACGTGCAGCATCATCTTTCAACAAGGGCAAGGACAACATGCTCTCGTGCGAACATACCTACAAAGGCAGCTCCACCACAACACATACACGCACACACACGTTTGGGGACATTCGGGCCAAGGCAGGGGAAGCAAAAGCCACTCCAGAACGTGTTGATTGACGGCTAGCTGAAGGTGATTGGCCTGTAACGTATCGCTTCGTTGTTGGGAAAAGCTGGTTGGTTCGGTCTCAGAATTCTTCCCATTGTCAGGCCAAATATGTTGATAGCAGGCGTAAGAGAAAGGAAAATCTCGTGCCGAATCGTATAAAATGGAATGGGGGTGAAATTATGCACCGGAGTTATTTTTCACCGATGCAAAGAACATTTCCCATTTGTTCGCGTAGAATGATTAGTCAATATATGCTTTGTGACTTATTTTTACAAAATTTAAAGCATATTTTGTTTCCATCCAATCCAAAACGGGTGAAAAATTATGCTATTTGTGATTCTTTTGTTGAACCCATTTTTAGAGTGTTCCAAATGTTACACGGAGAAGTCAACGTTTTTCACTCGTAGTTGTTAACTTGCGTCATTCCATTTTCCGGCCGCAGTCACACGTAAAAAGGGGTAAAAATTAATCATCTGCTAGACTTTCGCGGTCTGTGAGACATGGCGAGGTCGTTTTATCCCAGATCTGGTCCAGATGTCACTCACCGTGTGTAGTATTTATTTCAGTTCGCTTTCATGCTTCATTACATGTCGCCTTCTACCGGTTTGGGTTTGGTATAGCAGTGTTAGCTGGATCGTTGATGCAAAAACAAACGAAAACTAAGGTTTGTCGCATTCGTCTTTGACTCTCGTACCGATCCCTTGAGCGTCGCTTTCCATTTACTAGCACAAAAATGATGCTATCATCATAGATCCTTGAATGACATTCACTTTCGGAGGATTACTTTCCTATTCACATGTCATGTTTTTTTGTTGATCGGTAGAAATCGTGTTTCTACTCGTTTGTATCGATTTGTTTTTACCGTTCGGTTTGTGTAGTGGAAAGAATCGTTTGAAAGTTTTCTCTTAACATTGTGGGTAGGAAATTGTATGACGCTGTCAAAAATCAAGTTAAATCTCAATGAATGAAGTCAACATGTTAGTGGTCTCTATTGTAATATAACGAGTTAAAAAGGTTATAATTCTTTTATCGATTAGAGAAACAATGGCTTCCGTGCTCTTATACATGTTTCAGCAACATGGGCAAACAATTCCAAGATTGTTTTTCCTGAAGTCAGTGAAAGTTTTCCTTAGGTATGCCATGAATGCTTAATCTTTTCGCGCTTATAGTACAACACTGAAGGTTCTTGGGGAAATCAGAACTCAGAATCTAACTCGTAACTTCAAAGGAAAGAAGTTTTGTGCATTATGCCCAAAACGAGTCTTCCGTGCTCCCCCCGTTCGTACAATTCGTCCCGTCTTATGTCTTATGTAGCTGGTATTTATTGTCCGGGGCTAACGAAATTTATTATTTAAAATTTCTAAATGAAAAGAATGCATCTATATAATACTTAAACACAGCTATAAGATGGATGGTTGATTTTTGCCAGCGGTACATCACTGACTACCATTGTCCACAGCGTGACTGGTGGGAAAAATAATTTCTTTCACAAACACAATTTGCATAAACTAGATGAAAAATATCACTCTAAGCTCAAAACAATGGAGTGTTATCTAGACTAGTCTTTTCATTTTGCGAAGCCCATTTGAATAGGAAGCCATAGTTGACGAACGTGATCGGTGGAGCGTGTCAGTGTACTTGAATGAAAGAATTCAACTTTATATTTTTTCAACCTTCCCGGCGGAAAGTAGAAGAAGTTAGAAGTTTGCACGTGCCTTCTGCCTACTGTTGGTCAATTTTTTACCGCAGTCCCTCCCGGGAGCTACCCATGTCATTCTTATTTGTTGTGTATAATTGTGTTCTTGTTTCTGCTCTTCGGGGCGAATTTTTGCTTCGGCTGTAAAAGGCCCTGGAGCGGGAAAAAATGGTAATACTTTTTCCCACCGGGAATGTTCAGCACGTGAATTGCCTTCTCGGAATGGTGAGAATTGGAATGGGTGATAAGATAAGCCTTACCGTATTGAATAAAAGGGAAGCACCCACGAATTTGTTTAAAGGTAGCAAATGATAATGTTTTATCAAAACAACATTCTTTAATTTTTAAATCTCATACTAAAGTCTTATAATAAATGTTTTAATTGGAGACTACTCACGAAACAAGAAAGGATTGACAACTGAAACATTAATTGAATTGAAGATTGAAAAATGAAAACTAACACATCATCGTCTATACGACGATTAGAAAAATAGAAAGAAATGTTATGTATAATACTAAGTATGCACTTCAGCAAATCATTAACGTATTACTAACAAAAAATT
>KE525352.1:959153-979825 GCA_000441895.2 Anopheles sinensis | reverse complement strand
CATAAATCTATGAAAATGCATCATGAAAATTATAGTAATATTAATAAATAGTGCTTTGTGATGCTTAATCTTTGCTTGGTCGTCGAAAACCGAATGTTTGACAATTTTGTAAACAAATTAAATCGACAAAGATTGTTCTAAAAAAGTGTGCTAAAACCGCTTGACAGTCTACGTGTTAAAACATACTCTGCACTATTCCACGTTTTGTGACCAATTGATCGCTCCTGTTGATCAAATGGAGCCTCATCAGTACTATAATTGGTTTCCAAGGATTATAATTTAGTACTTTAGTAGTAACGAACGTGAGTGAAACAATTACTATCGGTAGTTTTCTCTACTGTCGGAACGCAGTTATGAACTTAACCAAAATAAACGTGTGGTAACCAAACAAATATAGTTGTGACCTTTGAACTACATTTTCATCGAGCAACTCGCGTGGACAAGGGCTTTTGGACAAACCAACTTTTCAAATTGCCGAAGTTTAGGAGGTTCATAACGAGAGGAGTACAAACGCGACACTCGGTTACATGTCCAGTCAACCCATCGTTCACCGTGCGGTCATATTGTTACAGCGACCCTTGTCCGGATTATTTGTTCGTTACTTCGAATATTGACCAACGCTGCCTCGCAAAGGAAGCGTGTGTTGAACGTAAGGGCACGTCTTGACATGTTAATATCGTTATCATGATGACACCAGCATCGGCCAGGCAGTGTGCCAAGTGGAGTTGGCCTCGTGCACTAGGCGGCTTAGTTTCTTCGGACTACATTTGGAAAGGATGAGTTTAGCCTCGTCCGAATGTTTAATACTAGCTTTAAGGGTGATACTGGGCTTTAAGAGTGAGAGGTCTTCCTTGGCCACCAGTCGAAGTGGACTTATCGTTTCACATCCTGCCTGAACGCGGGATGTAGTATTATTTCGTTCTGCTCCAAGCCCATTACCGCCCGTTTGAACTGGGAATGTTTCAATGAAAAGACTGAGCAGCATTATCATTTTAACGGGAACTTCGCATTACTGCAGCTCTGGAAAATATTTATTCTGACGCACATTTACAGACTACAGTAAATAACCCATTCTGGGACGCTTGAATTATAGGTGGGTGTGGGCGTTGATTGGAACTGAATTTCACTATTAATTATGGCGATGGGCACACCCGGGCGCCTGGTTGAGTGACAGATAATTAATCTACTGTTTCGCGGTTGGCATCCATCAATATTTCGGACAAATTCGGTACGCCATGGTGAGTTGAAACGAGGGCACGAGCGCCTTTATTAAAGCTGTGGCTTATTTTATTCCATGAACATGTTTTTCAATTTCTCATTTCGTTCTACTTTTCGGTACAATACACAACACGGTACGCACAGGCTTCCGCAATGGTAAAATCGCTTAAATACGCGAGCCAATAGAAAAACAGACATAAAATAAAATTATTTATCGACTCCCCCACGGCTCCCCAGTGTTCGTTCGTTCAGCACGTGCGACTTTAGCGAGTTTTGTGCCATTTCACACACGAGCCAGGAAGCAGCGAGGCGCAATTTGTAGAATTGCGTCGTAAAATGTCGCCCGACAGCGTTGCGATGTTGAGGTGCCCCGCCCGGGACTCATCCAGCTGTTCTCGGTGTCCACTGGTTGGACTTCATCTCAACTCCGACGATGGACCGGGAAGCCGCGCTCGAATGTTGTCGATCGTTAACTGGTATCGAGTCGAGTGAGAGTGATGAGTTGCCAAGACTCGCAGTTCGTCAGTGTTTTACATCATGGACGGAACCGAAAGGAGATTATTGAATGTTTCATAAGCCGAGTTAAATGGAAAAAGTTGGCGCGGCTAAGAATATAGCGATGCTGGAATTGAATGGCGCATTATTTTACAGTCGATGGTGTTCCTGTGGTTTATTTCATAAGTGGGTAAAAAGTGTAGCAAAATCAATTAAAATTTGAGCCATGTGCAAGGAATATTGTTTGCTTTTTGGTAATGTGGTTTGAGGATTACTGAATTTTGAACCCATCTACATCAAGTCTGCAAACTCTTTTCAATAGTTTCCATTTTTTAAAGTCAGATAACTTCAATATACTTTTAGAAATGTATCTATATATTCAAGAAATTGTTTTGAGAAAAAAATGAGTTTCGTTACTAAATCAATCATTAAATTTCGGATTGAATTTCAATAATGCTGGCAAATTTTTTCGATAGCTTCCTCCAGTAAATCACCATTACCAATATTGATTGAATGGGGCATCGCAATCATGATGTGAGTTACATCTCACCAAAGGTTAAGGTAATCTAGATGGAATGTATCAACGGAGGCAACATTTGACAGAACATTAAATTGCCAAAGTTTCATCATAATTGCCGCATTCTCCCCAGCCCCAGCTTGGGTGCCCCCGATGAAATAACCATCAGTTGAGGTTCATTTGTCTGTCTGTCTGTCCATCCATTCAATGACCGGGCAATCAGGTCAGACCTGGGTTGCCTCGAGAGGGCCAGCAATCGAAAGTTTATCCTGCTTTCTTTCGCTTCGGGTCCAGGTCAGTCAGTTAGTCCGATAGTTTCGATCGCTCGGTCGTTTCTTTCCGTTTAGCGTGGCGTACTCTGTCTCGGGGGTTGTTCATTCCGTCGATAATTGTTACTTTTCAGACAAACTTTCTCCACTGAACATTTTGGGTGCCTTTCTTTACCTATTAAGAAGAAGTTTTAGCTTTGTTTTTACTTCTACTACCACCATTTAATGGAGCTGGAGGTCGGTTTGTGCAAACTGTGCGTGATGATCGATGCGTATGATAAGCGGACGAAGAAAGAATTGGTTGCTAATTTTGCTTCCTCACGCTTGGCGCTATTACTGCTTGCTGGGGGTCCCATTCTCTACCACGAGGCCGATGGTTGCAGTGTGTGATGAGCTGGTCAAGGCAGGTAGTATCTCATCTAAAAGATCATTTTTACTACTCTCTTCGGGAGTACAATTATCCTAAAAAGTCAAATACAAATTTTGTCACGAGAAACCGCATCAACCAAACATGTTGTCAATCTATTCTCCTTTCCTCGGAAAAACAACATTAAAATAATCTACAGTCACGCGTGCGTTAAACACAAAAAATAAAAACAGCACAGAAAAATTGTCTCCCATTTATCACCATGGTAAACATTTTCCCGTCATCGTCTTCCATGCCACAGTGCTAAACTCTGGCACAGGGAAGCATATTATTCTACATCGATTTTCTCTCGCCGGGAGCAACGCTCGAAGGGACGATCCCCGGTATTTTTGTTTACCCTGGCCAGGTGTCCGATGCTTGGCTAGAAGGAGGAAGGCGGAAATATTAGGGCACCGTCATCTCACCGTCGGCACGTCAAAATCGGAAAAAGACCCGACATCGCGGGTTGTGTGTGGTTTTGTGCGAGGCTGAAGAGCGCTTTTCCGAACCCGCATCAACCGTCCGCCCGTTTGTGTTCTTCTATGGTTTGGTTTTGAAGCAAAGGAAAAAAACACACACACACACAAACACATACACATCCGTGGGTTCGTAAAGGACCCGGAAGGAAGGGTTATGCAAAGCACATAAAAAGGAAAACCTTTTTCACTTGTCCGTTTTCGGAGTAAATGCCCGAACCAATGCATTCTTTCGTTTCTTTTCACGCTGAAAAGGGTCTTGGCCTAAGGTTTGCGGAAACTTTTTTTGTTGTAATTTCTCTGTATGATTTTTAATCATGGAGTCGGTCATGCTTCATTCTGGATGAAGATCGATGCACTACTCACGGTGTTAAACTGAATGTTATGGAGTAACATTGTAAAATCTTCGCTTAAAGCTTTTCGCAAGCTTTTTTCATACTTTTCAGCGTGTATTGATTTATAAGTATACTGTATAAATCATGATTTCAAAGAATTAAAATATGACTATAGGAATCGGAATAACGAAAGTGAACAATGAAAGTATCTCTAATTTAGGTTTCTATTAGGCAACGAACAATCACCATGGTGACGCAGAAGAATTAGGGTTTAAAATCAATCATATAAATACGTAGCGTGACGGTGATTGTTATGTTGGTGGAGTGTTTGGATTCAAACGTTTAACAATTAATTAGATGTATTCAATCGTTAACAAATTTACTCCAATCGGGTTAGAGACGTCACTTAACCAGAATTGGTACCGCTCGGGAGTGGGTGTCGGTTTTATCCGGTCGCAAGAGACCGCGCATAAAGCACCCGAATAACGATGGGGATGGGTTTCAATTATGTCCCATTTTTTCGCTAGCTAATGGACGTCAAGATAGTCCTCGTTTGTTCTTTTTCTCATGGCAAAGCATTATGATATGAACCTTCGGCGGCTCCCGGGTAACCCTCTTCTGGGTGAGTGTAGATAAAGCTTCCCATTTGCATTCTAGTCTCGTTGCCCGGATTGTGGATTCGGATCTGCGTTCGCATATTCTTGGGCTTCGGCCATCGCGTGTCCCCGTGCGCTTATGCACCACTCCGTCCTACGGTGTGTGGGCTAGACCGTCAGCGAGCTTGAAACAACGCCGGCACCGGCATTTTGCCGGTTCATTATTTGCCCTACCCTGGCTTCGCTCCTCGCCACCAGTGTCACATTTCCGGGCCAATAATGGAGGTTTTGTGAAGCTACAGCGAACCGTCCGCCATTGGGTAAGGACCCAATTTATCTTTCTAGCTAAATCCTCTCCCGACCTTTTCCGGTCGAGATGCCGCACCCGACACATGCCTATCGGTTTTATTCCTTTTTCGGTTGCCTTGTGGTATCCTTCCCGACGGCTCATCTCGTCGGTGGTCACCACATCACGTACCATCAATCACGGTAAGCATATCCCAACCCCGGATGGCATCTGTTTCGAGGTCGATCGAAGTCAATGACCGCCCACCGACCACCCGGCAGTCGTTGCGTCCTCGATCTTTGGTCATTTTAATTAGAAGGATTAGTGGCCAAGGTCGAAATGGAAGTTCCTTTTTTACAGGCTTCCTTCTTCATGAAACAATGGAAAAATGCAAACTCTTTTCACGGACAGTCCAGGACCTGGCGGAGAGAATCTTCCAAAACTGCACGCCGAGCTGTATACCTTTTTCCACGAGTAAAACATTTCCACGTGCCCATTGGGGCCGTAGATCCCGCAGTGTGCGATAAAATTCGAGAACCGAAAGTACTTAACGGATTTGCAACAGCAAACAAGTACATTGAACGACCGTCGAAACGCGGCGCAACTTTTCACAGCCTTTACGGGGTACGTTTGTGTGTGTTTTCTGTCCGCACTCTAGTGCTTTTTTACGAGAGACGGATGAGAGCAAGAAGCACGTGCACAGCACAGGCCTACACGGTATCGCTAATTGAAAAGTTATTCGCCGGAGGTAATGAAGATTTGCAGAAGCACTCCAGCGTGCTCGGTACGGAACGGGATCTACTCCACAGGAAGGGAATGAAAACAAAGGGCACGGGAAACTCGGCGAACTCTCACGTCAATCCACTTCATCTCGGGGGACGGGGGCACGGGATCGGTCAGCGCAGCGGTATCCGGACACTCGAGCCAAACACTCAAGAAGCCCTCGCAATTAGGGGCTTCGTGCGTAGGGAAATAATGGTGTTAATAAGTTGATTCACTTGTTTGTTGTTTTCCTTGCCGGCCCGAAACGGAGGAACGGTGCAGTGGGGAGGTAGTGGTCGGCAATTGGAAGTTTATGATTCAATTTCAATTTTTGTAAACACCTCGAGGAGGCCATTCAGGTTACGGTGTAGATGAAACTTGTTGCTGCAAGCTATTGCCTTACTTTAAATAATTTCCAAACAATATCCAGTGTAATTTAGTGTAATTTAGTGAAATAGAAGCATTGAGTTTGATTCGAAGCACATTTCCACATGGATATACGCAGATCAATTTCATTACTTCTGCTTTTGTTTCACTCAATCCGAAGAGAAACATCACAGTGCGAACAGGCTACAAACAGGGGTTAAATCATGCACTAAATTATCCTAATTAATGGTGCAGGCTGCTCTAGTTTGTTAGTATTTCCACGACGGTGGTCCTTCATAGCTGTACGGATAAACTACAGTGGTCGATTGTGTGGTAGGCAAGCAACTTCCATCTGCTTTCCTTCTCGGAAAAGCCTCGGCATGCATTTGCATTCAACACGCGCCCGTGTCTGTTGTCCAGCGTTGGGTCGTTTTGCAATAAATCGCTCCTTCACACCGATCAGCATAGGTCGGACAAGGCTCGCGATCTACCCACATGTCGTGTAATTGTTCCCATGTGTAAAATCGCCACACACACACATACTCACACTCACACGCAGTTATACAATTGCATTTCATGGGAGTGCATCGTTAAACCAGTGGAATAGTTGATATGCTCATTTGGCACAATACCATTCGCATCATATCGCTCCATCAGACGTTAGTCCTTTACCACAGAGTAGATGAATAGAAGAAAAGAGAAATACCGATGCAAGAAGGCAAGCGGAAGGTGAATTCACGGAACCATTTCATTACACCTTTAACACCTTTTAGCGCGATGCCCAAGGCTTTTAGCGACTCCGTCTAACCTATTAAGAAAATCGCCGAAGCTTTTAAGCAAACGCGAGTGTCGTTTAGCGACTCCGTCCGACGAGTAATCGCAGGCGATTCCATAGTATTTCATCATTATTCAACAGAGTTCGCAACTCGTACATGGCCTGAAGCTGAAGCGGATGATCCTTCGACAATATGATAATTCGATCGTCTTGTTCATCAGCTAGCTTGTCGAAAAGTGAAACGATGTGATGTGAAAATCTGAACTGATGTGATTGAACTAATATTAATCGCAATTTGTCTGGACGCTATAAGGATAAGATGGGACGAAAAAAAACGGGGACAACCCCATGCCGTCAACAGGGAGCAAATAGCACACCAAACGAAAGATCTTGAGAAGATCTAGCTACGTACAAATCGAAAAAGGTCGTTAATTATTATATTTACAAGGCTTTTATTTATTTTTGAATGGAGGCATGGGTTTTGCCCCATTTTTTGTCCCATCTTTTCTTTATAGCGTCCAGACGGCTTACATTAATCACCTAATAGGTGCGGCCATTCCGCTAAGCGTCCTACAGTTTCTCTAAAAACTCGGAGTCCCTAAAAGCCTTGGGCATTGCGCTAAAAGGTGGTGAAAGGTGTATGTTTGCCGCAATGGTGCGCGTATTAAAACCCTTGTCCAAGAAGAGGAAATAATATACCCGAGAAAATGTGAAGCGATGAATAGCGTACCAAGATTTAGAAGAAAACCACAGAGGAACAATCCATGAATCCCCACAACTGGTAGAGCAAAATCAATTGATTTGTTTCAATTAAATTCCACCAGAATCTACATTATATTCGAGCTAAATGCAACTTGCCAGTGGAAAAAAGAACCTTGCTGATTGAATGATGAGAAGAGTGGAAAGCAAATTGATTTTCAATTTCGTCTGTTAGCAGGGTGGCCATAGGGCGGGAAATAGATTCATTCGAAAAAAGCCACTTCTCTGCAGCAAACACTCGAGTGGATCGTGCGAAATGGTATATTCGTCACATGGATTTGGATTCGTTTTTCCCCAGGCGCTGTTGGTTTACTGCGGTTTTCCCGAGGCATTTGCCTTCAGCACCTCAAGAAAAGAGAACCAAACCGAAGAAGTACATGAGCATTTGAAACGATCAACAACATTGTTCGTAACTTGATAATGTTTCGTAATTGGGAGTGAGTGCGATGCGAGATCGGCGCGTGCGGCAAGCATCCTCCAATGGCAAGCTGACATTCAACATCACTTTCGAACTGATACTAGCGGGAGATCAGAAAAAAGACATTCGACACCATCATCACTTGAGATTTGCTAGTGAAAAGTGGCGCGTGATGGGGGATGTGTAACACCATAGAGGGCTTAGAAATGGGAGATGGTGTCGTATAATTTATCGATTGCAATTAGTGCATCACGAGTCGCTCACCGCCGAAGAGGAAAGATAAACTCAATCAGCTGGCGCTGCTGGTTCTTAGTTGGTTGGTGTGTGTATGTGTGCTTGTGGGACTGAATACGTACGGACGATAATGGACGCATGATGATGGTGCTCCGACCCCATTGAAATCCAATCGCTTGTGTGGCGATTACAAAATCGACCGCCAGACGGGACATTAATGGTGGTGAGCTGGCTCAAAGTATTGGAACATGTTGAAGTCAGTGGTAGCCGATTTCAGGGGCGCGAGGCACCAAACGAATGCTAACCTTGACGTTGTTACCGGGCTGCTACATTGTGGGGAACGGGACGCACCACTAACAAGTTTCCGTGGGACACTTGGGCCGTTTTTATTTTTTATTACAATCGACGAAATAAATTTTTATTGACCACATGAGACACGGGAAGATACGGTACGCAATGTTACAACACCATCGGAAGAACGACACACGAAACCGTTCGTTCCATCGAGTACTAACGTTATTGATTAGAGGTAAGTTGTGCTGAGATT
The DNA here is from genome assembly GCA_000441895.2 of Anopheles sinensis. Lineage (NCBI taxonomy): Eukaryota > Metazoa > Arthropoda > Insecta > Diptera > Culicidae > Anopheles > Anopheles sinensis. Next base: position 971,366 of record KE525352.1, on the reverse strand, counting down.
TCGTAACGGGGGTAAACGATAATAAAAACATTAATCGTTTGCTCTCTTTAGAATGTACAGGAAGCTATCGAGGAGATGTTTTTCATTCAAGATTATTCTTCAATAGATAAAAGTATAAATAATATTAGAGCGCACACTTTATTGTTTTACAACAAGTTTGTTTTTACAACAATAATGTTTTAATTTATGTTCAAATACATCTTTGCTTCAATTTTTAAAGAGGTTTCGACAATATTGACCTCATTCATAGAACCATTTAATATCTGCGGCTGAGAAAGGACGACAATATTAATATATTCTTCTTCTTCTTATGTGGCTCAACATCCCGTAGTGGGACAAGGCCTTTCTCCGTAGAGAGTTATTGGGAGCGAAAGACGGGAATCGGTGGTCAGCCGTTCGCAAATACCGGAGGGTGCCAGACTCGCGATTTGATCCCACAACTATGGCGTGTTGTTATATTGCGCTGCGCTATGGACACCCCCAAATATAAATATATTATTATTATTAAAATATACAAACATGGTTTTTGGAACACGTTTCAAGCCCTATTTTACTTTCCACTGAACTAATTTAAATATTTAGGGTTTATTGCAGTCATAACGATGTTTTTCAATTTAATAGTTGTAAAACTGGCCCGGAATGCTTAGAGGAACACGGTGCCGATGGAGGCGCCTGGTGGTTTTTATAGAAATTTTGATTGGAATTGCTTGCACTCTGGGAAATATTTCCCGTATTGCATTCGTCCGTTATATGGCTCCGAATGTTTTGTCAGAAGTACTGCTCGTAAATCGATAACATCCTCTTCCTATCCTCTCCCTTCGTCGTTCCACAGGGACTTGTGGAAGGGGTATTTTTTGCACTGCTGCCAAAAGGCTTAGCGTAATCGCTTTCCATTCGCTTCGTTGGCAATCTATCGCTATGCTTTCCCATTTCATCGCCGAATGGATGGGTTTGAGATAGTGAGGAATAGAGTTGGGCAAGGTGCATTAGGAGTAGTTCCTGCATTAAGGCCTGGCCGAACTCGAGCATGCCATCGTCGCTCAAGTATATTCCCTTGTTTCAAGTCTCCTGGTTCGGCTGCGATGCTCTCCATAGAAAAGTTGTACTTTGCACGAGACCTGTCCATCATCGGTATCGTTCCCGAGATGCTCGGGGAAGGCATAGGACTGTTCTGCTGCTGTTGCGCTGACGACCAGACGGCCCGAATGTTTGCCAAATTGGATTGAAACGTGTCAGGTCGGATGGCGCATCCGTGGCATGTGTAGTGTACTTTTGCCTTCTTCATGATCCTTCCTCCACTCGAAAGCAGATTCCACCCGGTTTGCGGTGGCCTGTAGCGAACATCTGCGGCAACAGGGTTTGTACCGGAACATCATGTTATGGGTAGGAGCAAAAGAAAAAACGTTGTTCTCCCAGTCAAAATCCGAATAGACATGGGCCAAATACGGGCAAGATAATCAATTTCGGCTTTGGCAGATCGGGTTTGCCTCAAAAGATACAAATCCTTTCGTGTCCTCCTTTATTGTACAAGATTTTTTCTTACTTTCTTTATCCTCTTCAGTTTTTCGGTGTTCCTTCGTGCACGGATGATATCTTTCCAGTTATATTGGCTCGGTCTATCATCGCTCCTACGAGTCATCAACGACTGAAGCACATACAAGACTCCCATGCACGGAAGATAGTCTTGTGCATCGTCGGAAGAAATCCTACTGTAAAACTTTAGGGCAGAGATTTGATAAAGAACTACTTCATATCCGCAAAAATGAAGCTAATCTTTAATATTGGTCCGAAAGATTTACGAAAAAAGAATATATTGTTCGCAATCGCCGATCGGATCAATTGACAGGGAAAGCTAGAGTACGATGGATGCGAGAAAGAATGCACATGTTGTCTCCAGAACCCAGTGCCTCATTGGCTAGGAAGGGAATACTTGTAGGGAATCGTAAGCAGAAGGCTGCAATACAATCGAAAAAGATACTGAAGCAAGTGCTTGGGAGCTTTTCCAGGCACTTTCTCAACAAGCCTGAGCTTCTTCTGGTGGCCGATACGCCAACAACGGATTGCGCGAAGGTGGTACGCCATCGAGAAACATACTTTGCGACAGATGGGACATGATAACATACACACTCACACACTAACGTGAAGACAATAACAAGAGCAAGCAAAGAAGTCGGTGGCTCTCCCGGTGGTAGTTCGTGCCGTTCGTCGTTCTAAAAGGACAACCCTCGAACTCGAAACCGACGGTACATGTACGGGAATGCATTTATGTGTGTGTGTATGTGTGTCTGTGTGTGTGACACGAGCGTGTTCTCGCGATGACCTCCTTATGTCCTCCTCCGTCTACTGTATTCTTTCGTTCGCAAAAGTTCGAGAGGCGGTCTTCGAGCGATGGGGTTGGCTCGAGCGGTATGCTAATGATGGCAAAAATGTAATCCTGCACGTTTCGAAATTCAATATGCATGGCGTGGAACGTAGTCGTTTGGGGGGTGTTGTTTTTGCACTCCTACTGGTCTTATCAGCCGTGCAAAATCAAGCGGTTTCCTTTCCAACCGTGGTTTTCAATAAATTGCTTCAATGTTCGAATAATTCCGTGAAATTTTCCTGCAAGCTTTGGTGGGTTGGAAGGCGTCATTTCGTTTTCAATATGTGTGGAAAATCATTATAGATTTCGTAACAAGTTTTCCCTGTGCTGCAAAGCCGTTGCACAACCCTGCAACGTGTCTCTTATTGAAAGCGTGAAAGTCTTATCGGAGGAAACTTTCACAAACATGTAGCACTTGTCCACAATCTCGTCCATTGCTGCGGGGAGGGAAAATAATTCACCGCGAACACTTTAGTTCGATTTCAAGGACACATGTACGGCATAAAGTTGCTTGCAATATTTCCAAAAACTTCCGCCATTGGGCGTCGATGGAGCATTCAATGACCCCTCGTTTCGAGGGTGGAGCTCATAATTATGAAACTCCTGCGTTGCACGTATCCGCCCAGGCCCAGAACTTGCACTTTGAGTCCGACCGGTAGGGAAAGCAAACATTTGAAAACTGGACGAACTTTATCAATTTTTCATTGCACGCGCTGCTCTAAACCGTTTCCGAAAGTGGTTGTTATAAAATGGTTTATATGAACGTCGGCATATGCGGATGTGAGGATCGCACCGTTGCAAAATATGTGCAGAAAGTTGGCCATCATCAGGCGTTGAGGCTTTGAGGCTGTTGAAGCAGCATTAAGTAGTTCGTAGAAAAGTAGCTTTCCAGATTGCAACTGCGTGATAGGTGAAATGCAATCCGTACTTTGCCGTCGATAGAGATGCTCAGATTATAGTAACTTACTCTTGGTACAGAATTCATACACATGAGATGGTGTTTATTTGTTAAACTATTGCTAAAGTGATAATAATCCGATCCAACAGAGCTGAAGCCTTGGCTCATAGAAACACATCTACTCTTTAAAAACTCAAAACCAAATCTTTCTCTATAGAGCTGGGCTTGAATGCATCCGTAACAATAAAAACATCTCATCGCAGCAGTCCAATCGATGTCCCGCGCTCCAACAAACGTTACCGAGCACCAGGCGCCTCCATCGAGACGGACACCAACTCACGTAGCAGACGGTCACGTGCCGAAAAGGGTGTGTTGCCGAGGAAATAATTACACCCGAAGATAGTGAGAAGAATCATAAACCAACAAAAGCGATGCTTAGGAGTCAGTGACCCACTTCAAGGCCAGCAGCGTGCGGACAGTCCATCTAGACTGACCGTGATGTGATCAAATAAATCCAATCGTCTCTTCTGCACGCGTGTTTGACATGGGAAACTATTTTATCATGCCTTCTTGGATGGGTCCGCGTTTTGAGTGCATGTCAATACTTGCTCAATAAAATGTGTTTGATAAATTTTCACATCACATTAAAGTAAGTTCAAAAGCCATCCACATCAAGCATGTTTATTATATGCTTCTTGTCCATGGTAACCAAGGTATTCATTTAGTAATTAGAAGTTTTAGTATAGCCGTATCAATTGGTTTCAATAAACAAAAGGTTAATGCTGTAGGAAGGAGCAGGAAAAGAAAGCACACACGTACATTATTCTCCTGCCATTCGGGTAAGGTTGACAAATAATCAACCAATTTATCTACTTCACTGCCTCGGTAAACCTCACATGTGCCTACGCCGGTACGCATTTGATTGGCATGGAATCAATTTATCCGCATCAAATTACCCCCACCGACGTTACGTGCTATGTTTGGTGGTCCCTAAAAATCACCATGTGTGATGGTGTACCATATATTTCCCGATTGTTGCTTGGGCATTTTACGTTCAAAAAACACTAAACGAGAAATAAAAATGTAAGTTAATTTTTTTGTCATTTGTGGGTAAAAAGTCAACCACTATGCTCGCAAAAGTCCTTTTCGTTCCTTTTTTTTCAAGAACGTGAGTGTGTACGAGAATGAAAATACTCCCAATTTTCCAAATTTCCCACCTTCACGGTTCACTCGGCGGGTGGGTTTCGGGTACTCTCCTAAAAGCTTTCTTTCGTCGAGTTTGTATTGCGCTCAAGTGAAGAGGATGAACCGATTCCGGAAGAAAAACTGGAAACGCGAGAAGCGGATTGAGGGAACCGCTACGCAATGATCGTTGAAGGAAAACAAACTTCCCCACTCTTGACGCGTATCCCACATGTGTCTTCTGTTGTGGAAGGATCGTTCGTGAATCGCGACGTAAACGACGCGCCGTCACGACATCAAAGGAGAAAAGTGGCAAATACGAGGTTTACAAACAGAACCCTTGGCGGTCCGGGTGACCTGGCCAACAGCAGGGTCTTGTGGGAAAGTCCTCCGGCCACTGGCATCGCATACGCACAGCCCCGAAAGGAGCGCACCGGGTTGGGTGAAATTGTTGGGTTGTGGTCGTCGACGCGAACGAAAAGATGTTCAGAGGAAAAAAGTTGAAAAAGAGATGATTAGAAAAACCTTTCCGTTGGGTTTTACTTTTCTTTCACGTGTTTTGCAGTCGACTTCACATGAAAGTACTTTTTACTTCGAACCTTTTGAGATGTGTGATTTACTTCGTCTGATGTTTGCGGTGCCTCTCGATACCCAAAGGGAATTGGCAGAAGGTAGGTGCAAATAGGTACACGAACTTTCGTTAGGACCATCCCAAAATGGTAGCTAGGCATCGAGTTGAGACTCGGAATGTACGGCAATATTATTATGGTAGCTCCGCCAGCTACCGGAATGGAAAAATGTTCAGTGAGTGGTCGTATTAGTGCAATTAGTTGGTAAAGAATATGGTTCTTAGACTTTTATTATAGAATATGGTTAAATAAGAAATATACTGCGTCATCTTGTATCAATATGATTAACTTTTAACATTCATAAAAGATGCCAATTCAGTATTGACTTGCGTCAAGTATTAAATCAATGAAATGAAAATCAACGAATTTATACTTTTTTATTTAAACAAGAAAATTATTTATGGGAGCATTTTCCACTGAGTAGTTTTCCGCGTTTGACTGTAAACATGATATCGCAAAGCCTTTTTCCATGAAGCTCAAAGGTCAGGCTATTAAGAGCCTTTCCGAAAGAAAACCCCTCGATAGATTCGCTATTTACAAAAATCTTCCTCTGCTGGAAAAGTTCAGCCGCGCGATGGGTTCTACCTAGTGAAAATTCGAGGAAAATTGAACCGACATGTATAAATGGTGCATGCCGGTCCAGGTAGCGAACGAAATCAAATGTTCCAAAATGTGTGTCTATTTTTAGCCGTAGCCTTCTTTCTCTCCAGCGCTCTCAACCACATAGACAGCCTTCGGTGTGCCGGGAAAGTTTCTCTCGTTCTCTGGTCGAACCATTCGTAGCCCACCTTGAGTCCTTGAGTCCCGAGTGCCCATCCATTTGGCAAAATGGTGAAGGTTAGGGTTATTGAGTAGCGAAGGTCACAGCCGTTCTCTCGTGCCAAGACTTTTCCGGCCACCGTTTGTCGTGCACCCGCTTTCCAATGCTTTCTTCGGTGGCTCTTGCTCTCGGCACAGCTCCCTATCGTTTCCCTTGCTCTCACGCCTGCCACAAAGTTTTCGTTCGATCGAAACTCGAGTTTCGGGTGAGAAAGGTACCCATTTAATCAGGCTCCTTCTTCTCGCTGTTCGAGCTTTCCGGGTTTTCCATCACGCAGTTCCTTTGCCTCAGCCTGTTGCAGAAAAGAAACGTAGAAAGAAAACAAGCTTCCACAGGCTATAATGAGCCGACGGATAACTTTTTCGGTGGTACCTTCGAGCCTTAAAGCGATGGAAGCCTTCACTGAACACAAGTTCTTTTCACAGCGATTGTGCATCGGTACGGGATTCGATTAATTGTTTTGAGGCGCTCGTTCCCGGGTTTTCATTGATCGTTACGATGGGAAGCGTGGCAACGATACGAATCGGTGGATGCTTGTTCAGTGAATGCAATATAATAGCAAGAATCTGCTGTACCTAATATTACAAGAAGTAATCGAAAACCGACGCTAATTACATCACCATAAAAGACCATTTTTCAATGTATCCCTACATTTCATGCTCGCTATGGAAAAATTTCCTGATTTTGCACATGCTAGCCGATGTATTGTAGGAAAATCCGGTTCTTTGAAATGGGGAGAGCGGGCCGCAAGAAGTGCCGTAGATTCCATGGCGAAATGTACCAAATACATGCCGTGCCTGGCATCTCCCGAATTCCGTACTTCCATGTGTGTCTGGGAAATTCATTTTCCGCCGCAAGTCGCTTCCGTCGAGGCTGCAGCATGCAATGAAAATCCCTGGCGCTTGCTTGTGCGACGAAAAGCCCACCGAAAGACGAAGGGTATTTTGCAATTTTCTCTTAAATTTTTCTCGGAGTTCTTTTTGGACAATATGCTGGAGTGCCGCAAAGCGAGGCATTTTGTTGCTTTCCGATGAAGCCAAACCGAGCCAATTGACTGCAGGTTGGGTATGTGGGACCGACATACATATGTTTTGAGGGTAAATTCGAATGGAATGCTTAGGTTGCTGCACGTACCTTCGATGGGAGACGTGGCATAGCTCGTTCCATACCAATTGAAAGAATTTTTCCTTGGAACTAGTATGGTTAAAAAATAATCCACCACAATTTGCTGCTAGTGCAAGCCTTTTTTTCATAAATTCAGCTACTCACATTTAGAAATACGACTGTAATTAACCGACATTTTATTAGATCGGAATAGAGAATTGATTGTTCAACTAGTAATGGTAATCTAGTAAATAAGCCTTTCTTTTTAAAATTAAAGTGTGAAGAAACTTAGAATTAAATGTTTCTTTTTAAAATATCTTTGCTTCGTAGAAGGAGTTTTCTCAAACCTTTACCTTTTTCAATTATTTATTCCTAATTGATGTTTGTACTAATTGAGTACAAGGAATGTTTCAAATTTGTTTTCCTTTTCCTGCTTGATTCACCCGAGAAGATCAGTAGTGTATATTTTTCCCGCCTTTTTCTTGCCAGGTTATTTAGTTCCAATGCTGGCATACATATAAAAACCCGAATGGTTTCAACTGTTACATAACACATCGACTGCTGACCCTAGTGCGACTTCATGCTCTATATTTGCGGTGTCACTGTCGTTCTTTAGCCCTTTATGGTCTCCCATTTCCTATCCTGTTTGTTTAGCTCGAAGCTCGAGCGAGTGCTTACCTTTCGACGCAGCAGCTCCACTCGTAGGCGTCCGGTCCCGATTAAAGTGTGGCAACAGGAACCGGCGGTAACAACGATGGCAACTTTTGTGCGAAACAAAACACACGAATCACTTCCTGGAGGAGCGGGGCAATCCTCATCATCGAAGCCGCCGTGGGTGTTTGTTGTCCTTGCGAAGTTTGTGACGAAGATCGTATGTTGCTAGGGAATGGCCGGACCTGGCAGTTCACAGCTCCTCGCTCCCCGGAAAACATTCTTACCTCTTGCATTGGTTTTTTAGAGGCACCGTCCTGGGGTGCTTTTATATCACCTTCGCCGTACGCAAAAGAAATACTCACGCACGCATCGAATAACAGCCGGGGCCGCCTCGAAACAGAGCACCTTTTCGCGCCTTCCGGTGTAAACACATGACAGAGGAATTGGAAAAGTGAATCGAAAAGATAATTTCCACACTCGCACAAACACACATGTGTGCACGCGGGGTTACACTGTCACAACCAAATGACACACCACACCGTCTTTCGGGAGGGGGAAGATTGAAGCTCGCCTCGGGAAACTGCCGGAAAAGGACGTGCGTTTGTCCTAGCCCAGATTACTGATTTCTTGCTGGCTTAAAATAATTCACACTTCCGGTTTAGTTCGATTCGGTGATTTCCACTTAAATACAAACACACATACACACAGACACACACACACACATATATACGCATACACAATCACTCTTTCATATGCACTGCGCTGGTAAACTGCAGTAAAAATTGCCCGTGAAATGTGGGAGCAGTAAATGCACTAAAACTGTGGATAGAAAAACAAGATGGAAATGCTTACAACCATGAAGCTGGCTGTATGTGGCAGGCATGCTTTAATCTCCTTTAAAGTGTTTTATATAGCCTGTCCTAAAACCAGCCATGAATCGAATTAAAAATCCCAATACTAAATCAACCTACATATTGGTTTTTATTGATCGTCTTATTGACAAAATTGTCATTCTAAAACCTCTCTCAACGTTATTCAGCACAGCTACTGTACAATTAAAGCATTTTAAAAATACACAAAATATACACTAGAAAATACCACCGAAAAAGTAAGAAAATCTCCCAAAAGCATTCCATTACAGTCGAGTCGCTACAACTTTCCACAATGCGCTTCTGGCGACAAATGTTTCACAAGAACACATACACAGACACACACACGGACTCTTAAACACTTAGGAGCACTACTGCACGTGTGAAAAATCGCATCTTTGGTTTGGCTTTCAGTTTTGCAGGACATCCAGAATAAAACAAGCCCGTGTACGAACGCTCCAAAAATCGATCAATGCCGTCGACCTACGATGACTGCCTACTTTGATGTTTATGTTCGGTGGTATCGATTTTCGATCATCACTAGGACAACACAGGATGTTGTGGGAAAACAACCATTTCGTCGAAAAACTGCCGATGATGCAATGATGCTTATAATGGATGGAGGCGCCTTATCCACGCTGGTTGTCGATGGAAGCGCCTGCACAGTTCACTGGGTGCAAACGGAGCTGGTCCGTAGTAGTGTAGTAAGAACTCCGCTGCAACTGCACGGTAAAAAAATAACTAAAGCAACAACAGCACCAGCAGCCTGGAAAGAACACAGAAACCACAGCAACACACAGGCAGGGCCAAAGGATGCAGCTGGTGCTGGAGCTGGAGCAGGAGCTGGAGAGATTTACCGTGCGTGCAAACAGACCCGTAGCACGTGGTGGTTCCGTCTACGACAACCGCCTACGCACTGCGACCGGTCGGCAGCTGTGTGGCGTAGAAAACTCTCACCCAGCAGCCAGCCAGTGCCAGCTTTCCCGAAGCAGTGGCGAAGCTTTTCCGGCCCGCTTCGGCCCACGAAAATCGATTACTGCGCGACTCGAGAGGGCTCGTATAATGCTTCGCCTGCAATTTGCGTGTGTATTGGTGGGTGTGTGTTTGTGTCTGTATGTACCATCTGTCTATCTTTGTCTTTCGCAATCTCATCTCATCTCTCACTCCCTCTCGAGCTAAAAGGCTCGGAAAAGCGCCCACTCGGACGCGGCAAGTTTTCACTTTCGGTTCGCGTTCGCCCACACATGCAGGGCGCGTGGGTGTACACAGGGTGGCCGGGTGTATCGGTGTGTGCACCCTTACTACTACTACTCGCGGCACGGTCGGCCAGCGTAAGCTGTATAGTAGGCGCCCAGCTGGCTCCACGTCCGGTCTGGAGCTATCCTTTTTTTTGCCATTCCATTTGATGGTAGTAGTGAAGATGGTCCTTCGACGGACGCTTTTCTCTTTTTCCCGCACATGGTCCAGCGTACAACGCGTACGCCGCCCGGGAAATTCTTGCACCAACACAGTGCTACAGATGGCACTGCATCGGGAATGCAAACATAGCGGCCGTTTAGCAGTCCCGCTTCCTCTACACGCTCCATCTATCACACGACCCCCAATGGGACGAACGGCATCTGTTTGGATGTTTCGCCATGATCTCCCTTTGCTTCTCCTTGACCCCTGGGTGGTCCCGATGCTAGCGCTGGAGGCTCGCACCGAGGCCCGGTTCTCGCAGTGGAGTTTCCAGGACCGGGCCCACAAGATTTCCGAGTCCTTGATTCGACGCTCAAGGCTACTTGCAGGCGTGCTAGGCGTGGGTCTGCTAACTCCCCGGTGCACTTGGAGATTGGGGAAGATTAGATGCACGACCGAATGGCGACTAATTGACTTTTTGTTTTGTGGTTTGAATTAAATACCACCCTTCCTGGGATGGGAGGGTGTGTTCCATGTGCGGGTCATTTGTGCATTTCAGTGTTATATTTTTCTCATTGGTTTATTGCAGGAACTGAGTTGTTTCTGATGACTTTTAAACTCATCTTTCAATTAACTTCCTTTTGAGGATGCTAGAAATATAGTTCTCTCGAAATGTAACCAGCACTCACCACAAGTCTAAAGAGTTTGTCACCACCAAATACCATATTTCACATTTTGGTGCACATAAGAACAATTTTGAAAGCGCGGTTACTTTAAATCAGGCACTAATACTATTTAATGAAACGATAAAATCACGCTATCCGAGATTAAAAACATTTTGAACGTTTTTCAGAGTTCTAATTACAATCGCGTTGATTGTTGTACTGATTGGCAACTTTAAAAGAGGTAGCAAATTGTGTTCCTTTCCATCCTCTGATTTAAAGTGTTGTACACTTTAGAAAGCATAAAACATCCTCATTGCCGTCGAGATAACTCCTTCCACTAAGGGTCCGAAATGAGTCGAGTGATTAAAATCAAATGCTTCCCGTTTCGAGAACAACCCAAATCTCTTCGCCGTGCCGTGGAGGGTACGCACAAATGAGTTGCTTTCCATTCCCGACGGGATTTCGAGCGGTTTTCGGGTGGAGATGATTAATGCCCCTGGTGGTGTTTGGAAGTACCGGCTGTCATACAGTTTGCCGGCCCGGCGTCTGTCTTTGCAATTACTAAAGATTACGGAAAAGAATCAACAAGCGGTACAATAAGCCAGGAGCCGTATTTTACGCTTCCTTTATTTTTGGTTGTAATATTTCTTTTTGTTTTGTTATGTCGTCGTTCTTATTTGATGTCACAGGAGATGCAAGTACAACTGGATGTTTTGAAACAGAGTAAAGATTTCTAGCCAACTACCTTGCTAGAGGTTTGGCAGTAAAGCAAGGGAGCGAACACCTTGGCAGATGGATGGCTTGTAATGTTTCCAGAAGGTGCCCAATGAGAGACGTTCCGTACTTCCGGAGTCACGCTTCATCCTCCCCAAAACGGGGTGTTCCGTTCTTTCCCTTTACTGGGGAATGCATTTGTTATGCAAACACAACCGACCTCCCCCCATCCGATACTGACGGACTGTTTGGTTCCTTCTTTTCTCTTTCTTGTAGTATCGTACAGTAAGTGGCATTTCCCGGAAAACGACATCATTATTACCAGTTCAAAGAGGAAACACGCGGTGTAGTACAATTCGCTAGAAGGTGCGTTGCGAAGTGGCTGCTGTTTACAAATGATCCAAGTAGAAACATGGAGGCAAACGTAGAACGTTTAATTTGCTACGAACGTGATGCGATGTGTTTGTTGGCCTTCAGTAAAATGGTCTCGTTTGAGCCGGTGATGCTTTCACGGAAGATGCGAATCTTTTACAGCCTTCTAAGAAACTATTTGATAGAGATTTTGTTTGAAAAACATTCCCCAACGATTTATTGCAATGCTAAATACAGCGTTTTACAAGTCACGTAGTAAACCAAGCAGTTTACGTAGAATATCAAACAATGATAGCCTACTGCAATGCTTTGGATGTTGGATCGTCAAACCTCCAAGTTGGAACACCAAACGGGTCAAGTAGAAAAATCGTCCCTAAGTAGGATCTACCGCAATGATAGCTGATGCATGGATATTAATTGTAGAGTCGAGCAATTGAGGGGTGCAGGATAAGGTAGGCTATGATCGGTTTTTCGCATCGGGAAACGAGCGCGTATCACAGCAATCCTCGCAGAAGTATGTTTTTCGATCAAAAAGCGATTTTCCCC
>KE525352.1:935696-945856 GCA_000441895.2 Anopheles sinensis | reverse complement strand
ATAGCCATTGTCCGTCCAAACGTCCACTGATCGACCCACCGTGCAGCCCTTTGCCATGTAGAATTGATAACTTGACCCCCATTGGAGTTCGTCTTCCGAACTAATTGCAAACCAACCAGCTTCGGGAAAGTTGCGAGTGGGAAATGGAAACTTTGCCATCTCGAAAGCATGTCCTGGTTGTTTCAAGCTGTAATGTAGTTAGGTGAGTGCTTTTACACTAATGGAACAACTCAATAAAACATATAACAATCTCCTCTTAGCGGCGATTGCATAAAGGTCTGTCGAATGTGAGATGGCTAAATTTTATATAACTTTACACACATTTAGAACAAGCCACCAAACAATTTTCCACCCAGTCCAAGTTAATTGTAAATTTTCCCAAAAACAACTCAGGTACAGAAAGCTTACAACGCCAGAACAAAGAGAAGGAGTGAGCAAAATAATTGCGAAGATCTTATACAACACAACATTTTCTTTTCTGGTTCCCCCCTTTGCTTTTTCCAGGAGCAAGCGCTAGAGAAATATGCAAATTCTGAAGCAACAAGGCACTACCGACGCTGAAGAACATTCCCAGTGATTCCTTTATTGGATCCCGGAAAAGCAGGAGTTACGCGCGAGAAGCCGTGCGCTCGGACTGGGACACTTCACTTGAAGTGTGTCGTTTTCCACTTTGTTGCTGTTGTTATTCTCCGTTTAGACCTATGAATCGCCTTTATTTTTGTCGTCCCAACTCAAGATGGAGCCTGTAGAAAACCGGGCCTCTTTTACGTCCTTGGATCCGCCAGTTGCTTTCCACTCCGTGTATATGTTGCGTCGCGTTCGAGTTCGGTTTTTATTTCCGTTTTCTTGTGCCGAATAACAAAGCGGAAAGGACATTTGCCTGTTTGGCCGCTTTTGGCATTTCCGGTGTCCGGAGGGAAGAATTCTACGCTACAGGGCGATAGCTAGCGGGGGAACTTACATTGTTTTTGCAGGAATGGTGTCGCTGCCCGGTAGTGCTTCACCGTTAGGACGACGATGTCGCCCGCGTTCCGAAGGATGTTCACTGCGTCGTCGTGCGGGCAAGCCGTGATGTATTCACCGTTCACCTGGAAAGAGCAAAGACATATTTAGATAAAGAGGTATATTTTGGAAATGCAATTCCTGATCGTGAACTATGACGGAATTGATTTAGAGTTTTAGTCGGTCAAGAGCGTATGTTGATAAGCATGTAAATCTTATTTATCTTGCAAGAAGACTAGTGGGACAGTTACATACTTCGTACTATAGATTCTTTGAGGAATGGAGTGATGAGTCTTCTTTAAGTTTATGAACCCAAACGCGCCCCACTTTGCTCTAATGGTTCCAAAATGTAGAGCAGTATAATAAGTTGAGCCCAACTCGTTTTATTAGATTCACTCAACTCGTACTCGGAAAAATTCCAGCAATTTGTTGAATTCTCTTACAGTGTATAATAATTAATTTAACGTTTCTCATTAAATCTGATGTGATTCACCTTCTCCGCCAACAAGGTTTATTTTTTATCTTTCGGTTTTTTTTTTGCGATAAAACTTTGACCAACAGGAAGCGGAAAAATTTGTTCCACACCACCAGAGATAAAGCAAAAGTTAATTGGGATGAGGAATGAGCTAAAAACAAAAACGGGCCACGTTGAAGACCGTGGAAAAAAAGCGAATGAAAACATTAGAAAATAGAACCATTTGGAAGCATGGATCGCGCCAAACGCTAAACGAACGCGTACGAGCGTGGGCTGGTTTTTCGACCTTTTTACTTTAATCTCCCTTTGCTGAAGTGCAGACACCCACGATGGGGAGAAGCGTCGGAAAATGATAAGTAGCAGGGATGAAATGGAGAGTGGTGGTGGAAAATAAAAAAAAACCCTGCCGAGTTCAGAATCTAATTAACATTGCTTGAACTTTCCTCCACACCCCGTGGCAGACGGATTTTCCCAATCGTTCTCGTGGTTCCGATGCCTGGCTGCCGCTTCAAGTGACCGCCCGCGCTTGTCTATATGTGTGTGTGGTGTGTGGTTCCCTTCCCGAAATGTGCCGCCAGGTATTTTCATACGAAGCTAAAGGCCAGAATTTACGTTAATTTTCAAACGACTCGGGAAGTAAAACTCAGCTCCCATATTTTGTGGATGGAAACATTCCCTACGAGGCGAGCTTCCGGCAATGTTTCAAAACCAGGTTGTTAATATTTAATTTCATTTCAGTTAGGGCAGTATGTTACTCAACAATACAATGGAACGTTGCTGGACAGGATTGATCAAAAAAGGGATACAAAGCGCTATTGAAAAGCAAATGTCAATGTTTCTTCCAGTGACCGAACATGGAAATTCGGAATTTTCCCCGGATAGTGGTCCGAACTCGATGAGGAAATGCTGACACATTTGTCCGTTAACTTAATTAAACCCGTGGTCACTTTGACATTCTGGTCCTGGCGGTTCGATACGTGTATGTCCAGCGGGTTGGCCGAGTTTTCCCAACACGATGGACATGTGGTACAGAAACAAAGTGAAAACCGGCTCTGTACAACAAGGATAAACCACACGAGCTGGAACAATCAAACACTGTCATGTGAAAGTAGTTTCCATTTGTCACAATTCTCCTCCACAGGACTGCTTTGGGAAACATCAAACCCGCCGAAAAGGAAAACGAATGGAATGATTCACCGAGTGAAAGTGTATGGAAAGGAAACATTTTCACCACCGTTTTGGGTGTTCCGAAGGTCAAAACGTTGTATCTGGTTGACAGCAGATAAAACATTCTGGTAGAAATGGATGGCTGGCATAAAAACAACACAGACAGTTTTGCAACACTTTCCACCCAAAGCGACAAAAGGGAAAACATTGCTTCCGGTGGAGCTACAGTTGAATACATTTCATGGGTAGGTGGAGACTTTTAATAGCGTTAAGCACCGTACGATGAAGTTAGTAGAGTCATCTTTTAAACATAAAATATCCACCACGGGATAAGCCGGAAAAGCCGATTGTGACGCTTTACTAGGCAATGGTACTGGTAGCGCGCCGCGTTTTGGAAAAGTTTTGATGACTTTCAATTAAAATCCATGCCAGCTGACATACGAATGATTTCCCGCTGGCCCCGGGACACGGGGAAAAAAACAGTACGGGAGGATGAAAATGGGAAATAAATCCGCTCGAAACACAGGTTGCCCATTAACGTGGGAAAGCCATCCTTGGGAAGCAACCCTACTTCAAATCGCCAGACGGCAATATGGGTCCGAAAAGTATTCATTCGGTCGCCGAGCGCAGGTGGTTCTATTTTGACTTCAAATGTCTGCCGACGGTCGGAAAAGTTCTAAAAGGTTACGTTTGTAATAACTCAGTAATAGTTTGGCCATTTAAATCCGATTCCCCGCTGTTGACATTCAAAAGTTACCCTCGTTTCGGGACGTTGTTGTCCGGATGAAAGCCGTGAAAGTACCGTCGTAATGTCAGTTATGGCCACTTCTCTTCCTCACGTCACCTTCGGTTGTTGCTCTATTCGCACCACTCTCTCATGGACCGTTGCAATCCGCGTTGTCGGAGATGGTTTAATTTGTCAACCTACTTGAAAGCTGTTCGAGCAGTTGGGCCGATTTTCCGACCCTGTCCAGGGGAAAACTGCACCGGTAAGTCCTGTCTGGAGTGTTTTACCGTCTACCTGTCCCAAATCTGTTCTTTTAATTAATTCGCCAACGTTGAACAAAAAGAAAACACTGGGAACAATTGGAAAAGAAAATGGGAAACGGATTTTGGGGATGCAGGTACAAATGGAAGGAAAACAAGCGGGAAAAGAAGTTTACAAGCCGGAGAATCTTTCCATTGAGACGAAGAGAAACGCGATGTATAGGGCGAGCGATGGAACTGGGCGGTAACTGAGAAACTTTTCCGACTCGCTGAAACAGGAAAAGTAGGGTACTGGGATTAACCACATTTTTCCCCTTCCGGAAAAGCTGACGCTGACGTTGTTGGTAGGAAAACGATCTGAAGAAGGTCCTTTAACTTCACAAACTTTACAGCTGTTGGGGAAAGAAGAAAACCGGTCTTTCACAACGCGTACACAAGTACAAATACATATACATTCACACACTGGACAGTCACAAAACAACCGCTCCGGAAGAGGAAATACTCTGATTACTTTCGAAAGCTCCTACCTCCCGGTGCTCAGGGCGCTTCAAAATCTCTTTCCTGCTGCCGGTTGCCTTTTCGTCTCGGGGTTTTCCGGCCCAAATCCGGCCTGCTTGGTGAAAAGTTGATCCTAGTGGCTATTTTTAGGCCACTGGAGTGGAATGGAATAAAACAAAAGGTCCCGCAGGCAGCCAGTGAAATCGGGATTAAAATAATTTACCCAACCGGACCGTGCCTTACGGTTCGGGCTTGCCTGTGGCGCCTGTCTTTTATTATTTTTTGGGTTTGGAAGTGGGTTTTCCTTCGAGGCCGGAAAAAGCACTGAACGTTGCGAAGCAAACTGTTGGCAAAACGAATTTATTTTGGCTAATATAATTGGCGATATTTGTTGTTAAGTGTTTTCGAGCGGTGATCTCTGAAAGTCTCTCCCCAAACTCCAGTTCCCGTTGGTTGAATAATTTTCCTTCGGTGATAATAAAGGGAAGGAAGTGAGTGAAAAACCATGTTTACACAAGGGACACGACATGGCGGATGCGAAGGTAAGAAATTCATAACGGTGTCCTTGGGTGGTGAACGGCTGGGTATGGGTCCATTTATAGACAGTCTTATCAATGCAGCTCACTGAAGCTAGTACACACACGCACACACAGGATCCTCACGTTGGGGCTTTTATGCAAACAGGTGATACCCCTAGGGCTTTCTATGTTTAGGTCACTGTCGAAACGGAAGTCACCAGGCGAACTAGAACTAGGACCTAGAAACCTGTTAGATTGTCAACACGCGATAAAAACCGTGCTACGTCACCCCATGGGAGGGTTTGTTTTTTTTTCCACGTGATCGCCCTTGTCAGCTTTCCTTCTCTTTAAATATTCTATTTTTCTTTTTTTAGTCACTCCCCATGGTTGCGTAAAGTGCCGAGAAATGTTCGCTCACCTTGATGATGGCGTCCCCGACGAACAGCTGACCTGTTGCGTCGGCCGCCTGATCCTTGTAGATTCGCGATATCAGTATCGGGAGTTTATGCTCGGCGCCACCCTTTATGCTCAGCCCGAGGCCGCCCACCTTCTGGCGTGTGATTTGTACCATGCGTTCCTGGGGGAAAACAGAAGATCGACAAAAAATGTGTTCATTAGAATTTTAGATTTCCTGGTGCTTTCGTTTGACTTAAGGGAATTATGTTGTTTAAGATAAATTGTCTATTTGATAGAATTTTGAGTATTTGTTACTGAAGGATTGCCCAATCTTATTACATAAAGTTTATGAAAAAGAATTGTTCCAAAAACTTGAAGCAAAAATTATCAGCTTAAATGTAAAAATGAATATGTGAAATATGTGTAAAAAAGTAAAATGACCAAATCAATATTAATCCTTCATTATAATGTTTCAGTTCAAGAGTGCAACGATGCAGTCAAAAATGTTTTGATCAAATAGTTATTTGAAAGTTCTAAACATTTCTGTAATTTGTAACAATTATAGCTCTATTTGTACATCTATTTAAAGATTTTAAATTGAACAACATCTTATTTTGTCAGAAAATAATGTAAAACAATAATAAAATAATTCTGTTATTGCTATTTAAAAGAATATTTTAATCAATAATTTGCGACAGTTTTAAGTTTTTTTGCTGCCGAAACACGTGCGAAGTATCATTATTGTGCCAACCATAAACGAGTGGAAAAACATATTAAAAAAGGTGCAATATCCGTTACGAGACGCGAAAGCCAAATCGTGACCGTTTCGAGAGTAAATTGCAATTAGCATCTAAAAGCAGTTTCACAAATTACGTTAACCAAACCGAATGTGCCTAAATGATGGGGTACTTTAATCGTCGCCGAGCGCTTTCCAGTACGCACCGAGCCATTGGCGTGCCATTATCACATTAGGTGGAGAAAAAACTCATGACTACACGCACTCGAGACGTTTGCTTATTTGCTGTGCCAACATCTGGAGCTTATCTCGTTCGATTGTAGAGAGGGAAAAAGAAAAATGATCGGTAATGCAGGACCCAACCGTGCGGTGGAAGTAGCCAACAAGTACGTGTAACCGGCACGGCGAGCCGATAATTAGTTTTAACAGCCTCATGTGGTTAGCGACGCTCAGGGTGGTCAGGGATAAGGCTCTTTTTAGGCGTTGGAATTCGTTTGAATAGACTTTCGCTTGTTGATTGTAGGTTTATTTTGGAATGCTGGTCCTGTTTGCCAGCGAGATTGTGTCATCGCTGGCTTTGTAGACTTTGCGAAGGGAAAGCCTTATCGTAGCCATTAGCTTCTATGTCGCGCCCCATCATCGACCGAACCTCACGAGGGCGAATCGAAGTGACCTCCTTATGACTGATTCAATCATGAAACGCCACGCATGGATGGCTAAGAGATTGCGGTGCGTTTCCCCGACTCGCCTCTTATCGCCGGGCGGTCGTCGAACTTACCCGGGACTCGATGGGTGGGTGCGTCGCGTTTGTGGGCGTCGGTGCGGGTGTCGTCGTGTCCTGCCGCTGGATCGTGATCATCTCCATCGACAGATGCAGCCGGGCCAGCTCCGGTTTGCTCTTGCCATCGCTTATCATCACCATGCCCGTGCGGGTCTGCGAAGGAAATCGGTTGGAAAAGGACGCGCTTGCTTAGAAACGAATTAACTTTATCAAGGGGGGGATTTATGGGGCACCCACTTCCGAACGAAAACTCACCCTTACCTTCAAATTCTGATCAACTTTCTCTTCGATCGGGGTTGCCATCTTGGAAGCGTTGATCTTCATATTTTGCTGCGGGAAGGAAAAGAGAAAACGAAGAACGTAAGAACGAATGAAGCGGTGAAAAATTAGCCTTCTGCCAGCATTAGCCACCCACTAAAAGCCGTTCCGACGACTACATCGTTGCGTATTGATCGATCGGCTGTAATTAAAATTTTATGGATAAACTTTCCGCCACATCCAGCGAGCGCCTTAACGCGGTCAACCCGCCCCCTCTTCCTTCAGCCCACAAGCTCCGTGTGCTTTCTTACGAAGCGCGCGCGATTTTCCTCCCAATTCGTACGCCCTCCATCAGGAGCCAATAAAAGCCCTCGGGGTGGCCGTGACGAGCTCGGATGGAGCTGATTAAACTTAGTCAATTTTTCATTGGCCTGTTTTGCGCCGCAAACCTCCCTTCTTACACCCTCCGAATGGCGGGCCAATACACGGACCGAAAGGCTGTGCGAAAAAGGGCGTCTTCGCATTCGAATGGCCCAGAATTTCCGCTTCTCCGTTGAGGAAGGTTAGTTTTACGAGCTACCGGGTAGCTCAGCTGCGAATCTCTACATGAATTTGTGTGTGTGTGTGAGTATTTGAGTCGTTCCTTAACTCCCTTCCTACCATTCGCTTTATCTCAATCAAATAGCAATTTCTGGCGATTGTGTGGAAATGTGGGCATCAAGATCCAATTCCATCTTCTTCAGCCCCACAAATACACACATACATATGCCACGGATGAAAGGGGTAAAGAGCCCGGGGGAATGGTGCAACACAAAATTAACACATCTGGTCCGGGCACGTTTTGGCCACCCGGATGAGCGAGGGAATAAGTATGATTAAATATAGATTACCCATAGCTTTTCCGCAGGATCGCATTTTCCATCAAAGGCTCACCCCCCTCCCCCCCACTGCCGAGGATGGACGAGCGCAAAAATGAATGGAATAATTACACCTAAAGTGTGTTGATGGGCAGGAGCGCAAATTTCTTTTTCCCGCACTCGTGCCTCCTCGGTCCCGTGGTGAAACGAAATGGAAGTGCGAGGGCAAAAGGAAAACAAACTAGCTCACCCGCGGTTTTAATGGAAAGAAATTCATCTTGATAATCATTATTAACCTCCTCCCCGTGGGATGCTGCCGCTGCTGATGAGCTGCTCGCCCTCGTCGGTGCATGCATAACTACAAACGTATTACTCGACCGATGTCGGCGATGGCAGAAACTACTGTTTGCCTTCTTGTTCGCCAAATTAGGGCACGCCGTAGGATGGGCTCCGGCACACGAGATGTAATTGGCCGGCCCGCCGGACGGTTAGCGTTTTGCATGACTGCGAACATGCGAAACTGGGAACGGAACTGGTCATCGGGCATGGGCAGGCCAAGGCGGCCGGTTTCTGTGGATTAATGCTGCGACACGCTTTTTCGACCCGGGCTAACGCACGCGGGGGGTTGTTTGTACCGCTCGCCCGCTGGGGGGTAATTGAAAATTAATTAAAAATTACATAAACGCTCGTGCGAACGTTCGATCGGTTTTCGATTGACTTGTTCGTGCATAATGCCCGAGCCGCGCTGCCCAGCCAACTATTTTATTATCACTTTCTAGGTTGGGTTCGTGTGTGGCGATTTGCATGGGGATGGAAAACATGCAATGCAACCGATTAGGAAAAGCAATCATGTTGAAGAGATAATTTAAAGTAAATTAAGGGAAGAGAAAAATACTACAAAAAATCGCCCGAGAAGAGCAGAAGAGAAGGAGCGCTCGCGGAAGTTTAAATCAGCTTAACGGTACATCGGGAGAAGGGATGGCGCGAGAAAACAAACATTAATTGGCCGAAAATGTTGCGCCATCTCCGAACCCATCCTTACGGGGGGATATTAATGAGGAAAGCTGTCGGGAAGGAATGAAAAACATAATGGACGAGAGATAGGGAGTTTATATAAAATTTATACCTCAGAACCGTCGAGCGGCTTAACGGTTAACAAATTTGCCGGTTTTGCAAACGTAATCCGTTACCCACGAAGAAGTACAATTTAATAATTTATTGTGCTCATTGGCGAAAAACAAAATTGAGATGACGCCTCCGAAAAATAAAAACCTCCAAATAGCTGAACGTACCCTAAAGAATCACAACAACCGCAGAAGACGGGTGATCCTTGGCGGTGAATCTGGTGTTTGGGTTTTCTGGTGAGAGGGCGTTTAATCTTCCCCTTCCCAGCAGTGAGATTTGTCGGAAGAGCGCGTCTTTCGGGTTTACATTCGGTGCTTAATGAATCGGACAGTTTGCTAAAATTTGCTCATTAATCAACGTGATCACGTTCCTTCGAGCGGCGATTATAGCTTCCCAGTTTAGGATCGGATGCATTGCGGTCAGCTGCGACGACCACTCTGCTTTTGCAACCTTTGGCAATTCGATCCAATCTACCGACGGTCGTCCTTGGGTCGCAACATCACGTCCCAAAACCCGCTTCCTTCAAAACGGGTAGGCTCTTCGCTTTTTTTTCTACCCCCGCCTTGATTTGGGGTTTATCATAACTGAATCATGCTCGCCTTCGGTTGTCTTTGTTTCCCGATGCCATTTAGCTGAATCCAATCGAGAACATCATCACAATAAAGAGGCATCATGAGGATGGCGAAGTTTGTAGCGCCTGAATGGAACAGCATTCTTAAGGGGAGGCGCTTTTGCTGTTCGTTGGAAAAGCGCACCCAAAAATCGATGACGAAGTACCCAAAGGGTCTACACAACGGGTCGACTTTGCTAAAAAGTGGATCGGTCTGATAGCCATAGTTTGTTATCTTTAGTGAGATATAAAGATCAATATTTTATGGCGAACCGATTTTCGATTGCTATGCATGTTTTTTTTCTTTTGGAGCTATTGCTTCTCTTCAAACACTTTTATAATTTGCATTACAACACTGTTTACTGATATTTTCACGTTTTGAAATATTTTGCAACGCAGCGGTTGAACAGACCACTGAATGTTTCGATCTTTCGCAGAAGAATAGGCTATTCGGCTTCAAGGACACAGACAGCTGGATGCCTTCACCCCTTGGGTTTGTTCCAACGGAGTAGGGCCACCCCGGTGGCTTATGAAATATGGCAACTGCCGCCAATCGACCTTTTTCATCTCGATTCACATTGCTTTGAAGCGGCTTTAAGCGGCTCGAAACGGGACGCCAATGAAGTTCAACAGATGAGATCCTTTTTAGCAATTCCGAGAAGACTCCGATTCTGCGGTATCTGTTGGTAACTTCATTTCACCCAAGAGCATTCCATCGGACGCACCGTTGGAGCCCAGAGGCGAGAGATC
>KE525352.1:874597-896054 GCA_000441895.2 Anopheles sinensis | reverse complement strand
AAAACGGCTTACATTAGAGCCATGAAACTTTGTACCTAGCTAAATCTATTTGAGATCTTTCGATTGGTATGCTATTTTCTCCGATCGGACTCATACAGCGCGAGATATAAATTGTACAAGGTACATTACCCTGTTGCCGGCATGTAGTTTTTGTCCCATTTTTGGTCCCATCTGTTTTTTAATAGCGTCCAAACGGCTTACATTAGAGCCGTGAAACTTTCTACGTAGCAAATCTACTAACCTTTCGATTCGTTTGCTATTTTCCCCGATCGGACTGATACAGCCCAAGATTTTATTTATCTTTTCTCTGTTTTTCCACTCCATTCGGGCATCGCCAGTGCACGGTTTGAGTTTTCTCCAGGTCCTGGAACAAAAATTATCATTGAAAAACCCAAATCCACCAGCACATATGCAGTGAGTGGAAAAGTCAGTGTCATGTCGCCACCGTGAAAGGACCCACAGGTGGGTAGGTGCAAAAATCTATGTGCCGTTCGGTTATTGAATTTCGATAACAGATTCAGGGGGAAGAGAGTTTGTGTTTCGCAGGGCCTATGCAGTTTTCCACCAGCTGACTGCGAGTAGAATAATATGAAAAGCCAAAAACAAACATGGCATTGTATCACGCAGAATCTACCAAGCCTATTTATACCAAACTTGGCTGGTAAGTAACTAGTTTTCCAAGAGTAAGATGTTCAAGCTTCTTTTGTGGATGTCTCCTTACCTAACTATCCGTCCCTTATCTCCCTACAATTGTAGAATTAGCTCGACATCGATAATGTGTTTGTGTAAAACTGCTTAATTTACTTTTGAAAAAATACATAAATTTAATGCATAAAGTAGGGTGCTAAAAATCTCAGGATTAAATATTGAAAGTGAAGAATTAAATTTTTACCGATTTGGGCTTATGACCACACAAATGAAAGGTTTTTTCAAGACAAACAACGTAGCCCGAAGATAGATTGCTCCTTCTTTTGTAGGTTTTAGGAAAATACAAATACAAATTACCGTTTGAAGGGCACCGCGATGTTTTTCCAATTACAAGTTTCCCGATTCCAGGCCATTAGCCAAGGTTGCTGTAGCAAAGGATGACGGACGACCGAGGTATGGGCAGGTGTCCTTCACAACAAGGTAACTGAAGCAAAGCTGTGCGAAGGTTTGGATGAGCTAAAAGCTCCTACCTAGAGCTTTTGCTAGGAGTTTAAATTTAAAATCAATATTTTACCGATCTGGTAAAAATATATCATTAAATGTGGTTTTCCGATTTCGATTTCTCAATTTTCCGTCCAATAAAAGTCATCTGAATTATTTTCTTAATCAATTTATCAATTGTTTATTTACTAATATTTTCGCAAAAGGTCCTTTGCCTTAACGTGTTTCCGCTGGTATTGTGTTGTTTACATTCTGCTTCTTAAAGTCCTCATCAATTTGGGATGTATGGAGGAGCTACTAGCGGGTAGGGGGACTTAAAATGTGTGTATAAGTTTGTGTTCGTTTTGTATATATATATATGGTTTATTCGAAGATCACCCGGCTGCCGCTAGCCAGTGTCAGCCCGGTGTAGTTACTTGAAATTAACAAACGAAAAACATTCTCCCATCCTTTCCCGGCGACTCATAATACGCAGAATGGCGGGTTTGTTTAGCAGGATTAAATCGTATGTTTTGTGATAAGTGTTGTGTGTAAGTGTGTCCCCTACGTGTAGTTGGATTACAATCGGGTCGGATCCTTAAGCAAACTGTACATTGTTTCGTCATGACGATGATGCAGAATATTAGACATAATTTCGATACGCCGGAGGCAAATGAATCGGTCGATCGGATCGATCTGTTTCACTCATGGGTTTTCCTCTGTTTTTTCGATTGTTTTGCTGGCCAAAAATATGAAAACAAAAACCTCATTCACACTGCTTCATCAACGCGTACGGCAAATGGATCGGAAGTCTGACTTTCATGTTGCAGTTAGCAGCAAATGTTGAGCTATGTACGAGTATAAACACTAAATATGTTATTCCGGTTCCAAACATCACCCTTTTGCGATCAATTTCTTGCTCTTCCCTTCGCTCGTTTCCATGGAAAATTATAATGAAAATCTAAAACAAAAACCTCACACATTCTACCAGTTCCTCAACTTCTATTGCCTCCGTGTGTGCCAATGCGCGCTGATATACTTTAATCACTTAAAACCGAGACGATTCTTTCTGCTACTACCGTGTCCACTACTTCTTGTCCGAGTTCGACATTACTTTATACAATTTTCTACTCTCCACTACGCGCGTTCTACTCTTCTCTTCATCACCTTTCACACACCTAACGCTGTCCTACACTGCTCTTCTGATTGTTATCAGCTTTCGTACTTCATGTTGCATATATATATGTGTGTGTGTTTTTATTATTTTGTTTTAAAATTACCTCCGTTCCCTAACCTGTGGTTCGCGCCACCAATCATCCGATAATCAGTTCTGAATTTCTGCTCACAATTTTCCATCCCCTCTAATTATTGCATCGATTTTGCTACAATAAATCGGTCCATCCTGGAGCATGATATCCCAGCTAGTTGCTATTGATTTAGTTTGTTTGTGTGTGTTTAATTGTTTCTTTTTTTACACATCCCTCGTTTCCTTGCAAAAAGAACAAGAAAATATGCTCTCATTTATCCTGCTGTTTCCTATGCTTGAATGTACGCTGGTTTCGATTTGTTAACGATTTTGCTTGCTGACTGGTTTTGCTTGTAGTTTTTGCTTTTGCTTTCAATCATTTACCGGTATTAGTAGTCGTTTAGTATTTTTTAGCCATTAGCTAGCTTTGTTCGCGGGTTTTGTCATGTTAAAATGTTTGCTATATTTGTTACGAACACCGACCTCGACCACTTTCGGGTTCGCACTTGGACGTATTCGCATTTGTTTCATGTTGATGATGATTGCTATTTTTACACTTTATTCTCCCGCTCCCACAACCTGACTGGGGTTTTTTTTCTCGAGTTCTGAGTTTGCAGAGAGATTTATGTTATTTTATGTACTTTGCATATGCCATGCACTAAGCAGTGATTATTATTGCATCGTTTGTTCTGAGTGAAAAGGGACAGAGAGCGTTTGGCGATGGACATGATCGCGCGTGGCGTGGTGATATTTATATGACCGTTGTTCTCCGGCCTTTCTATAAAGCACGGGGTTTTTTTTAAATAAAAGCTAGCCATGATAAAACACGTGAAGATTTTAGGTTCATTTTACTACTCGTTGTACATGAAAGTTGAGTGGAGAGATAAAGGGGACTCGAACAAAACAAAATGAGACAGCGTTTTGTGACGAAGGTCGGGAAATAATCTCCGGTATGCGTTTATCACAGTTCTCCAAACTGAGCATTTATGATCCAACTACGAACGTCAGGTTCGAAAGCGTCGAAGCGATGTGTGAAGTAAGTACAAGTTCTTCTAGGAATTCATTAGTTTTTTCTCTTAACGAAATAGAAAAATGAAAATTAATATCTCTACTGCCCAATAGTTCCTACATTCCCCGTGATGATGATGCTGAGTATGAAATGGTAAAGGGTTTTGCAAATTCCACGGCTCAACGGATACATGCTGCACGTTCGGATCTATTTACAAAAATGTGTCCCTTCCATCGATTCAATTACGCGTCCGACGAACCGACTAGGAAAGTCCTACGATATGCGCTAGGTAGTAAAAAAGGTTGCAAACAAAGAGTGGAAAACTTAAAAACTCCACACGGTTCTTATTGCAGTTTCAAGTGCACACTTTTGATTGCACGTTGCGCTTGAGATGCTTGGCTTTATATTTACTTTTCTTTTTGTTCCATTTAATTTTATTCCTTCCACAAACAACCCAGACAGTTGTGTATTGTTAGATCGTTTTGTTCGTTTCGTTAGAAAAAGCTCGACGTAATTTATTAATGGGAATCGGTTGTTTACGTTTGCCACGTAACCAACCTGTACAGCACTCGGTAGGTAAATAGCTTCTTAAGCCTAAGGAAGGTGCGTAATGAACTGGAAATTCGGTATCTCCGAAACCAAGGCGCCTCTCCGTTGCGTTGAAATGCGCTCATAATACTTTGCAAATTATCAGGTGGAACGGAATAAAGGGGGGTGAACACATTTGCCATTGCGCGAGGTGGTTTCACAATGGTTTCCCCCCCTTCCTGCCGTGCTCGGCATTAGTTCTGCTAATAATAATAATAGTTATTGCTTGTATACAGTTTGCACAGACTGTGCTGAGTTAGCTGTGTGCATTTTAATTCACAAAGATAATATTTTTAAAAACAAATCATGGTACAAAAGAATCCATTTTCGCACTCTTGAAATGTCAATTCTTGTACTTTCGCAAGGAGATGTATGTAAAAACGTTAAACCGAAATGACCGACAAATCTCAACCGAAACAGAAACAGATTTCCTGAACGATCGTTTGTTTCTTTTCCACCTGGCCGGATATTGTTGGAAAGTATTTCGTTAATATCCTCTAACAAGTTCTCACCCTAAACTCTATTCGACCATTTCAGCCGGAACCACTCAGCTTGCGATTGCTTCTTAATACCAACGTCCCTCACCCGTCTGCCAACTTCTCTACGCTCCTCAAGCAACCAAACCCCCCTGCCGGATCGGTTCGCTAACTTAGAAACTAAACTTACTGCAACAATTATATAAAAATAAGCTTCCGCTATTCGATTAGTTATCCATCTCCCACCCAAATCGGTACGACTTTCCCTCCGTACACGAATCCTTCTTGTCGTCCTTGCTTTTTCTCTCCTGCGTAAGTGTGCCGTCGTTGAAGTGCTTGTTTCTAAAAAAAAGTCTTACCCTCCCCCACTCGAACGCTCTACACTACTAGATCAGTTCTGCTTGTGTGTGTGTGTGTGTGTGTGTGGTTTCCGTTGCGGCCACCTTCCGTTGTCGGTGCAACGAAGGAAAGGAGTATTCTGTCTCGGTTCTCTCTGTGTGTGGCGCTCACGGTTCAATCTGATGCTGCTCGTGGAGGGCGCCTGAAAGCAAATGGGAAACACAACGTCGGTCAGTTTAAAACAAATGCTATCCTTAAACGTTAGACTCTTGTCGATGGATGGATGACGTTCGCTACCTTGAGATCAGACGTTCGGAGTCCGTGCGAACACATCGTTGGGATGTTGATTGCTATAGTTTTGTCGTGAACATTGCTGAAACGGGAAGAGGAAAAATAATTAGAATCTTCGTCGCTACGATTCTCGGTCCCGTATATGACGAGACCAATTTGTTCCACAAACAAATGAACGATAAAATGCAGGAGACGATATATTTTGCAATAACCGTGTCTGACCCTTGACGTTGATTATCGTTTAACCTTCTGATCCTATCAAACACACAAACACACGACGCTTTAGATGACGGATCTTCAAAGTACAATCGAATCACTCTCAACTTTATAGTCATCGTAAAGGACTGATCCATCAATTTTCCTTCCTATCCGTTAATGATGATGGTAATACCATAGAGCGACACCATAAAGCAAATCACTCGACCACCATCGGGACATGCTTTGGTAGAGCTGAAGAAAGAACACTAGGAGCGGTAGTGTTATATGTCCCCATAAATAAAGCACACAGACACACACAAACATCCAGACGGGCGGTCAAAATCATTGCGCCGAGAATGATAGAATTTAAATCGAATGGGAGACAATTCCCATCGCAGTCGTAAAACGCGACACACTCGACACTTACTGCTTGCTTCTTTTCCCAGGTTTTCATGGCCGATTTGTACTTCTCGAACTCGTGGCACCAGTCGGAGTAGATCTTCTGGTAATCGTTCGTCTTGTTCGGTGGAGTGCATCTAGACAAAACAAAAGTGGGAATAAAGAGGTGTAAGCAAAACATGTGCACGACAAAGAACCCAACCCTAAGCTGACCAACTTACCGATGCGCATCGACCGTTATGTTGTAGCTGCAGAGTAGCGACCCACCGAGATGGCAATCGTACCGGCCACCGTCGGCTTCATTGACCGAAATCACCACCAGCCCGCGTTCCGTCGTTTCGATGTACTTGGTCGGATTGTACTTGATTTCGTAGCGGCCCTTCTCCTTCGAGTGATGGTACCACGTCACGGTTTGATCCTTCAGAATTTCCGGTATCTTCACGAAGCACCCGAGGTGCACGCTCTGTCCGTAGGTGACGATGATTTTCTTCTTCAACACACTCGTGTCGCAGATATCGTACGTTTCGTTGCCAACGTCCTGCCGAAGAACACGGAATAGTTAGGATCCCTTCCCAGCGCTCCTGCGCACGCAAATGATCGATCACTTACCTGCAGTAGCCCCGGTTCGTATGGTTTGCAGGTGCTCGTATCCTTGTCCCACCCGCAGTACGGATCCTTTACGCAGCGGAAACAATTGTCGTACCGCCGGTTGCACATCGCCAGGTCGATCTGCTTGATCCGGTAGTCGGTGGCGACGTACAGCGATTTGCGCTTCTGGCTCAGCTCCATCACCTGGATCGCTTCGTTCTGCGCGATCTCGAAGATGTCCAGTAGCTTCGACTTCGACTCGCCGTTACGCAGGTACTGCACGATCTTGTAGATGCGGCCCGCGTTCGTGCCGATGTAGAACACGGTGTACTCTTGGCTGAGAATTTCTATTTTAATCCTGCAAGCGAGGGCATTGGGAATAGAGAAGAGGTTGTTGTGATAACAGCGTCAGTGTGCAGTAAAAAAGTACAGGATTTAAAGTCAGTAGGTCAAAGCTAATCAAGTGGAATGGATTGGTAAGGTTAATAAGGGTTAACATGCTATCGCTACAATCGACCACAATAGGTTAAACTGCGACTTCATTAACGAGTGCACTTGGCGGCAGAAACCTATTGATCCATGTTTATTGCCACTTTCCTCCCCCCAAACCCACCGTTTTCGATTCGTTGGAATTTTGTGTTCGGGTGGGATTTCGATCCCGATTGAATGGTCGGTGGAAAAAAAAGCACCCCGCACTATAAAACCTTCAATCAGTTATCGGCTGATTAATTTTACCACTGGGAACCAAAAGCGCCTCTCTAGGATGAAAGCTTTGATCGATCAGACGGGAGCATAGAGCACCGATTCCGCAAAACCTCAAAGCCCATCGATGACCGAACAGAGTTGCACATTAGGTTTCCCAGTGATGAAGTGCATCCTCCTCCCCCTGTGTATGGTCACCTGCTTTTTCGGTGTTGCCAACCGTTGGGTTGCGGTTATGGAGTGTGTGGGTTCAACAAATCGTTCCGATCGGCTCTGACGTGTGGACAGATTTTATTCACGATATGTGGTGCACCTATTTTTAATTGATACCTATAATAACCCACGTCGTGCTTCCTACTTCAAAAGAATGGCATTTGTTAAGCATTAAAAATCGCTGCT
The DNA here is from genome assembly GCA_000441895.2 of Anopheles sinensis. Classification (NCBI taxonomy): domain Eukaryota; kingdom Metazoa; phylum Arthropoda; class Insecta; order Diptera; family Culicidae; genus Anopheles; species Anopheles sinensis. The sequence goes on along the minus strand of KE525352.1, from coordinate 888,691 downwards.
GTTGGCGGGTTTTCGTTTGGGACGCAGTGTCACTTTAAAGCAAAAAGGACGTAAAAAAGCGTTTAATATGAAAGGGATAAAAACTAGTAGGATCCTGGATCCGGTTATTATTGTCGAGCTTTTGTTGAAACATTTTAAAATGCCGACATGCACATCATGCCGCGCTCGATCCGCCCGGGATTTTCAGTTTGGTATCATTGTTATTTATTTAAATAATGTATTCTCCCTTTCGTCATACGCATATCGAACAAACCAAGGGGACCTTTTTTTTGTTTATTGATTGTTAGAGGTCTGCATGATCCATCGGCGGTTGGACCGCGAATCGAATCCTTCTCCTCCGTTCACATTCTTCCCCATCGTTGGAATGCTGGTGGAATTTTTCCCGGGAATTATGCAACCTCTCCACGGGGTTGACCGAAAGTTCGGTCGGAGGGTAAATCCCTATTTAACACTCGATCCGCCCGCCCTTCCCGACCCCTTCTTCCGAGTACACGTGGGGGAATGTGCCGCGGATGTGCTTTCGCTCGCAATTAATTATTCATAATGAGCGCGGTCATGTGAAGCGACCGCTGGATGGATCGTCTGTTTGGGTTGCATGCAGGTTGGACGTGTGTGGTGAATGTGTGTGAGTGCGAGTAGATTAAATATGGCCTGCAAAGTGCAGCTTCCACTTTTCCGCCCTCCCTTCCTAGTAGTAATGCCCGTCAACGTCGTTCTACTTCCGGTTCGGTTAAAACAGGTGTGCGCCCGCAGGAAACCGTGGGGCGGGAGGTAAAATTGTTGGAAAAAGTTTTATTTTGCCGCGATATTATTTATGGCCCGCCCGGACGAGCGGCTTATGCACCAGGGCTTTGACGGGCGCGTTTGTCCTCCCAGAAAAGCTCTCGGATACGGAGAGAAACGCTACACAATGGCGCTACTCGTCACAACGGGCACGTTCAGCGCATACACACCAAAACTTCTTGCACTCGAATGCGTTAAAATAAAACCAACAATCGGGGCAGAATTAATTAACGGGTCCTAGAGGGGAGGCACAAATAAAAACTATACAGTTAACAGTATGGTTCCCCCCTTTTTTGTTTGTTTATTCTTTTTTAACGTTTCGCCATTCTGGATCAGCGAGTACAGCGTACCGGTACGGTAACTATTTTCCACAAATTAAAATGTTCACCTGTGGTTTTTTTTCACTCCCGCGGTTATTGCATTTGACATAAAGGATTAAAAAGTATCCATTGGCACGAAAAACCTTCAAAAACGATTGTTTTAAACAAAAGCTTTTTTCGTGCCCTGCTTAAAAAGTTAACAATCATTTCATAATGCTAGCCAAACTATTTATGAAATGAAATTTCAAATTTTAAAAATTTTAACCGGCATGTAAATCATTCCTTTCATTATTGTATCCGCTCTCTTGTTATCACATGAACCATTTAGAATTTTTATTTAAAATTCATCCAAATTATTAGCAGCATGTTTTTCGTTCCGTTAGTTTCATTTTCAAATTTAAGTAAAATTGCTACGCTACCATTTTTCTATCCTTTTTTATCATTAAAATCAGTCGTGACAAGCGAATTAAGTTACACGCCGTTTTCGATTTGCTTGCAATATGGAAAAAAATCAACAGACTGCACAATTAAGCATGTCGCGCGGCCAATGGCAACATGGCAGCAACAAAAGTGTCAAGTGAGCCTCAATTTCAATAACCCAACCAAAACCGACCAATTAACGATCGTCGTCGGACCATCGGAGAGCGTTCCGGAAAAGGCATTCGGAAGCAAAATTGATATTCCATTTGATGACATGCGCGCACCGAGTAATGATTTAGTAGTGGATAGTTAATTGCCCATGTTTCAATGTTGTCTCGATCAAGGCAAGCGGGAGGGAAGGAAAGGATCGCACTTGACAGACCGCGCGGGGAAGCTGGCAGGAAATCGCACTTGATAGCGCGCACTGGCCCGTGGTGTGGTTTCAGTTTCCCTTAATTAGTTCCCTCCAATCAAGGTACTCGAGTGGTCGAAAGCTGTGACAAGCTTTTGCGGAAGGCTGCGGAAACACCGTTGGTTGCCGGGCAATTGAGCAGCTGGGATGATGTTGAAATGAAATCCGTGTTCACATATCTCGAACCAGCCGAGCGTGTCGCACATTTTGTTCCATTATTGAGTGGTATGTTCTAAAGTGGCTCTGTTTGCAGTGTGATCGGTACTCGATGAAACAGAGTATACTCCTCCTGCTGCCGGCGGTTCGGCGATGAACACGGTTCAATGTAAATCATCATCCGCACCATATATTTGCCGTGGGAAGTGTGTTCCGTGCATTTTTTATCAACGTCGATTAAATCAATCGAACAACCAACGTGCATTAGAGGAGGTCCGGGAGGGTTAACGAGGGCGATGTGACCCTTCCCGTCACCAACCGATTGACCCCGTTTGAAATTGAATGATTTCGGGTACAACCTTTTCCACCGAAGCGCTGGTAGAACTCAATTGAGCCATCACGAGGAGTACGTCCTGTGTGTTTCGCTTAGTTCTAGGAACGAAGAGTTTGCCCGGTTGAAGTGCTTCCCCGGATGGAGGATTACGAAAACAAGCCACACTGTAAGCGATATTTGGCCCGGCCCGTCGCATATCGTCACACTGACCGACGGAGATGGCGCACATCGAAGTCCTAAGGCTAAAGTAGATTGAGGTTTCATCTCTTTCATTATTTCAGTGGTTGGCCACTATTGTTTTCCGCGAACAAACGCACTCGGAACCATACCATCGGAAGGTGCATAGAGTTCCTCCCGTGAGGGAATGCTCGCATTGGATCCCCGGAAGTACAGAATCGAACGTACCCCGGAGGGTAGAGCTGATGTTCCATTTTTCCGAACTGCCGAACACCGGTATGATGTCCCGAAAGCGGATGGGGAAGGGATTTGTCGGTTCAGTTTTCAATTCGATTTGAGGCTCGGGTCGATGACGATGTGGGTTTCGCAAACAATGGCACTGCGTTCCATAGGACGTGACATGCAGAGAGAGATTCTGTCGCGAGATTGAAAAAGCGATCCTCCGCCGGAGGCACCTTTTTGCTGCGGACTGCAGGACGATGGATCGTGCACTGGCGTTTCGATTGGGTTTCGGTTCAACTCATCGTTTGACCCTGGCGCCACCAAACGCATCCGGTGCCAGAATGGCTTCCCGGGGAAACGTTGTGGTGACGCCCGGAATTGTGTCGTTAATGAGTTACAACGCCATTGTGGATCGGTTTGCGCTCGCTTTTGTTGCAGGATAATTTGGCGTGAAATTGAAATCGTTTTGCGTGTGCGAGGGTGTCATTGTTTCATCCCGTTCGGATGAACACACTTTGCTACATTGCTATGGGAAACGGGAAACTTACTTGTCAACGACGAGCTTGGTGAAGACGAGATCGCGCTTGTAGTAGACCGGATTGTTGTGCTCGTGGTTGACCGCCTTGTCCATGAGCGGATGGGAGCGGATGAAGTTGAGCACGGAGTCGGGCAGGGTGGACGTATCGTTGACGCACGTGCCCGGCCGCGGCTCGGGTATCTTCGAGTTCAGCACCGGCAGCCAGGCGGAGTTGGAGGACGCCTGCTCCTTGAATTTTCCTGTGGGAAATCAAACCGAACGGAACGAAAGGTGTGAAATATGACGCATTTCAATCGCTTGCTTTTGATTCGATGAAAGGGAAAGTAACGGCAAAGGAACACGAACTCGGCAAGTGTCAGCTCTGCTTAGTGAACTGCTTGGTTGGACGCGATTCTTGAGCCGCAGAAGAGCCGGCCACTTAACGGGGATTCGGGCATTCTCGTTTTCCTCCCCCATTCTGTAAATCACATTCGTGACACTCGTCTTATCACGACATGTGACAGCTGTCAGACGGTAGAACGGAGGAAACATTGGCGCACGTGGGGGAGGCGACGGTTGAGTGATGGAAATTTATTTCCAGTCAATCTGAGGTAGTGAAAAGCGGCGGCGAAATGTGTACAGAGTGGGATAAAATCCCACCAATGAAAAGCGTGTTTGTTTCGTATAAACCCTTCAATGGGCATTATGGTAAGGCAGCAGCTTTTACATTTTTTAAACATAATCAGATATTCCCATCGAACTAGCTAGTGTAATAATGACTGAGAACTTAATTTATTGAGCTTTTCCTTTATCCTGCAAATATGCTCTTTATAAAACTGCTATTTATTTTATATACTGTCATGATTTCTACAAAATCGTTCGCGGAAATTTGTGAACAATTTAATCTTACATTTGATTGCAGCTTTTTGTTCGTACCAGTATAATGTCTGCGGGAAAATTTCTTATATTATTTTACAACAATAACACTACCAAGATTGAGAAAAAAATCAAATCAAACTTTCTTCCAGCGGACACTTACCAGCAAACGCAGCGTGGATTTCGTTGATGTCGAAGCTGCAGACGGCCGACCCGACCAGTCCGTTCGTGCTGGTGGTGAACGTGGCGTAGAACTTGGTCTTATCCGACGGCAGCTGGTACACGTCCTGGATCTCGTTGAAGTAGAACGGAAACTCGCCCGATATGCTGCAGTTGATGCGCGCCTTCAGATAGGTGGCCCAGTTCTGGTTGAGGATGTTCTTGCCACCGGTGTCCTTCTTGCAGACGCGCGCCACCCGCGAGTAGACCGCCTTGCCGCAGTTGATGTACTCGACCGCCGTCTCCCGGAAGAAGAAGTACACGTGCTCGCCGATGTCGAACGCGCCGACAAAGTTGGGTTCTGGTGGAGTGAGGAAAGGGAGAGAAGCAAATTGGTTAAAAGCATCGACTGGACACGAAGAGTGTGCGCACGATATGCATGTCGTTTCTTAGTTAACGTATAAGTCAGCTAACGATGGGTCATACAACCAGAAGATGGCACCGCCGGAAACTAGACTCAAGAAGTTTAAGGGAAAAATGAGAAAAAGTCCACAACTTATATTTTCGTTCCATGTCGCTAATTCGGAATGCAGATGGCCGGTAGAAAGTACTCGGAAGTTTGATGTATTATCAAATATGGTTCAGCATGCTGGACATTTGCCGGAGGCTGTACATTTTTCTTTTATGAGCTAACAAACTTGTTCTCATGTTAACAGTGTAAACGTACTGCACTGGACAAATTCAAAAGTTGGTGGTAGAAGAAAACAGAAAAAAACCCCAAAAGACCTGAACTGGACAAAGTTACAAATTTCCCATCTGTTCTATCGCACTAACCCGGGATTCACGGGCCGGAACGGACTACGAAACGAACGGAATGATTGAAGGCAGCACAAAAAATACAACTTGCTCGTTGGTCATTTTTCCGATTTATCAGTACATAAAACTTTGCTGCCAGTTTTGTGCCCTGGAAGCGATTCCCGGGGACCATGGATTTTGATCAAGCAAAGGAAGTTGTTGCATCCTTTTTGTAGCAATCCTTTTCAGCAGTGTTGTATTTGTTTGAGTGGATTATTACGCTTCATGTTCCTGGTTTTTTTTTGCGCTTGGTAAAAAGACCAATGGAAAATTCCGCTGGGGATCTCCCTGATCACCGGAACAGATCAGACCGGTCGCTCGGGGGACCTAATTTTATGATTGATGTAAGTTTTGTGTTCGTTTGTGAAAACTCGAAGAAGTGATTTCTTAAAAGATAATAGATTCAAAAACGAAGAAATCGAAAAAATATTATGATACATAATTTACCAGTTGTGGTTAGTCAACCAATGACACGCGAGTATAATTTTACATAACTTTTTCAAAACCACAAACTCAAGATTTAAGTTTGTAAATGAACCACCTTCACCGTAAGTAAGGAAAAAACAAAAATACAATACCCAAACTACATTCCAAACTTAACAACTTCGAAGCCCTAAAGCAGAGCGCCCTTCATTTAATTTACCAAAATCCCGCTCGGAAAACTTTACTACTCCACCCCTCACCAAAGCTTTCTGAACGCGCAGCTTTTGGTCAACCATTTTCATTCGCCGTTCGGCGGGGAAAACTAATTGAAAAGACGCAAGCTATGGCACGGGGCAAAGCGGCGAGGGTTAGCAGCGAGCACACAAAACGCCCTGCCCCAGCTACCCGTTGCCCCACCGATGCCTCCGTCTGGCAACTAATTACTTCACGTTCTTCTGGTTCGGAGAGTGAAGCATTAAAATTCATGAAGAAAACTGAATTGAGCAGTTTTCCCCCCACCGACCGAACGCCGCTCTGAAGGAAAGGTGGAGGAAAAATAGAATCATTTGAAGAGTTTACAACGAAAGGAAAAAAAACAGTATATATATTTATATATATGAAGTTATAAAACACTCCATTCTGGCCAGTTATGGTGGGAAAGTTTTTCCGGCGCAGTAATTTTATCATGTCCCAGGAAGGCAAGCACCGAACGCACTCCGGATACGGGCAGGTCGGAGGTTTGATTTTGTTGCTCCGTGGAGAAATGTTGGCTGGATGGAAAAAAATTGAGCACTTTTTGAACGGAACGCTTTCAAAATTTCCCGCCGCAAGAAATTCCTATGCACCAAAAAGCAAGCGAATCGTGAAAGTCGGTCGTACGTGGAAGACATTCTTAAGCGTCGACGGGATCCAATTTCCTCCCATGGAAAGGCATTTAGGAGCGACACCGAAAGGCTGTCACAGTAGGTTGTGTTACGTTGTCAAACCTCAAACGATGCAATGGAGACACGTCAAACTGTTTCGGTTATTCGTCGGTAGAACTAATGAAAAGGCAAGAATGACAGAACGGCGGGACAATATTGAAAACAATACGCGCAGCCAGAGGATTGAAGGGGGTTTTATGCGAAGATAATTTCATAACCGTGCCTTCCAGGACGCGGTGGCTTCTTATTGCTCCCGAAGAAAACGTTGCGTAATTCTCGCTGTTGATTACTTCATTTCACTTTCATTCCTTGGTTTCGTTATGCAAAGGTGTGTAAGCCGGTATTGTTTAATTAAAACATGCCGACGAGACCTAAAGAAAAAGTACATCTATTTGTTTGAACAAATTTTTCTTTCAAAATAGTTTGACCACAGGACACTCAAAATAGTTTAAAGAAACAGGGTTCATTTTTATCCGTTTCGTAAAAGGGGGTTTCTCTTTGTGCGTGAACTTTGAGGAAGTAACATTCAAAGAACACGTTGTTTTACACCTTACATGAAAACACACACACACATACACCCACAGACAAGGGGAGAAGCAATTACATTACACACCAAACACGAACTGGGAAACAGCAAACACGTGGACCAGGAACAACGACACTACCATGGAAAGAACGTGCGCATTTTGACGGAAACCACCCATCACCTCCTCTTCCTTCATTTGTTCGTGGTGTAGCGTGAACTGACAACAGCATAACGCAACATGGAAGCATACTTTAGCATCAGCTTTTCACGTCCTTCCGGAACCGGGACAAAGGAAAAGAGTACTAAGTATCACTTGGGAAAACCGTGGCGCCGGTTAGCAGGCGCGTACCTCCGCGGACTGCTGAAGTTCGGCGGCTTTTATATGCTCAAATTTTCCCCACTTTTTTGCGACTCTTGCTAGCAATATTTTTGTCTCCACCTCGGGGAGTACCGCGAACGGCAAGGATGGTGTGTGCGACGATGCGTGCGACAAGTAGGTGTTGGTAAAGAGGAAAATTACTTTCCCGCGACAGCGTCGTTCGGGAAGCAAGGGACGTATCGTGAGGGAAGAATGGTATTGGTAGGGCTACCGCGTGGTGAAGTGTCGCAAGCTCAGCCGGTTCCGGTGCTCGACGACACCACCGACGACGACGACGACGACAACGACAACAACGTAGCGGCCCCAGATGAGTGCAATAAAGAGCTACAATTAGAGACACTTCGCGCAAGGGCGACAGGAAAAGGAGGGACGGGCGATGTGAACGTTTTTACGGCGACTTGGATTGTTGGCGCGATGTTCTGCTCATTTTCCGACATTATGGTTTGCGTTTTGCCCGCCGGGAGTGCAGAGGTGGAAAACGAGTATGGGTGTTGCAATAAATTGAAAAATACCGTTGCAAACACGCCGGGAGATGTTGGTTCCTCCCACCGCCGTGGGTTACATACATACGCGGACATTAAAAAATAACTACATTTGCCGGTTGGATGAAAAACTTTCCCGTATTTATGCTGTTTTTTCCCGCGCCTTTCAGATGCTTTGTGTGACATTGCCAGTCCAACGCGTTTCCGACGGGTTGGTGAATCAAGAGGAGTAGCATAATTGTAAGATAAGTAACACGATGGTGTCAGTGAGGAAAGAAAGATGTGTTCTTTTGGCGTCACTAGGCATGCGAGAGTGGAATGATTAAATTTGCTAGATGAAAAGAAAGAATTGTACAGACCATTTCGAACCGAGGGCAATAAGAAATTGTTAAATTGTGACTGTTAAACCCAATAAGCCCGAACGGTTCGAAAACTTGAGCATTTTTTCGAACCCTACTCTACATGGCGTGGAAGGAAATATCATAAACCTTCAACATATTGATGTAAACTGGCAAAGCATTTTGGAATATGTTGCAATGCTTTGAAAAATTTAATAAAACGTTATGCAAAGGTAAAAAATTTATTGAATATTTTTTAACTTTACTAAAATAACGTAAATCACGCAAAGATAACTTTCCTGTTGGATTCAATCAATTCTGCCCCTATCACTTGCTGCAAACTTCCAATGATTGATCATCGGGCGTGACAAAAAAAACAATCTTTTGTTCATGCGCTTCTTTTGTACTCGATGTCTTTGGTGTGATTTTTTCCACTTCAAGGTAGTATAGTTTTCCAGTCCCTTTTTTCAGGGGCAGAGTTGAAAGCTTTACATCGATAGCGACGGAACATCGACGGTTGGCAACTCACGAACGCCACGAGAATCAGAGCAGAACGAGAACATCCGAGTATAGGAAAAAGTAAACCAACAAATGTAAAGAGATGTTCCATCCTTCATGTTTTAATATTTTGCTAGGGTGTCGCGTATCCTTCGGGCAGCGATGACAGCGAGGAAAGCTCGTCTTCAATAGGCCATCGTTCCATCGCTACGCTGGCTGGGAAGGATGTCCAACGTGCTGCGAAAAGCGCGACCGTGGCCACGCGACACTTTCGGGCTCGCAATTCGCACGGACACGTTTTGGTGAGAGTTCTTCGGAACGGAATAAGACAAAAATGGAAGAGGAAAGTTAAAAGGATCCTCGGCACCGTGCAGCGTGACGAGCGTTTAAGGCGAATGGGGAGGAAACTTTGGCACACGCTTCTTTGTTGGCAGCGACAGTCACGCGCGGGTTGCTTTTCCCGCCTTTCCTAGTCCACGTTCCGGAACATGATGCGATCGTACAAATCGTCCACGTTGTCGTTGTCACCGCCAAGGCCCGGACACACCATCGGGGGCTTTTATTGCAGTTTGATTGAGTTTTTTTTTGTGTGAGGACACATTTCCTACCATCACCAAGCTGCCTTTTCGCATGACGGTATCTCCGTATCGAAAGCATCCGGTTTCCACGAACGACGAACGCCAGTCAGAAAAGAATTCCAGCACCGTCAGTTTGGCAGAGCAAATGCTCTGCTATGCTCGTTGTTCAGCTTCCGTTGCTCCAACAAGAAAGAGGGTGAGAATTTTGGAATCAGCGAAAAAGCTTTGGTATGACTAAGATCGAGAGAAGCCACTGTAATTCTAAGTTTGTTTTTTCTCAAATACGAGGTTTTTGTGACTTTTAATCAAAATAAGTGAAATTATTTTTCAATTTATACTATACATTAGATTTTACATTACTGTTAATATAAAATACTTCACCTTGATGGAAATCCGAAAATATAAAAGTGATTTTAAATTAAAATGTGGTTTTAGCATTTGGAATCCTTTTTGATGATACTATCAACTATGCTCTCTACATTCCATTTACCAACTCATTTTAGTCCAAAAGCGTTGATAGTTTATTAGAAGATGAATGATGCATCATTCTTTAGAAGTTTCGTAGAAGCTGACGCTTTGGTAGAAATTAATAATTCCATGCATGAAAATTGACTTGAATCCGACAATAAATTTGATAAACATTAAGACTACATGATCTGCCAAAAAATAATCAAATCCATCGTTATGGTCAAAAACCACGCATAGACACGTACACTGCTCGTAGGCAGAGAAAATACAATAAACAACGTTAAAACGGTAGTCAAAGGTTTCCACCGGCCAGACAACAAGACGATTTTCGGCATGCGCTCTTTCTGCAGTCATTAATTATTATGATGACTTCCAAACCGGTAAACTGAACCAGTGGTCATGGGGGAATGTAGCAAACGGAAAACGCTGCCAGTAGGAGTCTGTTAATTAAAAATTGTATCCTTCAGGACAGTCAGCACAGCAGGGACACATTGTGCACCAGCAGCTTGCGATTACTAGCAACGATGAACTCCACGGAAACATACCCGAAAAGCAAGTCGTCCACGGTTGTCGCTGGTCAAAAAGGAAATGAAAAATGACCGACCCGGGCGAAGCGTAAAAAGAAGAAACCCTGATGGGCTACCATGGAACTCGCCCACACAGGAGTGGGAAATTCCTCTTAGGAAATGGAATATTTTATTTCTTCATTCCCAGGCCACGGGCGCGTCGACGAATTTTTGGTCAACTCTGGACCACCGTTTGTTGGGCCACGACGATTTGTGAAAAACGCAAATTTTCCGCACACTGCCGCTGGACCTAAAATGACCGCAATGAAGGACTCATCTCACCCTTGGGAAGGATCTTCACTTCTTGCTTTGCCGTTCCATTTGCCGACTGCCCGAAAACAGGGAAATTCCTGTTGGATGGTTGGCAGCATCATCATCATCATCGCGACCATCAGCTTGAGACTATTTGCTGTGCTTCGTAGATAAAAAAGCAGTGGCCACGTTTCACCAAATGGGAAGGTTTTCCCATCAAATTTATGTACATGCACCAAACTTTCCCGTTATGAACGTGCCATAAATTATTTTAACTTTCATTTTCTACGGCTGTCTCACCGAAACCAACCATGAGGTGTACACAGAGGCCTATGAATGCATTTTCAATTTCTACCGACTTTTGGATGTGCCTTTAAAAAACACCCACACCCACAATACACAATACGTGTATGAGGAAATGGCCATACTTTCTCTATCAGTCGTAAAGGACCGCCGGTTCTGGGATGAGTCGTGTCCTTTTCTATTTTCAAACATATTTTCTAATTCCACCAGAAAGAGGAACCGCAAAAACAGGGTGAAAATTTCACCACTGCTACAATGCGGGGCAAAAAAGTTCCCATTAGTTCTCCGAAAAATGTTTGCCGAAAGAAGTCCTGTAGGCAGTGTTGTGTGTTCGTTGCTTAGCATGAAGTGGATTTGAAATGAAGATGAACGACGCCCGGTCATTTCCTGTATGACGCGTGAAACGAAGGTATTTCGGCTGGCTGGCGGTTCAGGATCAACAAAAAATAAACAAAACCAACATCATGTGAGAGAGAGCAGCATTCTCCCCTGCTAAGCCAAAAATAATTTAACAGCACAACAAAAAATAACAGTTTAATTTCTGCGCTCTGTTATCCACAGGGCGAAAGGTATGTGGTTGAAAGCTGACACAGGAAAGTCCTTCATGGACAACAGTCTAGGTTTTGCATTACAGAAGTCTTGCTTTACGTAAATGAAATACGCGAAATGATAATGCAACACCACACATCGGCGGGTCGTTTGACTATCGTAGAACGAAAACAAACAACGTAGAATGACTGGACAATACATTTGATCATTTCGATTTGTTCATTTTTAGGAGTTAAAGTGAAAAACATGATGAACAAACTCGGCCTGTTTGGATTATGCCTTTTTAGATGTATCATTCTTGTTTGTTTCGTTTTATTTTGAAAACTGAGATGTAACACAGAAGCTGTCAATTTGTTTTGTGAGTCAGTCTAGGATTGTTGTGTCTTTTCGTGATCTCCAGTGTTTTTATTGTTCGATGTGGCACATATATTTAGCCGTTTAGTAATTACGATCCAATCAACTTAAATGATGCCTTTGTATTGATTTGAAGAATTGTTTATAGTTAGAAACAATTCACAATAAACTAGCAACTAGAACGAACCTTATAAAGAGCAAGGAATAACTCTGCTGTAGAGAAGCCATTTTCTACAAGCATGTCGCTTGCTCCAGAACACCAAAGTATGTAAAACGTTGTAGTCTGCCGGGAGACGTAATGATTTTTTCTTGCATCCAAAAGTGCATACCCGTACTTCTACAATGATGCAGCGTTGGTCGTTGTTGGCACGACGTTAGCGGGCAAATTGTAAAAGTCGTTACAACATGTGTCCAACAAGGGACGGCAGAGTGGAACGATGTGATGGGAGCTTGTGGCGGAAGAATGGTTGAACCCATCGTCCATGGTCCGCCGCTTGATCGCTACAAGATGGTGTGAGCAGAACGTGGTATATTGAAATTTCCACCCCGTCCACTGGAAAATCGTTTCCCGATGCAACGGAACAACAACTGGCGCCCGAGCACATCGCACGGAGCAGATTTGTCCTTGTGACGGTGTTGTCGCTGGATTGTGGAAAATATGTGCACTTCTTTCTGCTTTCTGGAGGATAACGATATTGCAAAACCACACAAACACCCCATGCGGCTGTTGAACGTAAACGAGTTAAATACCGACGGACCGGGTGCTTCACTCAACTCAACCGTCTCGTATCACAACTTGTTCGGAAAGCATTTTAATGCATGTAGCGGACGGAAATTATCATAGTAATGACGTGCGAGAGATTCAACGAGAAAAACGACTCGATTATGATCAGGAAAAATGCAATCTATGGCACGCGATGTCAGATTGAAGAACAATAACGAGCAATATTGTGGAATAAATATTACCATCTTGTGAAGAAGAAACGTTAAATAACATTGCATATCAACTAATACAATTATTTAGATGTTGCAACCGAGGCTTGGTACTATATTTGACATACTTTAGTATGTTTAGGAAAGTGAACGGATTTTGAAGTCACAACATAAATAAATATTTGAATTGATTTTGTATGAAACATGTCTTTACATATTTCCATTGAAATGCATCACATTCAAACAGTGCATATTTCATTTTGCAGCATAGCAAACTATTGAAAAAACAAACTTTTTCAATTTCTACATAAGATGAACTTTCTATTAAAACTATAGAAAACACGATGCTTCGGGGTATTTCACACTACCATTTGGAAGGACCAAAAAATAGTTTGCAACATGAGTGCAACCAGGAACTATTTCTCTGTCTAGAAGCTAAACTCCGAGGAATTTGAAAAAAAAACCAGGAAAAAAGGTACAGCACGACATCGATAGTAGAAAGTGACGCCGAAGCAGAAAGGGCAACTTTCCACAAATTTATCGATGAAGAAGATTATAAACTCCAATCATTCGGCTTTCGGTGAAACTGTCTTCTCACGGTGCTGCATCCGGTATAAAGAAGTTATTTTGAAAAAAAAAAACAAACTTTGAGAGTAGTATCGTCTTTCTACTGGCATTCTTTTTCACGACGAACGAAAAAACTCAGCCAAAGGGAAAGGCTATAACTACCCAAACTATGTCGGACGCATACACACACGAACACATACAATAAGATTCGTGTAGGAAACGGTGAGACTGATTAAAATAATCGTAGTTTATTGGATTCGAAAGTTTCGTGCGCTTTTCAGGCTGCTCACGGTGATCGTATTTCATTGTACTTTTCGTATAATTTTTCTTTTGTTGGCATCCTGTAGGGTGAACAGGTTAACTTTTCGAATTCACCTCTGCCCAAAGCAAACGATTCAACCTGAAAATGGTCTGCACGCAATTGATATTTTTTTGTATTGGCTTCGAAAACAATCAAAAGCTTTTGTAGGCAACCGAAGAGTGTAGTTGAAACTATGTTGCCCTTACTGATTCATTATGTACGTAGGGAAGCATTCCTTAAAATTCGACTCAAAGTATATGAATTTCCTAAAAAAAACTGCATAGTAACCAAATCAGAGAACTGCATGAGAGAATTTGCGGAAATACCTGAACCATTTATTTTCATTCACGAAATTAGAATTAAAACTTTCGCTGTTCACTTTTGCCTCATGGTAAGGGAATTTTGGTCGGGCGGAACGCCACT
>KE525352.1:819101-873835 GCA_000441895.2 Anopheles sinensis | reverse complement strand
CTTTACTTCTACCCTATGAACGTTTTTGGGTAACGTTTGGTGTGGTTGATTGGTACGAAAGCAAAGAGTCCGCCAGCTAGAGGAAGAAGGGGGCGTTAAATTGTTCTTGGGATAAAAAAGAGGAAAACGAAAAAAAGGAAGCAGAATCCTTCTTTAATGTGGTTGTCGGCACTTTTCATTATGTGGTTGCCTTCCAATCCTTTCGTTTTCCGGAAAAAGAGAGAAATGAAAAAAAACAGAGAAACACAGCAAAAGATCAAGAACGGTAAAATTTCATGAAGTCGGAAAAGTAATTTGGGCTTGTTTCCGTTTCAGCCATCGTCCGCCAAAGGATCACTTCAAATGATTGCCTCCAATCTGGGTTGATAGAAGCCTTGAACCATTGAAAGAAAAAAAAGATGTAGGCAAATGCTGTATTCTATGGCGGCGTATACCAGCTTTGCGTTAATTGAAATTTGGCTTTTTATAGCAGGCTTAAGAGATGCTTGTAATGCAAAAATAGAAAATGTCAGGCGATTTTTAAAAAAGAAGGAGAATTGCGCAAAAGAAAGATCATAAAGAAATGAAAGCAAATAAAAAAGGGATCACTTAAAATAAAGCAAACAAATAACTGAAACCCGCAATAGATGCCCAAGAATGAGATGAATAAACTTTGTAAATGTTAATACGACAAATAAATGATATGCTTGAATTTTTGAATTATTCTTTTTCGTGAAGATAAAGGATCTTTTTTCTATGAAGCTGTAAGACATGACGCACTTTGAAACGAATGCCCCATAAGTAACGACAAGGTCTCTTTCTTAAGCGTGTGTAATTATTTACTGCTCGAACAGTTTAAACTTAAACGTCTGCTGGAACTTCACACAAGCAAAATTGATTTATGCCATCTTTCGCCAGAGGTACCTTGAGCAAGGACGATCTCACCCGCTGCAGGTGGATTTCCAATGCGGTCGGTACGTTGGTAGGCAACCACAGACATCAGCGAAACATGTCATTAGCAGTTAATTACGGTAGTTTGGACACATACGGGAACCGAAGCGTGCCCGCAGCAACCAAGGATGTGAGACGACAACGCCCGGATAGAGAAGAAGGCGGCCGCATTGACCACGGCGGAGCAAGACAAGTTTTGCGGTTTGTTGTGCCGTGACCACAGCATCAAGACGTTCCCGAGACGTGCCTGATCATGCCCATTACTGGCCACCCGCATTTGTGTGCTCTGAGCCCGGGGTTTGCGGAACGTGCCTAGGGATCATGCCGGCACCTTGCTTCCGGTAGATATTGGAGATAGCAAGCTCCGTAGCGCTCTGGGCGAACACCGTCTCACACTCCCCGGGTTGAAGAATCCAAACGGCACACACCTACATTTCTCAAAGGCTGTCACAATCCGGTGTACAAATTGATAAATTACCTCACCACAAACGGACGGTCATACACACATATACACACTCGGGAACATACACGCCAGAGCTGGGAACGAAATGAGGAACTTCCAACAATGAAGCGAGAAAAAAGCTGGCGCTACGTTACAACCCGTAGAGAAAGAGTGTGTTGGATATCCCAGGGCGTAAAAGGACTGATTACGGCATCACCTCTGCAATTCGACCCAAACCCAGCCGCCGGAGGTGATGACGAGGGAAACATGGAACACTCAGTGTGACAACAATGGTTGGGCGCAGTCGGCCGGAAGAACTAGAACAAACGGTCGTGGGGAGCAGGTAGCGACGATCGAGACATCGGGAAGGTCCCTACAAGACGACGCCATAAGGTCTCACACGACTTTGGCCACTTTTCGAAGCGGATGGCGGATGAAACACCCAAGGAGCTTTCGGGACGCGTGGGGTGTTGAATATAGAATTCTAGGTTACATTGGAAGATGTGAGTCCTGGTAGCTTGGGAACCGTTGCCTAGTCCGAGATCCAGAGTCAACAATGGTTGCAGCATTCGGGAGGGGAGGTACAGGGTCCTCGGTCCCGGGAAAGCGTAAGAGATTAAGACCATAAATTATACTCACTATCAAGCCACTTGGAGTCGTATTTCAGGGTACGCTTGAAGTTAAACACCTTCTTGCCAGTTGTCATGTTGTACAGATCGGTGCGGAATATCACCGTGTCGGCTTTCGTGAATTCGGCATTCGTTCCGGAGTACTGCGGAGTAGAAAGAGAAAGTACGGGACGGTGAGGTTAGATGGCGTGATACAGGGCGTGAGCAACAGCAGCAGCGCGAAGTCAGTAATAAAATTAGTTCACAAACGAATAAATCAATTCGGGCAGAGCTCGAGGTGCCCGAGACCGAGACGGCTGGAGTTGGATCCGGAAAATGGCTTGCGCAAGGTTATGTGTCGGGAAAGGAGAATGGTAAACGGGATGGCATCAAAGACAGTTAACGCTCTCGGTGGGTAGCAATGTTTTCAGGCGCTTCACCGGCACACACCAAACAAACCTGGAGTGTCGTTCGAATTTCCAAGAAATCCTGCCAACGACGGCTCACCGATAAGGAATGGTATGCCAACGCAAGCAGTACACACAGTATCCTCTACTACTTTCCTTCTGGGGACACGCGGTAACGGACCTAGTTTCACACCATTGTTCACTTAAACCGTTCGGGGGGGCTCCGGCAAATGGCAATGGCCCCATATTTCAGCTTATCTCATGCCAACCAAGCAGAAGAAGAAAAAAACGGAAAAACAGAAATGCTCGAATTGGAAAAATGGAAACTGTGTCACGTTGCAAGTCTACCCGGCTGAACGGTTTCATCTTCTGCTTCGGTAAGCAACTCCCGGAATTCGAAGGGAGGGAAAACAACGTGAAATGGGAACGAAATTTTCGGGACCGATTTCCGGGGAAATGCATAAATTTTCTCGACTCCTTTCGTCAGCAGGGCAGACAAAGCATTGATAGTGTACCACTGAATTGTGACGGCGCCGACGGTGGCGCAGAAGATAAAAGCTCCCGTCATGTTGACTAACGCGAACAAACGAGGAAATACTACCGGTGCGCTGGCAACGTGATAAGTACTGCGACACTTTTCCCGATCGAACGATCGCACTCAATTGAAGTTGAACAAACATTTAGATGTTCAAACGAGCAGAGCGTAATTCTCTTTAAGAAACATTTTAAATCCGAAATCGACTTCTTAATTACTTACCAGCGCTGGTAGATCTCCTGGATTGCCCTTCTCCACGTAGATGGCCGTCGAGTTGTCGTACGGATCGTAAGGACACTTGGCAATACCCAATCCGATTCCGGGCACGTACTCCGACCGCAAAAGATGCGTAAGGTTGGACTGGAAAGAGAAAATGAGAGTCAGGTAAATAATCACACAAATACAACGCCATTTTTAACCTTACAAATAAAAACAATTTTCAAATGAGCCTTTCCCGCAAAAAAGCGGATGACAGAATGCAATTTTACTATGTGAAGGAAAGTGATCCTTTATACCTGATAAAGGCTGACTAAACAGTGCCAACAAATATGGTGGTGACTGGATGATTAAAGGAGAACCGAAAGCTTGGGATGCAAAACCAATGGAAAACAACGGAACAGAGACAAAGAAATACAGGCAAACTTAAACTGACCAACAAAACCAACATATGAAAATGGAAGGGATTTGGTAAAAAAGTGGTATAAATAGGGCTGTGATCAATTTTCCGCGACTGCCTCGATTCCCAAGCGATTGTGCACTAAAACGGCACAAGGAAAAAACTGGGAAAAACACGTTTGTCGGCATTTTCAATAGTGAATGACCATTAGTCATTTTTCTCCCATGTGCTTTATTGAGTTTCACGGGGACAAAGGCAAAAATGTTGATTTCGAAAAAATTTCAACCACTGTACACTCATCACTAAAGCAACCGAATAGAATTCCATTTATCAATCGCACGTGTATTGATTACATAGTCAATGCACAAAGAGGTAATAAAGAGGTGCCCTGGGTACGATGGGGTGGCCTACCGAAACGTAAATCTGACCATGGAAACCGGTTAGGCTCTATCCGTGGCCCGTTCTCGCGGCGATGCTTCGTTCGCCAGGAACTCGCCGACAACCGAAACCGAGCAACAAAAAGGACACAAACATGAACTAGTTGTACAGCCACGAAAAGGGACTTGAAAATGAAGCACAGCTGAAATAGCTTCCGGGTGGACAGTTGGCGGCAGAAACAGTGGGCTGAATGGATTCCATTGAGCGGATGAAAACGACAACAGGCTAAATGAATGGGAAAACCCAACCAAAGCTTCCGAGAGGCAGGAAGTGGACAATTGGCCCATTGTGTAGCCGGGTTTTTCCGCAGTGCAGAAGTTTGGAATTCGGCGCGGAACGCGACAGAAAAGGGGTCGCGGAGAAAAGCTTTCCTTTTTCGCCCATTTAACAAATGGCTACCACACAGTTTCATGAAGGTGTGTGTATGTGCGTATGCTCGTGTGTGGAATGGAGGAGAGTGACAAAGTCGGTGGTATGTTTGGTCGCGACATAAATATTGGATGAAATTTCAAACAAAGCTTGCTGAAATTTTAGAACGGACGAAAAAAGGCAGGCTAAGCATTGGAAATGGCAAATAAATACAGTGAAATAAAAGCCCCGCTTTTTGCCAGCTCGCGGGATTTCTCTTGTTTCAAGTTTTTGTCCCCTTCCTACAATCGTTAGCGTTTGATTATGTAGCGCGAGTCAAAATAGAATGAACAACAACGGACGAAGGATTGGAAATTGAAACGCATCAATCCTGTGGGCAAGAAAAGGCCTCCATAACCGGTGCACGATGAGGAAAATCAAAACATTTGCAAAATTTGCTGTCAGTCCGCAACCAAAACATCCTCTTCACCCGCTCCATGCATATATTTTAATGGATACTACTGATCCATAAAAAAAATTGAGTAAACAAAAGTACGAAAAAGTGTTCATAAAATATTTTCAATCAATGGATGATTTTTGAACAGTTGTTCATTCAACGCGTTTAGGTTTGGCTACGATTTGGTTATTTTCGAATGAATTTCCCGACCAAAATCATCGTCCACCAGGGCTAATATTTACGTTGCTTGTGCATCGTCATGTTGTGTCGCACTGAAGGAAGCTGTTTCTAGGAGGTTTTGAAAAAATATTGATAAATGATGCCATACCGTACACATTCATTTGAATCGTCAGAAGCTGCGACGGATTTATTTGTAAACGAAACATTACAAAATAAACAGTGAAAATGTCGGAGGTTTTCAAAAGCACAATCGTGCTTTGGATGAATGATGTTGTTTTGTTTATACGGAAATCAAATTGTGTTTGCTTAATTTAAGGTACCGGTTATTGTATTTCTTTTCACAACACACCAACCGTAGGGAAAACATTTTCCCCGAATGTTTTAGTTGGATTGTTGCCACCGGCGAGTGAGTCGAATGCTGTTTTTGTTTTCATAAAAAAAATGCGCGGAAAACTACACGCGACATTTCGATCATGGGCATGGGAAGCCATATGAAGGTGGAAAATTCCCTACGTTCCTACGGAACGGATTCGTTTCGGTCGATTTAGGTTGGCGTCTGGCTGCTCGCACGGAATGGAACGATTCTCTCGGTAGATATAACCGGCGCAAGATTAAACCATAAATTTTCCGGCCCAACTGGATCCATCGTTGACAGTACCTGCACACGTCGCAGGACTTTGTTCGTTCCATTCTTTTGCGCGACATCGTTATTGTGTGCCCTGAGTCGATTGAATTTTGGATCGTGTGTCGAGTGAAGAAGTGAGTGATAAATTAAAAACTGCATCT
This sequence comes from Anopheles sinensis, assembly GCA_000441895.2. NCBI lineage: Eukaryota > Metazoa > Arthropoda > Insecta > Diptera > Culicidae > Anopheles > Anopheles sinensis. The sequence goes on along the minus strand of KE525352.1, from coordinate 868,088 downwards.
CAAATGAATCACGTCCACTGCAGATTGCGACTGTCACTGTTCCATCAGACCATCTGGACAGCTAGTGCCAGCATTCATACGAACCAGGGAAATGGATAAGAAATAATACCGGCTCACTTTGGATCCATTCGATTGACTTTCTCAACGTTCACGGACACTTGTGTTGATTGCTAGCTTCTACACCGTGTACCCACGCATTCAAACAAGAAAAAAGTGAATGGAAAATGTTATCGTCAAGAGAAAATGTTGTAATGAGTTCGTTAAACATTTAACATTTTCATGATAACGTATATAACTTTTCTACCCGAAAATACGTAGAGAAATCTCGAATAAGTCTTGCTGGTAAATGAAACACGTTTATTCTGTGCTGGTAAAAGCATCACTTAATCTATCTTTAAATAAAAAAAAAGTACGTCATTCATTTCCAAGATGAAACTCAATCAATCTTGGTCCGGTGGATCTTTTTTGCCCACAATTTACTTTACAGAAAAGAATATCAGACGGAAGTTACTTTCCACAGCGAAAAGCCACACTCCGTCAGCTTAAAAGATGCCGAACAACGAAACCGAACCATCGAAGAGGGTTCATAAAGGGCCCACGCAACGTATGCATTTAATGGGATCGGATGTCACGGAGCGAAAGACAAAGGGCTCAAGAGTTGGTAATTAAAAGCAGTTTGCAACGGCGCGATCGATTAATTACTCACGCTTCATTACATTTGATGTTTTTCAGTTTTTCCTTGCCCTCCAAGCAGACCTCTCCGAGATGGTTTGGGCATATCCATTTCCCTCTCTCTTTTTTCTCTGAACACCGATAACGACTCTTTCTGCGAACTCAGTCATTTCCACCCCCAGCGCGCGTCAAACTGGCAAAAGTTATCGTCCCAGGAAAAAGTGGAAACAATTGTACTTGAGCGAACCGGGTAAAGCAGACTGGAGAGTGTGCACAACGCCCGCTAAAGTTTTCCACTTGATTGAGTTTTCGATGCTCGAAAGTTGCACTTACTACTGTCGCCAGTTGATGGTGAAGGAAAATGCGCATAACTCTTTCGCAAGCCCAACCAACCGACTATGCTTGCGAGCCTAAGCGAGTTTACCATTTCAGCACCCACATGATGTTCGATGGTAAATGGGCGGGAGAAAAAGGGGTGCAGCACTGAAAATGAAACCATCGGTAACAATCGTTAACTGAGGGAAACCTAAATGCCATTCTGAAAATCCATTACCAATGCAATCGACCATAACGATACGATAATGCTGTCGCTAGCAAGGTTTCAAACCAAGACAAATGTTTGCAGAATGTAAGAATTAAATAAAAAACACACAAACTCAAAAGGAAAAAGTTTGAAACTTTATCAAAATGAACAGAATCAGTTTAATTCTTAGTCGTACTCTATTTTTGAGTCAAGCAACAGATATTTTGAAAATCTTTTTTCACAAATGTTCTCAGGATTCTAAAAAACCCCAAATGTTCTAGGAGTTAAAATGTTTCCGTTTCTTAATTAGATTTTCGGTTTAATGGCTCCAGATACTGCAGACTGTATAATATTGACAAACCGATTAAAGCACAAACGCCTAAGACGGGCGATGAGTTTTCCCTTCACTTTTTGACACGTTTTCTTGCCAAAGACTTCCTTCTGCCGTAGGGAGCGATATGCATCCGTCTGTGACGCATCAAGAGAAAAAACGATTTACGCTCGTGAAAAGAAAACACATCTTTGTGTCCCCACCGTGGACAGCAACATTTTGCCACACTGAAATGCCATTTGACGCATAATCTGGACTAGCTTTTACGATTTTTAAATAATCCCACTTACATAATAGGTTTCACGCCTCGTTCGCGTTCGCGGCCTAGATTGACGCCATTCGCGCAGTGCGCTCGATTGGAAGGAAAACGCATTTCCCAGTTGAAAGCTTCGCCCGCATACAAAACGGAAGACGGTCGCTGCGTGGAAGGAGCCGGCGGCGGCTTAATGAGCCTATAATCTTTGATGGATGTTGACACTTCGGGCGTTAACGGTTTATAGTGGTGTCGCAAAAGTCGCAACCGTTTTCAGACGTGCAGAACGGAATGCGGCTTACGACTTGGCCGTGTCGCGTGAAAGGCAAGACGATGCGCTGATGAGTTGAATTTTGTAATTTAATTTAATGTAAATGACATTAAGAGCAGTGCGCTAGCAGACCCTAGCGCCGGAGGGTACCGTTGCTGTTTCTTTGAGGACACTTTCATTAAGGAAATACCGTGTCGTAATCGTAGACTGCAGATAGAGGCGCGTCTTTCAATTTCGGCTTTTTTCTTCCGAAGAAAGACAAACAACCAGAGATCTTCTTACTATTGATCGCGCAAGGAACTTTTTGTTACAGAACAGCTTCATTATTTTGAGGCAATCACTGAACGGTGCACGAGTCGTCTATCCTTGTGTCGCCTATCGATTTGTGAATTTCAAGCACTCCTCCCCACAGTGGAGGGTAACAGGAAGCATCGAAAAGCAAAAATCTGCAAACCGAGTTGCGGGGATACACTTTAACCGAGGGTTGTTTTAAAGTTTTAATGTCTCCCGGAATTATGGGAGTTGTCGACACACCTCCTCCAAGCAACCGAGGTAAATTGGGGTTTAAGATTGCGTCGCTCGGGGCTTGCACAGAGGTGTCGTTCTTGGGGTGCTACGGTTAACAAATTTTGGGCGACACGAAACAGGTAGCATGTGTGGTAGGGTGGCGTGCATTAGGATATCCGGCTTTATTCAAAAATCCTAAACAAACCTACCGTGTACGGAGGAAAGAATGAACACACAATAAAGCAAGCGTCTGGCGAGAGCACCCTCGGGAAAAAGGCGGCCAGCTCTGAAACAATAACATTATAATCACGAGTACGGCGGTTGACCGGCACCGGTTCTGAGTGGGGCGTACGATAATGCTATTAAATTGTTCCATAAAAATCCTCCGGGGGGTCGTGCGAAAGGAGGACCTTGTTAATTTTTATGCACGGCATTATACTAAGAGTGGATGCGAGGAAGAGCTTTAAAAGCCATCATCAGCATACGCTAATTCAAAACCAGCCATATTACCTTGGGCTCATCTGCTTTTCAACGATGTCCCTTACCGAGCGGCCCTTACTTTTAAGGTGTGCCAACCTCAGCTGGCAGGTCCGTGTTTTAACTGCCTCCTTTTAAAACCATCCACCGACGATGCATTTTTCCGGAAACCATGTGAAATTTTAGGTTTTGTTGCGAACCGCGGGATATAACCAGGTGCTGGAAAACGCTCAACGGTTTGAGAAGGTTAAGAGGAGTGGAACAGCACTCATCAGGAATTGTTGATAATGGCTTAGTTGAGTGGACTAAAAAACTGACTTCTTTTTTCAATTTTTAAAACACCATACCAGGAAAAGCTCTAAGAGCTCGAGAATGGCGGTCTGTGAAACAAAGCGTCGCAGATTTTCCACAGATTCGCCAACAATACAGACGTGGTCCTTCAGAGTGACGGTACAACGTTCGAGCATTTCTCCCCCCGAGGGGTCTCTCTTTATATCGCCCTCACTCGATAATGGAGAGAAGCCATCCTTTCGCGACCTTTCGAAATGTTAATTGTACTTCCACTTTAGCCGATTATGACTGGCGATTATTACGGTTCTGCTGCTGGAAAAATGGGTTCTCAAGCAACTTCCAGCGCAGCAGCGCTCGTTGGAGAATGTGCGTTTCAATTTAAATCATCATTTGAATACCGATTATCACTTACATATATCACCAGATCCTTTGGGTTGTGAGCATTTGTGCCGCAAATGTACAGACGGTTTCCGCTATCCATTGGTTGAATCACTCGGATATGATTTTTGCAGTCAAACATCTGAAAGAAGATAAAGAAAAGCAAATTTCAATTAAAGTATGTACTTCTTATATCATGTAATACGTTTCATGCAGCACAATCAAATTAAAATGCTGTTGAAAAAAAACGGGTTTCTGCCGAACAAAAAAGCACAGTAACTTTGTAATAAACCTTGCGATAAAAATTTTTATTACCATGTATAGCATGCAGCATAAAAAAGGTAATAGTTAACTTTGAGGCGAATATAAACGATAGGCATCACTAGTCACTTTTTAATGCCTTCAAATTGATTTTTATGCTAACTTCGACGGCTTCGTTAGTTGGAACTTTGTCGGCTGTCGTCTGTGCTTCGCTACCATTTTTAATGTCCACCATCGATGGAAATGTGCCGCTCGTTCGGCACGACAAGAGTTCGTAGCGTTTCCCAGACAAACTGTGCGCAAGGAATGTTCACGGGCTCTGAAAATTTCCCATCACGGAGAAAGTTTCCAACAATAAACAACACACTAAGCGCAATGCTTTACAACGCCATTCGTCCGTACAATCGTTTGCTGCAGGAACACCCCCGACGCCGAAGCCAAGAGAACCATTTTGCGCTTCAGCTGAGTTTTCCACGCGATCAGTTTTCCCAAGAGCAAACCGGCTCGCATTTCATTCAACGCCACCATCGCCGCACAATATGCTCCCACGGGCAAAGAGTACGATAAATATAAATTATACTTTCTCTAATAACTTCAATAAATCCCCCTTTGTTTTCGCGAAGTGCGGGGTGCGGCCGATCAGGATGGATGTGTGAGTGGGCACCGAATCGGAGGAAACGCCTTACTGCTTGACTCGCGGGTGGAACGGAGGTTGCCCCGTCCTCACAGAAGTTACCTGCCCGGAAGCGCCATGTGCATACGGTTTGGCTGCAGCAGGAAAATCACTTCTGCAAGTGACTGTTCAAACGGGCAAAACGTCGGTACCGTTTCGTACGTACGCAGCCAGTTCGACCCTAGTGCGCCACCATGCGTCTCCATCGGGAGCGTCAGATCGCGACCGTGGCGTTGCAGCAGTACGATTTACATCATTCGGGTGTCTTAGGAGTTCGAGGCCGAGAAATTGTCACTGGCGCTGGAAGGCGCACGAGTAGACGCGGCACGCGGTAGAGAATTATGAATATTGACGTAGGAATTTATGGGACCTGGTGAAGGAGAAGTTTCTAGCCATCTTTTCCATCTTTATGGTAGTTCTAGGGAGCAGTAAATTTCTCGTTCTGACCACCACATTCCACCGTACAGTAGTTGCACCAACGTACAAGACCACGACTTGGTCCCACGAGAGAGTCCTCCAGGTCGCAGCATCCAGGACAGCTCTCGAGGGGACGTCTACCTCGATGTCGTAAGATCCATCAGGAAGGTAAGGTACGAAAGACGGTTGCTCATCGGTTCTCTCCTTGAAGAACGCGTTACATGCCGCTGGCACTTGCAGTTCCGTGTAGAATACGCGAGATGTCATATGTGGAAGGCACAGACAAGCACCACACACATACACACATCAACATACACACTCATAAATTCAAGCAGCTGCGGCAAGTTTCGGGGCTCATAGAAGATTGTGCGATAATTTATAGTAATAACTTTAACAATTAATAACTTGATATGTGCAATTTACCTAATAGAAAATGGCCACATATGAGCGCACCCTTCCTGTGTGCATTAGTGTTGCCATTCGTAAGGTAGCAAAGGTAGCACGCTGGTGGAAAACTTTGTCCTCACCATGAGCTGTCCTTACTGTTTGGAGATAACTTTAATTGCACAGAGATGTATTTTCTCGCACATTTTCTGATAGGGGAAAGCCGTCGCAAAGACTTTTTCGTTTGCAATGCGTGATTAACAATAAGGTTAAACAAGAGTTGTATACGAAATACAAAACACGAGAAAATGTAGGCGTACATTAACTTAAATTAATTTAGTGAAGGCTTTTCTAAGCCCTTATGAAATCTTTTCAACTATTTCTTACTCAACAAACATTCTTTAAATTGCAAAGGGCAAAGTTTCATTCGATTCAGGACACACTGTAAGGTAAACTCATGAGTACATGATGAAGCTAATGTAGAAAATGAATTAATTTGATACTCTTGATGAAAACATAATAATTATTATGATTATTATAAGAATTAGTATCAAAGCTGGTAGACTATCAAGACGAGATATAAACAAATTAAACTCATTAGGTTGCGCTAACCCAATGGAGTCCAACGTGTCGGTCGAGTATGTATGAATAACCTCACAGAAAGTCAACCTCTGTATTTGTCCCGTAGAAACAAGAACATTAGAGGAATAACATTAGCCTTCTTTGGACGGGTAGCTACGAAACGTGACTCATCCCTACCGTTTGGCTCCAACAGGATTTCAGACAGAACGGAGAGTGTCAGAAAGAATCCTTTATCATATCGTTTGTGCAAAACAGTCGAAGAAAGAGACATTTTCTTCCCTCTGATACGAGAAACTCATTCTTCCACTGCCCTCTTTAATCACGGAGTCGGGTGCATAAATCCAATAAAAATCACAGTAAATCTATTAGGCAAACAAAACGCGCGTCTAGGCGGGGCCGAAGTGAAATGGATATCACTTTACGTGGGCCTCGGTTCGGTCCATCGGTCCGCCCCGGAACTTCCGGACGAACGCGGCCCGAATAATGGGACCGAGATGGAGCCACTTTCGAACATGCGTAAGACAAATTTCTCCGCGGCGACCATAATTCTTCCTCGAGTAAGGGTTCGAAGGCAAACGGCCGGGGGTCGAGAAAATCAAATCACTGTACATTTTTCTTTGATTTTCCTCCTAGCTGTGCAAAAATGCAGCCTCCGGACATCGGACAGCCGCTCGGTGGCAGACCCATTAAACCAATAATCATAAAATCAGAATGAAGCTAATAACTGTCACTGGCAGAAGCGACTGTTGGGCGGACTTTCTTGCTGAAATTGGGGCGACTGTTCCTTTTCCTAAGACACAAACCGTGTTAAAGCCATAATGTAGGCATAAGGGAAACGCCGACAAAGACACTTCTCCAATTTTCCCATCAAGTGCGCCATAAAGCCATCAAGCCTGATCGGGTAGGGGATGTGTGATTGATGTTCGAAGTGCAATAGCGCGCTTTGTTCGTAGAGATTTCTGTGAGTAGCTACAACCAAACACAAACCCCATTCCTTTATACGATTTATCTATCTTCCTTTTGCAATAATGGCATATATCATTCGGAAACCAATGATTGTGTTTCTCGACAAAGGCAAGTAAAAATCAATCGCAAACTGAAGTTTTAGATGATTCTCCGGATTTAGTTTTCGAAAAGATCTACCGATGTATGAAATTTGAAGTTATTCAACTCAGTCATGATTTAACAATAAATTTTATTATGTTTAAATGTAATTTCAAGCATCAGAAAATGTATTTTTATTGAATGAAATCCTGTTATCGAATCTTTATCGAACACTAGAAAATCTCATAAAAAGTAAAAACCAACAGCATGAATTTATTTCCCTCATTTATCAGATTGTTTATATTTCCCCACGTCCCAGGTTACCAACTGGTGGTAGCTTCCAGGAGTGGCCCTCAAAGCTTTTCCACCCGTGGGGGGTAATAAAAGGCGAGTGAATTGTGGCACCCCTTTGACTGAATCATTGGAAAAGCATCGCAAGTATCCTTTCCCAATACCTTGGTACTATTATTACATTCGATAAATCACAGCGTGTCCTTATGCTTTGCCGAACTATCGAATGGTTTGGTTGTTGGACTGCATGCACCTTTGTCGGTTGTGGTGTATCACCTTTATTGTGTGGCGAGCGAAAAATATTACCAGCACACGATTTTGCCGTGGTGTTCGTGAATAGGAAGAGACATGACAGTCGATAAGTGTGAGTTTGGCAATAACACGAAAAGTACTTTATTTCAAGATCAAATCAACGCTTTTGTTCGTTCAGCAAACGCCAATCGGATCGAAATCCAATGAAGTTTTAAAAAAAAACCCTGCAAGAAAAAGAAAAAGAATGAATGGCAGCTGACCGCATTGGCAAAGCAGAGTGGTATGGAGGGAAAAGTGTTTGACAGAATTAAACCCTTTTCATGGTCGTTTGAACTAAAGACAAATTTTACCAGAAAGAGTATGGCGCAATGTTGGTCTCGGTTAACTTTTTCAATGCCATTGCAAATAACGGAGCGTAACATACGGCGGTGTAACTTCAAGTAAAACATGAAATAGCACTAATGGATTAATTCGTTTCGCAGCCATTTCCGTAAAAAGACTTGTTTCGTTACCCCTTTGCAAGCGGCTTTCAAAATTGACAAACAGATGGACGTTGAGTAATTTCTACTTAAGGTAAAAGTTTTAGAACTTAAAGCTATTCACCATACTTAAAAAAGAAAAACATGTTTACTTCACTAACAGTTTACACGTGTTTGACTGTTGGTTGGTTTCTAGTATTTTCACATCCAGTTTTTCCTGAAGTTCTAAGATAAAACCATCATGCTTTGTTTATTTCGTAGTGTTTATTGGAGCTGAGTGCCGTTGAGTGTGGACATAAAATCCACCTCCGTACGTTCACAAACGTGATTTGTGTGAAGTGCAATTGCATCTGCAACACCTTCAGCGATTTCGTGCAACGATGTGTTTGTTGCATTCATTTCAGCCCACTTACTTCCGCGGAGCCACGTTGAAATTGCTCGATCACCGTTAGAGAGTATGGATGCAATTTCCCGTTCGGGGATTTGCTTCCCGTTTGGAAACCATGTTTTTTACCTCCCACCTCTAGCGATCGGCAAAGGGTTGTGTTGTTATGTTGGCAAGTATGTTGCTCGTATAGATTTTTTCAAGTGTTCCGTACTTTAGCAGAACGTTGATTTCGAAATGTTGGTATGGATTGGGTGTAGACGATGTTCGATAAATCGTGTTGGTATTAGAAGTGAAAATAAAGAAAATCATCTATGGGATTGTGTGGTTCAACAAACACAACAGAACTTGTGATGTTCTAAAAATTATATTATAATATAAGAGGAAATAAAACATGTTAAACAAAAATATGTACATCGAAAACAAACTGTCCACAGCAATGGAAGCAATCTAGGAAACTATTTGTTGTTTACACTGTACACCGGTGGAATCTGTAACCCTATGTGAACGAAAAGTACACACGAACACAAAAAAATGTACAAAGAAACCGGGTGTGAGCACATTTCGCAGCGAATCAGCTGAGTTATTGCTTCCGGAAATTGGAAACTCGGCGTCGACGACAACTGCATGCATCAACTGTTTATGATGGTTATTAAACTTTCTCCGTCGATGTTCGCTCCACAACCGATTCCGCGAATCTGCACAGGGGGGAAGACGGCCGTCGGAGTGGGGACCGTTGAGCGGTGGAAGCATCGCCCGGTTGTTCCAGAATTCCATTCCCGGGATCTATTTTATTTTCCTCCCCACATATCTGCCAACACACTGGAACGAGATTATTTATCCAACTCGAGACAGTGGAGAGTTGAAGTATATTTTTGAAATATTTCACAGCTGTGAGGACATTTTCTATTTCCCTGAAATTCACGCCACGGAAAAGATGCGAGATTCTGGACGCGTGACACGTGGTGTGGAAATTGTTTGCTTGAGTGACTTTTCCGCCTTTAATAAACTATCTGGCTTCAGTCAAAACATTCTGCTTCTTGCAGCACAACCGTAACGGCAGAGCAAACAGTCAGAACCAATTTGGAATTCAGGTGAACAATCCCTGACATTTGTAAGTGAAACAATCGCAAGTCTCCAGTCCGACGTCCGGAAGCACGTGAGGTTTACCGAATGCAATAAGTGGACAGCAGCTTACCCCAGCCGGTTCATGGCACATATGCGCTGTTGTATGCAAGGAGTAGAAGTTATGGAGTGCGTCTAAAAAGAGAGAAACTTTTTCCCCAACAGTTGGGGGAGCGTTTCCTTAGACTTACCAGCAACGAAGCGCTTTGCCTGTGGCTCCACTTGTGCCAAGTACGTATTGATTGTAATCGACAGCGGGCGGAAACTGTTCACACATTTTCGTTTCTATTCCATACTTTGACAGCGTAAAAGAAACAAGGAAAGGAAAGTTTACTTCCAACCCGGTTTTGACAGTCTTGATTTTTGCCTCCAAGAAAATGGGCAGCGCTCTTCTATGCGCACGTCAACTTCTGGAAACATTTTCAGGTTCCGTAAGCTACTCTCCCAAGAACGAAGGGCAAGTCAGTTTATTTTCTCGTTCACACACAATATTGGAGCTATAACGTAGTGAGGTATATTCTGCGTGCACTCATTTGATCCTCAAGGAAATAATGCACATTCCTTAGTCCACATGTGGCCTGGCGAATCAAACGGGTTAGACCAAATACAATGTATGGTGGATGTCAGAACATGAACATCGTAATTTGCCAACTAATCGCCACTTTGGTGGGGAAATGGAAATTGGAGCTATTATTTTTTTTCCAACGATCGTACAATCAAGCTACTTGCTTAAATGCAATGAAATCCTTGAAGTGTACTGCGACCAACAACGTTGAACTGGTCCCAGCCGGTTTTTATCATCTTTAAACAAATGTTATCGACCCTCAAACCGTTCCACGGTTGCTTCGATCGATTTTTTTACGTCTAGTAGGGAGCGGACTTCCATTGCATTTTCTTATTCCCCCTTATCGGGAAAATTGGCGTAATTTTCCATTTTTTGTACACCTAATTAAACACGCGAAGGGTGCATTAGCACATCATAATGCTAATGTAAAAGAAAATCGAATCGACTTCTCGCCAATACACAACACAGACTGGAAGGGGAATTTTTCCAAAGGCGGGAAACATTTTAAGCGTGTTCCCTTTTACTTGGTACCTTCGTTCGTTTGAGGGAGGTGAATGTCTTTCCTGGACGGAATATAAACCGTCGCGGGCTAATAAGCAATGTAAATGGTAGGATGGAGGAGGAGAAAATAAAACTGCATCGCAGAAGGATGTCAAAGGCATACGACACAAGGCCTTAATGTATTTTTAAAAGACTAACCGGAGATTATGCCTATTCGCTTCCATTGCTGGGTGGTAATTTATTTTAAAGTACGTGCCGAAAACGGAAAATTCTCATTAGACTTCATCAATTGCTGTCCCAGCCCACTATTGTCATAATCTCAACTAGCCCGAGTTTATTTTTGATTGAACGTATTTTTATTTACTTTGCTTCTTACTACTTTCTGTTTCAAGATGCTTATTTTAATATTCAGAGCTGAATAACTGAATAACTGACGATAGTTACATTAAACCTCGAAGGGTGCATTCTTCGAATAGATTGGCGAACAATTCGTTCTGCGATTCAGCTTGTATAAAGACTTGATTTCCCTTCAATCCCTCGAGAAAGGAGCGTTGTCAGATTTGATGATTGCCGTCAGCACTCAGTTTACCATGGAGATCAATTCGAGAGATCCAAAGTCTTGTCAACCCAGACATACGTTCGACGTTCCATTTCAACGTAAAGTTCAGGCTCTGTAGGAACGAGAACACATGTTATAAATGAAATAAAATGATGGCAAGACTGTTAGACCATGTTTGAGACGTTTCAAAAAGGAACGTAATAATGGAATATCTATTTCAGGCGAGTTAAACCTCAAGGCAGACGCATCGGCAGGTCACTGGGGAAAAATACTCAAAAATCGTTACAAAGATTGGAAAGCTTAAACAATGTCGCCAGTAGCAGAGCACGATATGCAAACAAATTTTGGCTTCGGAATTTCCAAGGGGATTTATTCCCATTTCTCGCTAGTCTACAAACTATAAGATGAGCTACGAAAAATGGAATCCATCTCCCTCTCGATGGAACGAACCACCACATGGCCGATTGAATGCATGCTTGAAATTTGCAGTCCAAAAGTAGAGGTAGTTCCGATCTCGAAACTAAAAAAAGTACAATAGACCGATGAGCGTTCCCAACTCTTATCCACAATGAAACCATGCTGTGTTGGCAGGCAAAGATGGTGAAGGAAACTAAAATGTATTTGTATGTGACAGAAGCCTTCAGGGACCAAGAAAATCCGGTAAATGTAAAGTGCACGAGTCATATGTTGTTCCCAAACCGATCCGCAACGAAAAAACACGAGAGCGTAGGACACTTCACCTTGCAGGAGCTGGTCGGGAATGATAAAACAATGAAAGGATACGCCAAGGACAAATCCATCGAAGTCTTGATACCAGCGATGGCCGAGTAGATGGATAGAAGATGAAAATGTTGAAGCGTCGCCAGACGCACGTCGCACGTCAGTCGTTCTAAGGTTGCATGTCTTTGGTCGAGGGATAAGTTTGATCGGTCCAAGCTTCAGCTATCAGTTGGTGACCTTTCCATAAAGGGCCAACGATTTTCGTCACCATCTTTTTTTGGCTTACTTTATTGTTGAGCTTGAAGTTTATACCCTGTTCATAGGAACATTTCGTGAACAATTCCTAACACTGCGCGCGAAATCTGCACGTTCCATCTTAGCAACCAAATTCTGCAAAGGTTTAGCAAGGACCTTTTCTACAAAACATATTATTGATGCAACGCGCGACGAGGTTAAATCGATTCGACACTGCACCTGTCCGTCCTTCCAAGGGCATCCATCGGTTTTTGTCTTTATTGAAACAGTTTTGTCAGTAAACTGTTTTAAAGGAATGATAGGTGAAACATTGAAAACAAAATCTATTATCTTAGAGAAATATAGGAAAAATTAGATTCAGAAGCCATCGAAAATATGCAAGCAGCTTTGAATCGCTATGCAAAACGAACATACTTTACAACGAGAAGCTTGTCACATTTTTTTTCAAATTACTTCGAATGAACTGAAAAACAATCCCTTTCGAATTGGTTTTCTTGTGGCGCAAATTAGTTCCTACCCACGTGAGGAGAAAAGCCAATTAATATTATAAAACTTTCCCAGCGCTAGCGTAAGGATTCTTTGCGTAGTGGGTTCTCTCGAGTACACCAAAATCATTTATGCGCCCGCGTACGCACCGTTAGCCCGCGGAAAACATATAAGGCATATTTGCTTTGACCGTGCTTAACATGAGAATCCTGTTGATGAAGGATGGTAGGCTGCCTGAAGGTAGACCGTGCTCGCCGCGATAATCTTTCATCTTTTCGGTTCGGAAAATATTTGTTCCGATGTACATGTGGCGTGGGAAAACCACTTCTCGGAAAGAAATTGAAAAATTTCATAATTAACTTCCTTCGTCACAAGCAGCTACCTAATCTGCTTCCATCCAAGTTTCCGCTTTGAGGGAAAAGTTTGGAAAGAATTCCTCTCAACGCAAGACCACCGCCGCGAGTCCTGAGGAATTGGATGGTTGCCACAAAATTGGCAGTGGCTTGGCCTGGGGCATACCTACCTTACGGCTTATAGGCCAATTTTCAAGCTTTATTACCGGTTACGGGAAGTGAAGCATATGAACGAAGTTGGGATCATTTCTCATTTCGCATCATTTTTCATCTTAGCCTCAAGTCCTGTTTGGAGCCGTATGAGCCATCAATATGCTGTCAAAAATCGTTAAAAATTAAAGTATCTTGATGGAGCAAGGATTCGACTTCTTAATCCAATACTCTCGAGAAATAATTGTTATAGTCGTCTGGTATCATTTTTGAAGTATTCTCTCTATTGCCGTGCCTGCACGTGTACTCTGTATTGATAAGTGCAGGCTGTGGTTCAAAGTTCAAACAGATTTCCTCCATTTGGAGTGGCTTCCCTTCAGAGTGGGAGTGAAAAAGGACAGACGCTACGCTAGAGTCTTCTTTGTCTATCAGAATGTAGCCTACAATCTTCCAAGCTGGCGCTAGGTTGAAAGTATTAACGAGAAAAAAGAGGAAACACACTCTTGAGAACATTATTGCCTACGGCACCAGCACGCCTACGCACAGACACATATAAAGAGCTCAGAAACACGATAAACAACATAACCTCTCGGTTTCCTTAAATCTCCTATTTTCCGCGACTATACTTTCATGTTGTGGCGGTTGCTTTTGCTAGCTGCATCAACCCCAAGTAAATCCAAAGGAAAGATGCTTTACGTACGGCATGTGTGGGTACGTACGGTGGAATCCATTCCAATGGCACACTTTCCCGCAGCAAATTCTCGCTGCCTACAAAGTCGATGAGAAAATGTAATTTATCACAGCGCAAATTGATGGCTTAGGGGCAAACCGAGCCGATACATGTTACACCCTTAGGAAAATGAAGAGCTCTGCCTCGACAGATCTTAACCGTTTGCTTGAAATTACTTTATAAGCTCTTCTTCATTGCTCCCTCCTGCACTGTGGAATCCATGTGTGTGTATCTTCATAAACACTCTGGAAAAGCAGAATTTAATAACACAGCCATTACAAAGTATCTGATAAGTAAAGATTCATCATTTCTCTGGCATAACGATTTTTTCTCTACCATCTTTAACTTTGGACGTGATCTATTCAAGTATGGGTTATCATCATACATCCTTGTATCCCATGGCGAAACAGGATTGCATAAAAACAACTGTACGAGTGAAATTATGCCTCATGTTACGCAATAAAGGTTGAACATTACATGATCATTGAGGATCTCAAAACAACGACAGTGGGTGGGCAAAGTTTTATCTATAATGGTAGGAGTTTTACGTACATACGAACCGTAGATCATTTGGTTTTTCTTTCTTTCAAGTTGTAATACAAAATCTTCTATCCCTCGAAACACATTCTTTCGGAAATAGTATACGTTTGCAGAAAACAACATCCGTTGTGAGCAATTTGTAGATGACTCAGCTTCTTTCCCGCACTTTGACAAAACTTGCCCATTCAGGGAGAACACCGATGAAGCTCAACAAAAAGCGGTGGACAGTTGATCAGTTGTTCCCTATTGTTCTGGAAGTAGCAGACACTTCGCGTATGGACCGTAAAGTACGGTAGATAAGGTAAAGCAAACGCCTACGGTTCTCGTCCCAAAAACCCATTTTGTTCAACTCCGCTTCGCTAATCTCGTTTGACGGAGCATCATGACGTAAAAGAAAAAAGAACCTCATACTCAAAATGATTCTTCAATTTTTCTCACACATTCCATCAAACATGCGACCGCCGCGAAGAGCGGTTGAAGTGTTTGTTGTTCAACGTCGATGCCATGACTGTGGAAACAAGAAGCTTAACTTCAGTCAGGCTTCCAGCACACAACCAGCTGAAGAGTGCGTGTCCTGAAAACTAAACCAATTTCCGCCTGCGCCAATTTTCGCAAGATGTAGACACGCACGCGGTATTTTTCTTTCGGACCCCATATCTGCGTGCTGCCTTCGTTTGAACACGCGTGCCAGTGCGTCCGTGCGTGCATATTTTCACTCGAACGAGGCTAGGCCTAGGGGAACTAGCGTGCACGTAGCCCCGATTCATGGGAAATTTTAACATTCAGAGCGTTGTAGTGAAGCGCTTCTATAATGATTAGAAAGAAAGAGTCTGGCCGTAACAGGGGAGCGAGTAATGGCACTGGCGTTGGCTTGAAGGAACAGCATTTCGGCATACAATAGGAGGTGATTTTTTAAGCGAAAATCGTTTACGAACGCATTCCAGCTACTGGTTTTCCCCAAGTCATGCAAGTAAATTGATTTTTATATGTGTTATACACGGTGGCAAAATTTGAATTTTTCGCACTTGATGAGCATTTTCGATACGAGAATAAGCTCTACGAGCTGGGCTACAACATGTCCTACCTCGAAAGCCTACGTGTTAGGTTCGGCTTTTATCCATAACGAACGTATCGTTGGAAGAAGCCCAAAACACAAAGGAAAACCCACAAAATTTGCGTTACAGCGTGCGCTAGCACAACTGGAGTTAATAGTACGATTACGAATCAACAGGGAAACGCACGATCTACATCGTCAGCATATGGCTCGGAGCCGTCCAAGGTACGTGGTGATTGGTATGATTTCTATGCTGAAGAGATAGCAGCCTTAAGAACAAAAACCGAGCCTCTAGCTTGAGACAGGGTATAAAGATGCCACACGGAGAGGAAGGAATTCCCATAAATGATCACGTTCTGCAAGCAAACGCGCATTTGTCTAGCAATCATACATAAATTTCAATCACCAGAAGCACTCCGGGATGGCCTACGGTATTGATTCATGATGTTGCCCCCGGAGAATTTGTGCAATTGCCTGCTGGGACAATCTTGTGGTGGTATGCGTCTCTATTATGAATGCTGATTTGCAAGCTAAACCATTAGAAGCGTGTATGAATCGAGACACCATCGCTGTACGAATGTACCATTGCCATAGGACTTCCAGCGGGCATAATTTCAAGTAAATATTGATTGAAATCAATTTGTTTGATTGTATTTAAAGTGCCAATGAATTAGTAACATAAATCATCAAAAATAATGTTGTCCTTTGAAACCATGGACAATGGTTGCATTGAAATCTTATTCGAATGATTTCCATCGTTATGTATGAAAACTGGAAACGTGTTTCACACAGACAATTGAGACCACAAATATTTATTCTTGTAGAAAAATTCCAACAACAATACATTATGCTAAAGGATATACACATCGGATCAAATTAAACGCTCTTAAAACAACAACCAATAGGGCCAAATTAGAACAAAGCTGTAATTATAAGTTCAAAACATGTCATGTATATTTCCACCAATTTTTAAGGTTTCTGTTTTAGCAATTTTTCAACTCGAGGCTACACAGAGTTTGCAGCGAATCGCGAGCGGTCATGAATAAACTAACAGTATTTCGTTCATGTCGTGTACATTGTTACTTAAAAACCTATTATCCTACCAGATATGTTATTGTTGTTTACATGACAAGATTGGTTTCGCTTGGAAAAATACACGCATCGCACGATGTAACTTGGTTTTTGCGTAATTTTTCCATCATTCACCAATTCCTGCTAGAGCCATTTACATTTCTATCAGGTGCACCATTCATGGAGTCTTGAATGTTTTTGAATATTTCGTTTTTTGTTCACTCCTGGTGCATCTGCATTTTGCGTCGGTCCAAGATTTAAAATATTTGGAGCACCACAGCTTCGTCCTTGCCAATTATCCCACGTTGTTCGCCGTCCTGTGTTCCGTTGGGTAGGTTGCGAGCTCCATTGACCTACATCCGATTTATTTATGCTTCCGTGCACAAATGCGCATCGCTGTGTCCATGTGCACCACTGTCCATGGCCGCAACATAGCGTCTCTTCTCGCTCTGCTGCTTTGCTCACTCGGTTTACTATCGCAGTGGAATAATTAAAATATTTGGCAAATTTGCATACCACACACATGCATGGCCCTTCCATGCCGAGCGCAACGAACAAAAAGGCATCGGGCAAACACAAGCACAAACCAACCACTTGGACACGCAAACGCACTGTGGATCGCACTAACATTTCCAGAGAAAAGAAGTGGTCATGGTATTCGGTGGGAAAAATAATGGCAAATTTATGTATCTTTCGCATTGAGGAACTTTTTCAACTGCACTAAAACAATTGGACTTCATTAGAATCAAGAAAAACTAAGCACATAAAAGTTTGCCAACGAGAAACCAAAAAAAGATTTAAATAACACTGAAAAACGATAGCTTTTCATTACACTCGGAATAAGTATCATGATTTTAGATGAATGACCGAATTTTAGAATGAACAAAAACCCTAAACACTGGCCGAGTAAAAGAAGTTTATCCTTTTAACGCTAAGAATACACAATAGACAAGTTTTATACCACTAGAATTACGAACAATACAATTGCGATGCTGTTTTTCACCGAAGGGCTGGACTCTCATAGTTTTGTTTGGCAATATTGAAAGCTCTGATTTTACTGAACCCTTTCGATGTTGAACGAATAAGGTAAATAAACAAAAAAAGGTAATCAACATGACGGAGGCGAAACTGAAGAAAGTTTTCAGAAAGGTATTCGATCGAGCACAAAACTATGTGGTAGAAGGTTGAAAACTTCCATTCAGCACTTTTTCGTACGTTAAAAGACCACACCGTTAAGGTTGTTAAGGCCGTATATCCTGCCGTTTGTGGCAAACAGTTGTTTAATAAAATGCTACCTTTTGAAGGGAACCAAAGCGTCCGGTTTTAGTAGCACAAGTTCACAAACATTCTGTGGTCGGAGGGATGACAAAAAAGATTACTTTAGCTCATACCTTCCGCTAGCGATAATTGGTCCCAATCGATCCAATCTGGGTGCGAGGCAGCACAGGGTCGGAATAATTTATGTCCCTGGAACGTAACGGCTTTGCAAAGATAGTTCGAAAACAATGGAACGTTGGCAGCGGTCAACATCGTACGAGTGAGTTTCAAATTAAACTGTTCAATCAAAATAAATTCGCTCCATCGCGTGCGGTTATCGGAGCCGGTCGAAGACAGGATAATACGGTCGACGAGCATTTCCTTAACTATCCTCTTTCAACAAGCACTGTTGACCGCCTTCTAAATGGCACAGAAAGTTAGCATACAGTTGGTCGTTTAAAAATTAAAATCAAGAACAAATCGTACTCACTCGGTTGAATGCAATCGTCCAGCTGGTGGCGTTAACAGCCCAGAGCGAGTGTTGCTTCAATGTGTCAAACTTGTAATCAATTCATGCGACCGAGCGTTTGCGGAAGGAACTTTGCGCTAGGTTTCAACAGTGTGCTAAAGCGAAAGGTGAGCCGAGCAATTGAAAACGAAGCAAATAATGGTCTGCTAACGGAGTGCTGCAAATACTATCCCGTATATGAACTCGTCGTGGGCCGGAAGAGATAGTTCTTGCTCTTCACCCCACAAGGAGGAAGATCCTAACACACACTCACACATGCGGTGGTGGTTATTAACGTCAATGAATTTTAATGAGCCACCGACTCGAAAGGGTAGCGCACTCCTTGTTGCTTCTGCTGATGTTTTGCTATAGAGTTTTCTTCTCTACCTACAAATGTCACACTGCCCCTTCGATACACTCTCTGGCGGTGTGGCTAGTGAAGTAACATCCTTGACCACAAGGATGGCTAATACGCGCTCAGCATGACGCTTGGAATGGCACGAATGGCGAAGCAGTATCCCCCCAAAGCTAGATCATAACGGTTGTGTAGTACGTGGATTATGTTTTGACGACCACCGGAGGAATCCGGTCCGTAAAGATGTTCGGTGACGTTGTTTGGCCCATTCACCATGTCCTACATGAGGTCCGTTGGGACGGAGAGTCGTCCTGCTGAGTGGACATCTATACACATACAAGGGCGCAGAGATATTCTTATCTTGTTGTGTGAATTATTTACGACACAGTACAGGATGCCGGATTTTGGTACTTCGGCGAGGTGATGATGGTGCAATAGGCGAGATAGCGGAGCTTTAGTGTCATCATTTGTTCGCTACATGTCATATTAATTGTAATATCTGTAGGGTTTTCGTCGAATCCCATTTGTTTGCCAACCGATGTCCCAATGTTTCGAGGATTTCGTTCGTCAATTCATAATGAAACGATCCAAATGTATTTATTCTATCATTTATTCTTTAATATTTTTCCCTTAACCAATTGACAACCATTTCATGATAACCTTTAATGCGCACAAAACACTTCTTGAATATGAAGTTGAAAAGTAGCATTTTGTTTCTCCTGCCAGTGCTTTTTGCCCGTTCAACAACCATAAAAAGCACTCGATCCTTCGCCTAGCAATTCCAAGCCGTGAGTGCTAGAACGCGTAGATAATTTATGTCCAGCATGATTAACTTTTGCCTGATAGCTTTCCACCTCCACCGGCACCGACACGAAGCGTGATGGTGCGTTGAGCTGCTTATCGGGAAATAATTTTCAATTTAGTAGTTCATAAATTTGTTACTTTTTTTCATCTACAAGCACTCACCAACCGTCGTTCTGACCCCCGTCGACTCTCTGCCCACTGCCGGTGCCCTGTCGCGTTATCCTTGAGGCACTTTTGCCGTGATTCCCCACTTCCCCCATCGATGCGCCGTCGAGCGTCACTGTTCATTTGCTGGGGTACGATTTATGTATTAAGTTTTATACCGCCATTTCTGAGGGTAGCTTCCCCCGTCAAACGTAGCGTCGATACTTACAAAAAAGAAAAATCACTACGCTCGATAAAAACCACGCTTAATGCAGCTCCTCCGAGCAGGGAAACGCCGTTTGTCCTCGGTTTTCGTTCGAAAAGCGACCCAAAGGAAACGAATTGCGGTTCACAATGAGCATCGGCAGCGTTGACAGGGGGACAGGAATGAAGGAAGTTACGAAACGTTAACGCCAGTTTCGATTTGCTGCTACATTCGAGCGATCGGCGACCGATGGCTTTTCCGTCCATCGATTGCCACACGCTCACCACACGCTTGTAAATGATTTTCATGAGCAAAGTTTTGGACAGCAATATCTTTATTTCCTTTTTGCCGGGTACCATAGGTGGATAGGAGTTTCGGTTATCCATGCTTCGTCCTTATACTTGCTCGGGCGCACAAAAGCACGCTTTGTGTCGGGCTGTAAAATTGCAAGCGTCGGTAAAATCGTCGTCAACTTCGTCCGGCAAAGACGCTGATGGAAACTAAAAGTTAAAAGCCATTCGAATCCAGTCCATTCTGACCATGTCAACAAACTGCTGCCCTTCCCTCTATTCTGCATTCATTTACATACGATTTAACGAGCAGCTTAAACACACGACCAAATTATGGGGGGACAAACGTCCTGCACTGACCGGTTAGCAGTTCCGTGAACAATCGTACAGCACAGCATCATTCATCAGCCCACTGTTGTCCAGTTTCAGCCGCCCCGGAAATGGACAACGAAAACCGATAACGTCACCCGGGATTGACTGACTTCATGGCGACACACTGCTTGCTTTGTCCAGAAGAAGGAGTAGGTTTTCAACTTTTTGACTCGTTCGACGACGACGACGACGGCGACGAATGTTCTCCAACGGAACCATTTCCGATTCAAATTTGTATGAAAATCAGTCCACTCCTTTCTCCCTGTAAAGGAAACGACGTGGACGAAAAATAATAGAACGCTCGCAAGGAAGAGTGCTGACCAAGTGGAAATGCTACCCATTGCTGGGTTTAGTTTTTGTATCTTTCTCCGGACGACCGGGTCCATTCTGCTCTTCCAGAGTGCGTCAATAAACTTCGGAACGACAATCGAAGCACAACCGGAAATGGTGCTCCCGAGCGCGCTTCCATCCATTCGCCGGTATTGTTGTCTATCACATAAAGATGACTAACAGGAGATAGAGCTGGACCAAGCTAAGCTAGAAAGCTGGCATCAAGATATCTAAAGAAATCCATACGTTTCGCATGGCTGATCAACGGGGCTGCCGGGAATCGAATCGAACGTGTTTGCATGGTTTGTGCAGGGGTTTTATGGCG
This sequence comes from Anopheles sinensis, assembly GCA_000441895.2. Classification (NCBI taxonomy): domain Eukaryota; kingdom Metazoa; phylum Arthropoda; class Insecta; order Diptera; family Culicidae; genus Anopheles; species Anopheles sinensis. The sequence continues at coordinate 846,918 of KE525352.1, read as the reverse complement.
TGGTGTGACTCATACCGGAAATGCAAGTGAAGCTAGGAAAAGCGAACGCAAACGCATCCATTTTCGATAGCCAGCTTCATCTTGATTTAAATACAAGAAGGGAAGTCTTTTTTCAAACACGATCCAATCATTGTTTGGTTTAGAACTTGAAGACTTTGCAGAAATTTGACAAGAATTAACTTGATGTACAGTGGAAGGTTTCTAAGAAGACTAAAAATCAATTCACACCCTTGTCCCCACAGCCTTCGGGGATTATTATTGCACGCAAACGTGCCTATCCATTATTTCGAGCTGCATGAAACCACAACGAGATTCGTGAAACGACGTACAAACAACCAAACACAGCTTCAACTATTTGCGAACTGAAGTCTTGCACGGGGAAGAGGTGAGAGATGAAGGTAAGATTTTCCAATGAAATTTCCCTCCTACACCTACTACAGTTGACACTGTATCATGCCATCGGACGCCGTGATTTCGAGTGTTGCGTACGTCGTTTACTTGCCGTTTCTCAACCAAACGGAACGGACTAGCAATGCCACGTACGCACGATGTCTTGTGAGAAATGTGGTATTTGCGGATAGGACCATAAATTAGCACGGATCGTACCATAAATTCCACGAGACAATTGAGTAAATATTTTAACTTTCTATCTCATACCCAACCATGTCTGTCCGGGGACGCGCGGGTGTCTTCTTGCCAGGGTGTATGGTGGCAAAGGATATGTGCCCGAGATGTTACCTCGACAAGCTTCCATTTGACTACCTTTCCGTACGTTTGAATATTTCACTTCCGGGGATGCGCATCGATACAACGCATCCTGGCAAAGGATTATCTTCAATGCGTATGGGCATGAAGGGGGTGGGGGAAGGTTCTTTATTCCATAATCCATTTCCCTTCGCATCGGCTAAGTACGCCTCACGGCAACGTGAGGGGGTTTGATTGAGACGAAGTAGAGTGGCATAACATTTACCTTTGGACTTATGCTCTTTTGGCACCAACTTTTCCTTTGGTGAGAGAACCTTGTTAGAATATTTCATACGAACCCTTAAGCACTGCGTTATGTGTGGAAGAGCAAAAAAATGCAAACGTTCTGGAAAACTTTTCTTAAAGCAAATTTCACCCTCCATCCGGTTGAAGATTTCTTAAAGAAACAGGCCAAAAGTTCAACAAGATAAAGTTTAGCTAAGAATTTATATGATCACTGCATCAACGTACTGTCTCGTTTTTTCATCTCGTCTACCTTTCTTTTCCTTTCGTTTCGATTGTTGAATCCAACTGGCTAGCTTCCATTAACGAGGACAATTGATGGCATGTCTGAAGGTGGACTGTTTCTGCATTCGTTTATTCTTTTCCTCGACGCGTGTTTCGAAGAATTACTTCATCGGTAAAGGTACCGTCCCCAGACAGGTAGATCCTGACTTTTCCTTACCATCGTATCACTTAGACTCTCACACCATGCAACAACGGACAGGAAGTATTCATCCAACTTCAGGCCAGAGGTCCCAAAATACGAAAGAAAAAGTTTCCCAGTAAACTCATCCTACCGGGCGGGCCTTGCAAGTTCGAGACACCATGATTGTGTTCCAGTGCGACCACTTTTCAGACAAACTTTACCATCTGCTTCACCCCGTTACTTACTGTTTTCCGTCGGCCGTACCGTGGGGGTCGGCCACGGCAATATTCCAGCCGATTCCAGTGCAGGAAGATAAATGGTCGACAGATTGCAATTTATTTGCTCTGGTGCACTGATTTAAAGTGCGAAGATGCTGCCATCGGGTACAAAAGTCACCAGCTTGGTGGTGGTCTGGCTCCGTTAAAGGTGGGTGGAGATTGTCGGAAACTGCTGGCAGCTCATCGTTGTTGAGAGACAGACGATACCGACCAACTCAGGGCAGACAACGCAACAAAGAGACGATAGGCAAAGTTTATCTCCTGCGTTTGCATACTTTGAGGAGGTCTTTAGTAAAAAAAACCCTTGTCTAACACTGATATGCAATAAGGAAGAACTTCAACTACGATTGTATATTCATTCATTCCTCTAAGCAACTGCCAACATTTTCTTCTCTCGCCAGTGTTCGGGCACTCGGTATGGAGGGGATATTATTTACAATTGTTCTCTTCAGGTAGAATGACATTGATTAACTCCATGTAACACCCGTACGATATATTTCCAAACGAACTTAGCACTTACCTCACTCTTGCCCTTTGACACACAGTTGCGGATATCTGAGCTGGTCGGGTCCAATACGATAGTGTCACGCTGAAAGAAAAGAGGCAAGAAAAGCGGTTAAAGATTAAAATACTGCACGTCAATGGTTTTCTGGAATGGAGATGATCAAAGGTGATTAGCAGGGCCCCCATTATCTAAACTTCTACCATCGTCCGACGCGAGATAAGCTCACTGTGATGATGGAAGATTAAACAAGTTTACCATCGCTAATTAACGGCATCTTGAAGACGGCGTATTTATTTGCCGAAGGCAGACAAACAACCGGAACTATAGCAAGCAGCCACGTATGTTTGTGCGAGCCCGCATTATCCGCTTAATGATTGGATCGGATTGCATACGTGCATTAAACCGCCGGTTTGAGGGGGCAATTAACATGAATCGATGATTTACTCTTGAATGCATTTAGTATTGTACAAATAAATTAAAACTATGGAAAGGAACTTAGCACAGGAATTAACAATGAACTTGTTGATTGGTTTCTTGAATTTTTTAATTTGACGCGAAATCTTTAATGCATACTTTAAAAATATTAAATCCTAGATTAACGTCATCAAATCGACTAGTAGTTGTGGGTTTTTAGTTCTCCACTAACACGTAGGACACAGTACGATATTTATACAACCAAACCCACGTCGTCCTGTGCATAATTGACAGGTAATTTACAATAAATCAAAGAACCTAATTAAATTTTAAAACTCACTCTAGCGTACACTCAAGTACCATCATCATCATCATGATCATCACCACCTACGTAAGGGAAGTTTTTCCCCTTTTCCCCAGGACGTTGGCTCGTTAATGCCCGAGCACGCTTGGGCAAGCACACATTTTTGCCCGACGCGGGTAAAGGTAAAATTCCTTACCCCCCGTATTCTCCCAAAAAGGGTTGGCCCCGGACAAATTTTCGGAATGAAAATGGTATTTTAAGGAAAATGCCAATCGCAAAATCGAACCCTCGGCGAAGGACCGCGACGTTCCGTGGGTCGTGAGGTGAATCGCGGCATAACAAACACGTCCGAGAAGGATGTACAGGGGGCTTTTTCATCTCCCGGTTGTGCTGCGTACTGTGTGTCTGTGTTCGTGCGTCCTTGCCTAACATTAAACCCCGGCTTCCCTTGACGTTATGCTTGGGTAACGAATCTTGAACATTATGGACAAAAGGGTCGCACCGTTAATTTGTTCTACGTCGATAAGTTTCGGTGGCGACGAACACGAAGTCCGGAGTCTGCGATAATGAACAGGTGGGTGGTGTTCGAGTGGGAGGAATGTGGCCCGAAGGGACAGCAGGGGGATGTGACAAATCGGGGCTGTTTCGTTATCGTTATTAAATAGTTTGGTTTTCTCAACGGTTTTCGTCCTTAGCTGGTGCTCTGCTTCAATACCTGATTATCACCTTTTATCAATCAGAGGAGATTGATTTCACACGAATTAACCTAGACGAAGCATTCTCGGAATGACAAGAACATTTTAATGAGGTAATGTCGTTTGTGTTTACATAGCTTTCAAAGAAGCCTATTTACAGGCTTGATCAGGTGTCTCAAGACAATAAATCTAACTGGCACAAGCGAATTCGAAAGTGTGCTATTTAACACTTGAATTCACCTCATCAAAGTTCCTGTTCAAAGTTGGCTAAGGATATTTGAACAAACATGCTCAAAATTAGAATCGAGCAGGGTAAATCGCATTACTTGGAACACGATAGCTAATGCCGTCCGGTCATTGATTTATCCACTATATTTATTCGAACAAAGGCTCTCCCCCAATTGTAATCGAAGCCCTGCGGCAGCCTTAATTCTAACCACGTCCAACAACCATTACCCTGCGAGCGTTCGAAAAGTAGAGATTTAATTAAAATCGTACAACACCCTCCCTACACCGCGAATTTTCCCTCCAACAAGTTCGAACTCAGCGGGCCGAGGCAAATGAAAACAACAATTCGATAATTCCAAAATAAAAATACTTTCACTGGGATTCACGCCATTTGTTCTTTCTCGCCCTTTGCCAGGGGCGTCCTGTAAAATCTTGATTTGGCTAAGTACGAGAGGGTGAGATGAGGGCGGGCGTATTCGCCCAAACACTTTCCCGCTGGTGAAAAATGTGCCATCAAGCGCCTCGTTAGGGTAGAAGCTCACGGCCAACGCACCCTCTGCTAAACAGGCCAAAACCACACTGTTTTCCGTACGCAAGCAGCCTTCGCGAGAGCAACCTAACAAATACTTTATTAAAACTTTTTACAAATGCTGACACTAATTAAAATCGTGTTCTTTCTGCCAACTTCCCACCAAGTTTTCCGGCCAGAAGTGAACTTTAATCGCGCTCGGAAACGGGAACGGGAAAGACGCGTAATTTGGAGGCTGGCCGGGTATGAGTGTGCGCCAGCTTTTCCCCGAGGGCATTACGGTGTTCTTAGGTCGGGTACGGTTCCATACGTTTGGTACGCATTCGAAGCGCCACCAATCGAGTCCACCCGCGCGACTGACATTTGTTGTACCGTTTGTTGAATATTTATTTGCGATTAGAAATTAGACATTTTTGCTGTTGTACTACCCTCGGGGGGTTGTACGTTACGCGAGTAAGCGTGTGATGGGACAGGGTGAAACCTGCAGGACAGATGTTTTCACACCGCCTTTTCCATTCGTCCCCTCGCAGGGAAAATCAAGGACAATTTGCAAACTCCTAGCATTGCGCTTTTCCTGACAATCAGTCTCTCTTCTGGAGTACGATTAGGAGTGACAGTCTCCCCCTCCCGGAAAAAAGCAGTTCTTGCCTGTAGGTGTCGCAATCGTCAACACTTTTGGCGCCACCCCATTACATCCCGCCGGTATCGCGAAATGGGAGTCTTCTTCGGTTGACAAATGTCGCACCGTCGATGCCGTTGGCGCAAACATTGAGAGAAATTAAATTAGAAACAAATTTTACGCCAAATTTTCCACTCACACTTTTCGCCTCTGGCCGACAATTTAAGACACCTTACGCGCGTTTGAAAGAACCTTCTAACGACGATCTCCCCGATACGGACTACCTTGGCGACAGGCCTTATCGTAAGCTTCAAATATCGACAGCAACGGGCCGGGTGTGAAAAGCGGGTTTAAGGAATTCCCTTTTCTTTGCCTTTGCTCTTTCTACCCAACACTACCACAGGTCTGCCGCGGTGCGATGCCTTGTGGGATTATAAATTGAAAACCATTAATTAGATGTGATTGTGATTAAGAATCGTTGCAAATTGCAAACTTGTTTACCTTCGGCTTCAACCTTACGACCCCGTCTCGTAGCGGTCCCCGAAGAAATATGCTTTCTAATTACATACGCATTAATTTCCCCCATCCCACTTTTCTCCCCGTTGGTGTGCCTTGCGTCTGCCGGCTCGGGGAAATCCACTTGGCGGTGGAAAATTTGGTAACACACACGCCTTTGTTACTGCTGAAGTTTTCTTCAGCGACACACGACCGTTTCACACTGCAGGCTGGTTTTGCAGACCTTCTCAAGGGCTCTCGTACGCACGTGTTATGGTGAGGCTGAACGAAACCAGATGGTTCCACCAGATTCGACTAATTTTCACTGTAGGCGGCAAAAGGGCACCTCCGTTTAGCAGAAATTTGTCGTTGAACGTGTTTTCGGCCGTGGCAGGTATCGGTAAAATCGAAGTCCCAAAAACGAAAACAAAAACGCCACCACTTCCACCAACAGCAAAACACTTCCGGCGTTTTAGGGAATGGTTTAGCAGCGCCTTTGTTTTCCTCGGCGGTCGATGGCGAAGCCGCCCTTGCCCGACCGACGTGAAACCATCATTAAATCAACCACATACACAGGAGCAAAGTCGTGCTCAAGATGCTGGATGGAATGAGTTTTCCCTTCGGTGTGTTGTAAAGTTTGGGAAGCGAAGAAAATGCCACTCCCTGCCAATCGCAGAGTGCTTCCTCTTTTCCAAGGATCCCCACGAGTAAACAATAGAGCCTTCCGATAGCGGCAGTAGACATTTCGCTGTGTGCGTGTGTTGACAGTTTAATGAGGAAAATAAAATTTCACCTTTCATCAGCTTCTCCGACTGGAGGTTGCCCTACGGAAGGCGCGGGCCAGATGCAATAATTAGATAGCAATCAGCGGAAGCAAAAGGTGCGAAATGGTTCTGAGCAAAAACAGCGGCCCAGGTGTGCGGGTATTTTGGCCGGTGGCACTTTGCAAAGTTTGCTCAAGACACCACCACACCAAACGAATCCAAAGCATGTCTTTTCCATTAGGCTACGGACAGGCAAAAGGCGAGGCTTTTATCGGCTCAAAAATGGTAATTTGTGGAAGAATCAAGAACCTAATATTCCACAAACGTGGATGTGTATTGTACCGTATCTCTGATTCATCGTTTAAGAACCGCTCGAGGGGAAATAATCAATTTCTTTCATAATGGAGTTTTTCAATGGCAAGAAAAGAATAATGTAAATGAAAACAAGCAACCCGCAGATCAAGCCTAAATTGGTTTATCGGTTAAGAGGAAACTATTTACACAGAATGTTAGTAATTGATAAGATGCTTGCATCAAAATTTCATTGTAATCTCTGTGTTGTAGAGAGATTCAAGACTCAAAGATCCTAAAAACTGTATGTTTTTTCCTTGCGGGCCGTGAATTTTAGGGTTTTCTAATTCGTTAACGGGCCCGGCTTTTTATGAAACCCCAAAAGATTGCTCACGGTGGACATATTTTAGACAATGGCCCTCACCGAAGCAGCGTTTCGCTTCACTCACTTTTCACTCGCGTTGAGTTTTGATGATCGGATTAGAACCACTTCGGAATTTCATCAGCTTCGGGCAGCTGGAAATCGTCGGACACGCCGGTGGGATTAGACAAGCAGCGGTGGGGCTTTTCGCATAAAATCTGCGAAACGAATAAAAGGAGTTTCGTTTCACCGTGGAAAATGAATGAAATCGGTGAAACAACTAAAGGCTTAAGTGTAAGAGGAAAAAGTGGAGAAGGCTTTTCAACATAACCGGATCAAAATCGCTGTAAAATACAGAAAAGGCTTGTCTTTAGACAATAAAAAAAAGAAACTTTTCTATTGTCACACAAAAAGGGCCCCCGAATTCAATATATTAACCCTAAGGAGGCGTTTCTTTGTTCCGAATGATGTGAAACTCTTTGCGACTCAAAATGAAATTGGCTACCAAAACTAAAAAACCTAGACTTGGTGGGCCGAATGGTATCCGGTATTCCCCTCCGGCTTTTAATGTTGCTCACGTGCCAATTCATCAACGGGAAAATGTCGTATGCATATGACAAGAGCTTGAAATCAGCTTTATATGCCTGATCTGATCCCATTCCTTTCAGCGCGATTTTGCTCTTCTGATTACAAAATTAAAAAAAAAGAAAAAAGCCTATAGCTAAATGGTTCTCAAACCAGGGCATTTTCCTCCGGCATTGCCGGAACCTATGCCTATATTCTTTAACTGCCGAAATTTATCCCTTGTCAGCTTTTCCAGCATCAAGCTGCAATTTGTTCCACATGGCCAGACTTTCGTTGACGTCTTCGTGGCATAAAACACACGACCGACTGTACGGGTGCCACGAAATCCCGTCAACATTTATTATCATTATCAGAACAATTGTTTGGTACTTGTACATGCGGGTCGTAAAAACATTACAGCGGCGATGATGGGTTGGGAAAACCGGGCTACCTTCACCGTATTCGATTTGGTTGGTTCATGAAAATGCGATGAAAAATGTGCTACCATCCGTTCCGGCAAACTGTGACAGAGCCTACGGAGAGCAATCAGTTATTATGAACTGTCAGGGAGAAATCAGCATAAATTATGATTTACATGCTCCCATTGCGTTCCGCTACGCCCCATCGTCAGCATCATCATCATCATCCGCATCATCGGCACAAAACCCGGGCAAAAAGATAAGGCAACCGAGCGCGCGCGGTGAGTTATTGAATTAAATTCTCTTCCAAATCGAGGCTCCATTCGCATGAGTTAGCATCATCATTAACATTCAATGGAGAGCAAGGATATGTGCACCGGGCTGGTGGGCGGGTAATGGACGGGAAAGGAAAAGGGATTTATGTGTGCAAATATTTGCTAAACTGTGTACTTGATGAGTGGCGCTGGGAAATCAACTGTCCGGTGAATGGCAACATATTTCGATTTCGGTGCCGCTCGAAAGGATCCCGAATTCCTGGCGGACTGGACATCAAGGAGGCAAGATTTGAGAGGGGCAGGAAGTTGGTGAGGAGCGAGGCAGCAATTACGCATAGATAATTAACATATCTGAGAACCGAGTTAGAATGGTCGGTCCCGGGGGGAAAAGGCTGTACTCGAAGGGGTGGGGGCTGGGAAGGATCGACGGATGGAAAATGACTTCATCGTGTATTATGCATCAGCAATCAAGCGTTTCATTTGCATGTGGAGGGCCGAGGGTGATGAAGGGAGGAAATTGAACAAGACCGAGAGAGGAGAACCGGATTGACATTTAGATTTAACAGTGTGTCAGCTGGTTCTCGCTGGAAAAGAGGATAACGAATACTGCTTCCTTCCGACAGCTTGACGGAAGTTTTCCTGTGGCCTTTTCTCGGGCGCGTTTATCCAGTGCATCCAAGTTGCATCGATTCCCTGTGCGTCCCAAACGCAGTAGTCGAAAGCTAGTTCTTTGAATAGCACCTATTCAAATGCAAATTCATTCATCAATCATGTATTGTTTGGTTCTAAAGGTGATGAAATGGAGTGCGGCTTTTGTTAATGATTTATAGGCTAATGCTTGGCACACATTTGAATTGCTAACGAGCAAACTTTAAGCCGGGAACATGATGATTACTATTAAACCTTTTCAATCGAATATAATTTAAAAAAATCCGAAGTTTGAACTCAGGAACACGAGCTTAACGATGAAACGATATTGCAAACCTTAGCAGAACCAATCAAAAGTTTTTCAACCATATACCAAACATTGATCGCTACGAGCAGTGAAATTTATGCTGTCAAGATAAACCACAACTCTTTTCCTATTGCAACTGATGCCACTCGATGACGAAAGGGGGAAGACAAAAGCGAACTTCGGGAACCAAAAATCTACATAGATAAGCATTTTACTCCACCTTCGCCGACCAGGTAAAGTTTCGTGCATGTTTTAGCATGTGATGAGCAAGGACCAAAAAACAAAACGAAAAACTGTGTCCTCCGTTCTTCTTTGTTCCAAAGTGCAAAACAAAACTGAACTTTTACGTGGCACTTGTAATTTAGGAAGAAAAACCCAGACAGGGCAACGTACGGGAAGAAAACCTTTTGACAATGTGGCAAGATTGTATGTGTGTGCAAAACGTGCAAAACAGCGACGGCTTGTGGCATCGTTGTAAAGGCGTCCTAATTTAGTCGAGACTCACTCGACCTACTCAGACGTCCTTCAACACTAGGCTGGAGTCACACCAACTCTTCCATCCCTTCCCGTTTCCTATCGAGATCATGCCTTACGGACGCCAGCCAAGGCCAGCGGAAGCACTCACTTTTCCAAAGGGGAACTTTCACTACTTATGTCACCGTTTGCTTTTGCACAAACTTAGCCTAGAGAACCCGAGCCCAGACCAGAAAGCAAGCGTTAAATGCAAAAGTAGGCAAGGAATTCTTTTTTTGTCTGCAGCTGATGTTCCAACCACATTCTTCCATTGCCTACTTCTGGCGTCGGTGGGTCAATGTCTGCCTAAAGGATTATAATGGCGCCCGTCAAAGGCGTCTCGTTGAACCTTTTGGAAAAGAAAACGTCACGTTCGCGGATGCTCTTGACTACATGATACTTTTCTTTTGCATTTGGTGACATTGGTCTAGACATTTTATTTGCGAAATTTCGATGAACATTAATTTCGACTGTTTTACACATTTGTAACAGAAAGTTATGAAAAACATGAAAAATCTTACATTGACCAGAAAAATATTAGCCAGATTTCTAACTGAGGTTTGTTTATGTGATTAAGTTGCGTTATTTTAATTAAGTTGTAGGAAAAATTTACATAATTAGAATATCGAATCTGAGCATAGTTTTCTTTCAAAAACATGTTCATAGCATTCAATTGTCACTTTCTCACAACGCAGTTACGCAGCATAATGCATAATGCATGCAGTAAAAACTATTGGTAAAGACTCATTTATTAATGTCTTTAGTACTCATAACAGTTGTAATGTTAAACTAAATGCTACAATGAGTATGTGTTTATTAGAAATGCTTCATTTAGTTAAACATGATTTCCTGTAATTGAAATAAATTCCCATGACATGATAATAACAAAGATAACAACACAAGCGGCGGGAGTGGCTGATGAAAGCCCAAAGCTTCATAAAAACAAAAGCTCATCAGCTTCTGCTCCGATGGTTCGCAATCCCCGGCGGCATCACGGGCTACAAGCATTTGCATTTGATTAACGTTACCGTTAGGAAAACTTTACCCAACCTCCATGGCAGCTAACAAGCCACCGACCAGATAAAGGAAGCCGTCAAGAAGCGAAACGATCTGCCTGGGCAGTCCATTGAATTCGTAAGAGCTCACTCAGTCAAAATTAATAGCTAAGCGACCGGAGCTTTCCTTCTGCTGCTGTAGCTTCTCACGCCTTCCCACCCCAAGGGCGTTTTCTTCGCCCACGAGGTAGAGCAGACTTCGGATGAGAAATGTTTTTCATGTTGACGCAAACATAGGCGGCGCAAAAACGCAACACACCACACTAGTTGCTTGCGAGTAAACAAATCACCTTCATCAAAAAAGCAAAAGGATAACGATGCAGTATCTAGCGTTAAAGCGGACGAACGGAAAGATCTTTCTTTACGCGGAGAGAGACAAGCCAATGGGATGAGGGTAAAGTTTTATCCAGTTTTGGGCTGCGGATGAAACAAGTGTCCGACTCGGGTTGGTTGAAAAAAACATGGAGATCCTCTTTTCAAGCAGTCTTGTCTTTTCCCTCTTCTTTATTGGACGTGTTGCTAATACGCCACGGCTGAATATCTCATTCTATTTTTTTTCAATTTATTCTGCAACTTTCTTAACTGACCTTTTTCTGATAGAAAGAAGATTCAAGAGATCTCTCATAGCCCCACAACAATGGATGAAAATCTTACCCTCCAAAAGGTTTGAACGGATGCTAACCAATTGGAAGGGGGATGTTTTCCGGTGAGCTTTCTCAAAGCCGTCCCTCCAGACGCTAAGATGATCTGAAGAGATCTCGTGCAGCTTGCCCGAGGTGAAAGATGGAGAAGGCAAAACCGATCCATGACCGAACAGCAAAAGAAAAAAAAAGATCCTAGCTCCAGCGAAGGGTAGATCTCCGATGTCAGATTCAGGGTACGAACATCGGGATACACGCAGACGCTTCCTCAGAAGACTCCATTCATCTTGACCACCTTTTGCATCCAACCGGAAAGGTGCAAAAGAAAAGCTCCAAAGCAGCACCTTATTGTTGAGGTTCGCGCAAGTCAGTTGGTAGCTGACCGAAGGAGCCAAACAAAATCCTCACTTGAGAGAAGAAAGGCGTCGAAAAGGGAGGGTGTTTCACTTTCAGGATTCATTCGAAGCAGGATGTGTAGCAATGTAGCGCGATGGCAGGAAGGGGTGCGAGAGCAGGTTGGCAATCCTTTCCGGGGTTGATTTTTTCTGACGTTCGCACGAGTCCTTTCCGAGCTGAGCCCATGAAGTTGTATCTGAAGAAGATGTTTCCTTTGAATCCCACATCCTTCCGGTAACAATTGAGCAACAGCAAAAATAAATAAAACAGAAAAGCTGCTGTTGCGTTTTCAACTCAACGAATAGATGGCATAGGAAAAGCGATGGGGAATGCTACGCCGACTTTTCCACAGTGAGCCGGATCGCGAATGAATCCTTTCCAAGCCGGGCATTTCAAGAAAGATGGAAAGATTATCCTCTCGAGCGCTTCCAAAGCGCACATCCGTTCGGTCAGCACAAGAGATGAATTTATACGAGAAGACCACGCGTTCGGTGGATAGCCATTGAAAGAAACTCTGCACTTCAGGTCCCAGTCCCAAATAAGCTAAACAAACCAGAAGAGACTGGACCAAGGATGAAAAGAAAACAAGCGAGAAGGTAGTGTGAGACAAAAACGCAACGCAAGCGAAGTATGATGCAAACGTACAAGTGCGCAAAGAAACACATACGTGAAATGCATCGTGCTTCTAGCAAGAATCAGTGTCCGCCATTGGAGGCATTGGTACCGAGGTTAAAAGCTGTGTTGGCAAAGATGTTCAAGATATCCAACTGCCATTCAAGTTGAGTGTCATGATCCGACCGTTGCGTACCGTTTGCACTTTACTGTTTACCGCCGGGAATTTCTTCGATGGCTTTGTTATTTATCCCATGTGATGCGATGATTGGACCGGCAAACTGGGAATAAACACGTTGCAAGTGCACTTGTAGTTTGGCACTGATGTTTATTGCAACGACCAAGTCGGTCGTGTGTAACCACGTTTGAAGTACTAGAATTTAACAATCGTCTTTGTTCGATGTACTGTTCTTAAAATAAATAACAAAAATAGCATAATACGGCGGACGGACGTGAGAGTGCATTTTAAACAATTGCTACTACTAAGTGAACTTAAGTGTTAACACTTAACAGCAGTATGTGTTGAATAGATTATATTCTACGAAATGTAGAAATTATGTGAGAGCGTAGCTAAGTATCAAAACAATTTCGTTATTCTTGTTAAACAAGGTACCCTCGCTAAGTGAAGCGAAAAACTCTGCGAAATGGTCTGCGTCCAGGCAACATGCTTAACAAATTAGGTGAAATTCCCTTGCCAACCCTTTAAGCTTTGCCAACACGACTGACACGAGAAACTCATACATACATATCCTTCACTTTCATGGAAGGGTAGAGGAAAGGAGTTTGACGAAAGGATTACAAACTGCTTATTACGTCGTTAGCATGAAAAGCGAAGCTGCCAAACGCACGACGGCAGTCATCGCCGCTTTAGGACACGTGCAATCAGGATATAATCTCTCCCAAAAGGATCCCGCCAAGAACAGTCTCGACGAAGGCCACGTTGAAGGGCCGATTGATGCTGCCATGTGCACGTTTGTACACCACAAAAACTGAGACGACGGACGAGTGTTGAAAAAGGTAAACCATCCAGCAACAAAATGAGAAGACAAGAATTTCTCTCGCGAAGCACGTAAGATCCACTGGATCGGATGTTGCTGCGGAAGTTGACGGGCCTGAGAGTAATATGAAGTCGTTGACTTCCTCAGCTTGGTGCCTCCTCTTGAAGAATGCATCTTATTTGGGGCGCACGGAAGAAAGTCAAAATGAAGTTTATTACTCACGACGTCATCATCATGTGAAGCTAATTTCCACCGTATGGGTTTGGGAGTATTCCTGGAAGACCGGCTGAAGCATAACAGTACCTGTGAGGTTTCCAAAGAATATGCTTGATGTTCCGTGTTCTTATGGGAAGAAAATTTATGATCTAAACAAAGCTGTTCGTTAAACAAATCTTTTTACTCTACAAGGACACATATTGCACTACGATGATGGAAGAGCATCGAGTATGTTCGCTTTCGAATGCAATTAAGCACAAACGTTTAACGATGCGAATTACATTTATCTCATGTACGTTAGTCATTTTGCTGGAGCATAATTAAAGTTGGGATTTAAAATGATATTACTTCCGCACTGCGCAATTGCTTCGAAAACTGTCACGACAAGTCAACATATTGGTTGACGGTCTAAACCAGATGTGACAGGCCACGGAGTGGGGTTGAAACAATTTACGAAAATTTAATTAACCTCGTGAAAAAAGGGTCAGGTGAGTCAAATCGGGAAAACTTCCGGTGCCCATCGAGGAAAAATGGCTGAAGCACGACGGCTAGCCGTGGCAACCATGGTAATTTTTCGAGCGGAGTAAGTTTGGTGTTCTTTGAGAAGCACTTAAAATAATTCTTTCGGACACTGGAGCTAACAGCATGGAAATTGCTGTCTTCTGGCGGATGTTTTATGGTGGAACTTTAAACTGAAAGTGATGCAAGTTCCAGCGAAACCAATTAAGCTAAACCATTAAGTCCATTTGGATGATGTTCCAAGGTTGACTTCATTAAAATGGTTTTAGTAACCGAGATAAGAATTATTTGTAGGGAAAATGCTCGAAAAAGTGAGTTTTTATATGTCCAGCTATACTTTTCCTTATCTTCAAAACTATTAAAGAAAAACCGATTTTTACTTGAAGCAAATTTTCAAAACTAGTTTTTCTAAAACCCTTACATTTTGAGACGTACAACGTTTGAAACTGTATTGAAAATACGTCGGAGTTTACTGTTCCTAATACCTTAAAACAAAACTCGATGCCACCACAACCGCGAGCATGGAAACGTCAAATTTCATTAAATTCAATTCGTTTGCTCCGTTCCACGCCCTACGAAGGGGAAACGAAGTTGTAACATTCTTACCCAACCTTCTCCTCATTTTGCTTCCTTTGCTCTCCATTAAATACAAACATTCCTGTCTTCATTTTGATACTTCCCCGGTTGATTTCGATTTCATTTCCACCGGGAACCAATGTCACCCAATGGTGCGCGAGCATACATGCGTTGCGTTGCCGGGTGTTTTCAATGTTTTTCCCTTGGAAACGTAGCGGGCCCTAACCAAAGGGTGGCTTACGCCGAAGGAATGGCATAGAACCGGAGCTGTTGTAAGTATCGTTTGTAATTCCTCATCGACGACGAACCATTTACCAGGTACCTCCACGGGAGGGGTAAAAAACGCATTTATCTTTTCCCGCATTTTCCCCCGCTGGAAAATTTACGTGTGAGGGAGCGCACCCCACGACGCTCTGGTGACCAGGGACCTAATCAACCCTTAAACGACTGTTGGCTGACATGCAATGGCTTAACGTGTCGGTGGTGGGAAGCGCGTGGTGTAGAGTTTGGATAACATTAATTTGAATCCTACTTGTTTTGAGGATGGCGCATTTATTTGCGTTCCCTACGAACTCTTTTCTTCACTTAGAAGCTTTATTTTCTCGCGTGTCTTTCCTTGCCCTGGTGGTAGCTATTTGAGAGGCAAAACAAATAAACATGCAAAAAGAAGGGTATCTCTCGGCGCATTCGATTGAAGGTGGAAAGTTTAGGGAAGATTTTTAATAAAAATCCCATCGAATGTGATCACATTTTCTTTCGGTAGGAGCCGCGTAAGTGAATCCCGTTACGTTGAAAACCAATGAGGGCAGCGAAAGGGAACCATGCTCACGACATCAAACCACTCTGTCATTATTAACGCGAAGCCCTTGAGGGACGCGTCTCATCAGCACAGCCAATTCGGTTGCGAAAGGCTTTCCTCTGCTGGCCCTTCCATATCGAAAGGTCTACGAGGGTTACGTTTTCCCCTCGGCTTGCGCCAAGGGAAATCTATCTCGAAATCCTTGATGGTGGTTTTTTGTACACGGCCTTGGATGAAGGTCGGCTACTGTACGCTAATCTCATTACGTCCGTTCGAACATCGTTTTTGATCTGGCAAGCAAAGAATGTGTGCCATCTCGAGTGGGTGAACGTGTATTCTCTTGATCTGTGAATATAGCGAAGGGTTGTAGTGCACACTTGCATATAATTTCGCATTTTCAATTTGGATGAATTTAAAAACTAAATATGCTCACTGGTTGATTTCAAACACGCATTTAAAAAAGGGTCTTTTATTAGTGACTTCAAAGCAGATCAAAACGAGTTGTTAAAGACAAAATCCACAATCAAATATTTGCGTGCCTTTCTTCTAGATTTTCTTTAAACAACGATGATTGATTATTTGTATCAGTTATTCAACGAAAATAAAAGACATGATTTTTACATTAATCAAAAATCAGGCAAAGAGCGTCAAGCATAACTGCCTTGTAATTTTCCTTCAGCGTCTGTTTCCCTCACGGTGAGTGTAAATATTTTGAATCATCTTTTATTTATGGAATGCGTAAGCGCAAACACGCAAACAGCATAATGCCACTTAGGTCGACTACTTCAAACAACCGCCTAGCCTAAACGATGCCCATCGGATTGGGAGGATTTGGTGGGGAAGAGAGATTTGTGTCCGACTGCTGATGTTTCAGGTTGATTTCATCCCATGAGCGCGAGAAAGATCGACTCGAAACGGTCGGAAAATTCAATTGGCAAAGGTATATCCAACGAGGGCCGATCCAACGAGACGAGCGTGCGGAATTGAAGAGCCAAGATGGTACAGGAAATGAGGGAAGGAAAAGCGTATTTAAATACTCCGACGGAGAAGATGGGGAACATTTAGTCCTGTCAGCATTCATCCGAACGCTGTCGGTGTATTCTATATCAGAAGGGGCAAACACAACAAGCTGAACAACCAAAGATGATTCCATTGTGTGTTTGCGTCTCACTTTCTATCTAAAAGTTATCATCTTTCGCGCTGCTCGAAACATTTAATCTACGTCCAGGGACCGAAAGACCCTTGGCCACCTCACGCAGGGTGGTTAAACATTGCGTCTCATGTTGCCTTGCTAATTCCGATCTCTTTCGTGGTCGTCCGCTAAGCGTTTCAGTTTATATTTTATCTCCTCGAATTTCGTATCCCAACCACGTGACCTTCCCCGTACAGATAAGCCGTCTTTGGGCAAAAAAGAAAAGTGGCTACTTCTAGCGTCGACAATGCTTCCGTTGTTCGTCTTAAAACACTACAGCCGCCCCCGGGAGGTACTTTTCGGCGGTTGAGAAGAGGCATTTCGGTTTCAAATGGCTAGTTAGCATCGTTTCACGCACAATGAACACATCATTTTTCTCAAACAAGATGCGGACAGGAAACAAAAAAAAATTGAAACACAAAACGGCCTCCGGAATACATTTCCATCCCCCAGCGAGGGAAAGCCGACGAGGGTGGTCAATCGAGTGGGCGGATGTGATCCCTTATTACATGACCTGTCAGCTGTCTTGTTTTGACTTCCTCGCCGCCGGTCGTCCTGTGGATGAGATTTTGTGGATCGTTTTGTGGTCGGTGTTCGCCTTAGCCTTGAGCCGTGAGCCACATGTTCCAAACCACCCCAGCCCTTACCTATCCGAACACCCAGCGTCGGGCCGGATTTGCGTAAGATTTTCTACAAAACGGGGATGAAATGAAAATCCACATACACACATTGCCACGGGTGCCTAAGGCCGTTTCTTTCCCAAACTTCCCTAGCAGCCCCGATTCGGGGGTTTGGGTCGTTTTCCACCCCTTATAGGGAAGCGCTGATTCTTGCTGGCTCCTTCCGTTTCCTTCGTTCTCGTCACAGAAAACACTGAGCTTATCGCTACGCTTGCACCCCCCTCGTTGCCTTTTATTCTAATTTAAATTCTATCTAAATATTATTCTATTATTCCGACCGAGACCTCAGCCCCCGGTACGCCTATCGTTTCTCCCTCAGTATTTGGCAGGACTGGCCTCACGCCGAACGAGCAAGACTGCACGCCACAGCCGATCTGGGCCAATCTCGACCGTAGAGCGAGCTGCTGCTCTTGAAATCTCAACCAAAAAACGATCTGACTGTCCCTTCTTTTCGTCGGCGCTTTGATTTCCTCATCCTTGGAAGGCGCGAAAGTGCGTCAATCGGAAAGGAAGAAAATGAAATTCACATTTGCTAGCAAGACTAGGGTGTTACACGCGGCAAGGCAGGCAGGCGGGAGGTTTTTCCTGGCTCAGCGTTTTCTGTGACAGATGATAAATAGGCAGAGCCGTGGCACCAACACCCCGAGTACGCCAGTTCCATGTTTGGCGGAAGTCAAAGATTGCGGCAATGGTTTATCCATTCCAATTTCAGGGCCTAAAGTACTTGGTTCAGCTTTTCCCCGTAGACCGTGGTGACAGGGAACTGGCATATCTGACTTCCGGGCGCCGGTTTAGAGAAATCAAGCCATGGTACTAGAGTTCGAACATCTAGAGGGAGAGAAAAACATTCGCCTCCAGTATGCGCGCTTGATACGGTGCGTCGTGTTGCGCCTCGGAGCTTCCCATATTATCTACTAAATTGTTAATAAATTCACACTTCAAAAAGTGATGACGACACACGATACGAGATTTTATTTCAGCTAGGGCTACGCCAGGTAGAGGTTTTACGACTAAACACTGACACCGACACCGTAATACCGGAAGGTAGATAACCTCATTCCCGAAACCGTTGCATACGACGTGGAAACATTACGGACCTGATCTTGGTGGAAAATTCGGGATGTGAAATTATTTACACCGAGCACGAACGGCCTTAATGGGAGTAAAGATAAGCACCTCGGACGTTCATTTAATGGAGTTAATATTCCTATGTTTGTCTCATAGTTCTTTACAGCATTTACAAAGGGCAGGTTCAAACAGACCAAAATGGCAATCGAATGATAAAAGTATGAGCAGGATTTCTAAAGCAAACACAAAAAATTACATGTCATGCTAAATTTATAACAAAGTTCACCCTCGGGCGCGTGTGGAAAATCTCACACGAAAAAAAAACACTGGGACAAACGTAATTTGATTTGAAACAAAATCACAGCAAATAGAATATTTACAGGCTTCCCTCGAAGATTTGGGAAAGGAAGGGAAAATATACAGCTGTCATATTTTCCAACAACATTTTCATAGCTATAACAATACTTTTACTGTAAGAGTCACAGCAAACCCCTGCCCGAGCACTACACATGGGTCGAGGAGGCGAATCGGAACATAAAAAATCACTCACTTTTCCCTGGAGGGTAGTTTTCACCGAGGGTGGTGGCATGCGTGTGCCGATTGGTTGCATTGGGCGTGCAAGCAAGCTTGGTGGAAAACCGAAATGTCTATCCTTGGTGAAGTAAACGCAGGATGCCCACACACACACACATTCGGGACCTGACAGCACGTGAACGAAGGCGGCCCAGGCAGGCACAACAGTAGCGAAACCTCATTTCCGACTGCCATTCTTCATTATTCGGATATCTATATTTTCCATTTCATGATTTCGATCTGGTGAATGGTTTTTGGATTTTTTATTTCTCACCCGATTTTGCCATTCAAATCAAAACGTGGGTTAGAACTGATGGAGAGCAGTACGCGAAAATGTCATAACCTTGTCTGGAAAACTAGGAGAAGAAATACGAACAGACTTATAAATTATAGCAACTTTATAGAAGTTGTGCTATCTGGTAAAAGTTGTTATGTTGGTTATATGTTATCTGGTTATGTTGGTTATCTATTCAAGACGGCAAGGGAAACGAGAAAAAAATACTTTCATTTACAACACTTTTTTTTTTAAATCCCAATGTTAAATGTAAATCAAATGCATTGTTTTGTAGTTTTGATTCGTTTGAAAAGTATAGAAGCTTGGTGTTTTTTATTCTAACGATAAGAACCATATTACAATTTGGTTGTGGAATCCATCGATCTGCGAATCGTGTTTATATTTGTCGTCACTCCTTTAACTATTTAACGTTCATGCTATCTAAATAAGAATATAAGACTTTTTCGCCTCAATCACCAAAAAATAAAATCATTTTCTTGGGAATCAATTACAAGCTTCCAGATAAAACGAGTTGAACACCTCGAATCGAACTGGTAAACTTGGGATAGAAAAGTTTGGTCAAGATAAATAGTAAAAATGGATATCAAACAACATTTAAAATACTCAGACATCAAAGACGATAGATGGAAAATGAAGCTTCATGTTCAAAATTAGCAAAACATACCCTAGAGTCTGCAGCGCATCATCATCATCAAACCACAATCACACCGCGTGCCAATTACTTAAACCCACTCCAAGGTACCAGTGCCGGAAGAAATTCATAACGAATCGGAGGACGAATAATAAAGCATAATCTTATGGAAAATGGTACAAGAAAAAATCCCTGCAGCCGTTCAGAAGTCTCCGGACGAACAGATGAATGAATAATTATCACCAACCGGGCATCCGGTGACTGACAGCGCTACATGCAGAGGAGACGAACAGCAACCTTCTCGCTTCTTCTCCAGTAAAAACTTACTTTTTAAAAATTATGTTGATTTCCAATTTCTCCTTCACGCTTCACCACTTTCTTTTTGTACTTTTTTCTTGCCGACTTGGCAAATACGAATGCTTTCCCTCAACTTTGCGCTTCGCTGCTGCTTCTGCTCTGCTTTTCGTCTTGTCATGTCAGATCAATCAAACATGAGTTATTTTTTCCTTCCACTCGAAACTCGGTTTTTCTTTGAGAACTTTCCTGTCCCGTCGTAGACCGCCCCCGCGGTGTGTATCACTTGTTTGGTGTTTTCTCTGCCTGAGTTCAGGAGGAAGAAAGAGAGGTCTGTTTCTTTGAAACGCCCGGGCGGAAGTGCGGCTCACGGAAGTGCGGAACGATTTTCAAAAGAACACCAACCAACCCCCGACGGGGTTGGTTTTTCCAGCCCGGCCGGTCGACGCGGGTGGCATGCGCTTCGTATTGCAGCGGGGAGGGATGTTTTCCGGTGGAAAGTTTTCACCGCACTGCTGCAGAGAAAATTCGCAATCGGTTGCGGTTGCTTTGCGGGGTGTGCGCACATTAACCCGCTCGCTTTTCCTCCACAGGACAAATGGAGTTTTCGGCGACCATGGCCGCGGGGCACAAGTAGTTCTGTTCCTTTTCGTATTTTTTTTCCTGTTCATCGTAATCGGTACAGCTACCCTTTTGCCCACCGGCAATATTGCGCCATTGAGGGAAAAATGTCCAGCAGTAGGGACAGACAGTTTGAGGGGCATATTCTGTTTCTTGCTTCTTATCCTTCTCGACAGCTACCGGTTTTGTTATTTGTACACATTAGAAAATGAGGAAACCAGAGTCATCGATGAACAAACAAGATGGCAAAAAAAATCGTAGCAAAAAAACACGAGATTTGTTCAGGCACTCGTCAATTATGAAAAAGGGAGATTCACCGAACATGAACGACAAAACGCTAGTTTATTTAAACATCAATCGATTGGCAAATATCCGTTCCAAACACGGTGGAAAAATAGGATCGAAAAGGTAAGCGAAAAATGGTAAAAAATTATGGTGATAGAGTTTTCTTTCTTTTTGAGGACCAACTCCAAGGGAAAACCCTGGGTTGCGACCACGAATGGTTTTTTTTGCGTTTGGTTCGTTCAATGTGAGAAAGGAAGGGAATAACGCCCCGCAGCGATTGAGTTCCGGCATTTGAGTCCGGTTTCCTGTTGATGACACTCTGCTCTGACCAGTTTGCCGGTATTTTTAAGTGCGAACAGAGCCATCAGCCAGAGTGCACCTATTTTTTCCCCCTTCGTTGCTCCAGGCAGTTCGTTTGAGTGCTTGTGTTCGTTGTTCAGAGATTGAGATATTTCTGCTGCATCATACAGTATTTGGGTCCGCTTTAAAGAGAGATGGTGTTGGATGGATACAGCAATTGGCAGACAGAGTTCGATAGATTCTCCAGCAGACGGCTGGTTTCGTTGAGGAAAGTTTGGTGACCAGTGACAAATATTCATAACCAGCGGAACCGAAGAGGCAGCGATGATTGGAATAGGGAAGGGAGCAGCAGGAGGAATTGAAATAAAAGATAAAAACTCAACGTCCATTTCCATCACATCCCGTGGAGGTAGAGGTTTCACAGCTCACGAATCACACGAACGAATGACGACGACCAGGTTGATGATTTTCAAACGGTTCGATCATGTCATCGCCGAACGCCACCGGCAGCGAAAGTGATTTAATGGGTAGCAAAAAACAAAAAAACAGGAAACGAACGACCGCACTTGGAGATCCAAAATAAAAATAAAGTTTCGATGGAACAGCTTTACTGTTGCGATGGAAATTTGCCAAACTCCAGCCACCCGCAGTTTTCCGGAGTTTTGCGCCATCATGGCCACAGCGACAAATTTTCACTTTCCGACAACCGGTAGGTTGGGAAAATTGATCGATTCCAATGGTTATTTTCCCGAGCGCTGCATTCAGGGTTTTATTTTTGATACGTAAAAACCAGAAGCAGATTTTATCTGCTCAGTAATGCGAGGTAAAAGCAAAAACACAGTATGTGTGGAAGGGATGGGAAATTCTAGTGAAAATTCAGCGGCTTTTTTGATACACAGTGGCAACATTCTAACTAACTTTTCCTGTTTGTCAAACAGCGAACGATTATTAATTAAAGCTGCTTTCGCTCAGACAAACTAGCCGTCCACAAACTGCTCGCTTGCCACGGGTGTGTTACACCGAGTGAGAAAGACTACACATATAGTGGCCATTGAAATTCCAGTATCTTTTCACAAATTTTGATTAAACAATCGACTTTGAGAGCAAAGGTAATCAACAGTGTGGCCACCACAATCGGTTCCTGAATAATCGGAAAATCATGACTGGCCGGCTTGGTGGCTATCTCCACTTTAGCTCTTTGGCAGCCCGAAATTCGTGCCACCCACCAAAATCACACACGCAAACAATTTTAACCGAAATTCCTGTAATCCTTTTATCGGTGAAACTATAAATTAGACACTTTTTATCGTAGGGATGGTAACGGATCGGCCTACGATGAATTGTCCCGTAGAATTCGATGGTAAAATAGCAAACCAAAGAGGCAATGGTAAGCGCTGGAAGGAGGCTATAAAATTGGGCAATCGCCCCCTTTTTTGTCTGCCGATTTTACAGGGACGAATAAATTCAAGTAAACTTTTACCTCCTAGATTCCGGAAAAATCACATCGCCAGAACAATTGCTACATTTACGCTTCGATGGAAGTTTAACCAGTCGGCAGGTTGGTGGTGAGACCCTTTGGCCTCTACCGTTGACGATGGCAATACTCAACCCAGGAAGCTGCCTAATGCTTCGTGAAAACTTTGCCAAACAGCTGCCTTCCCATCCTGGATATCCTGTCATCGTAATGGAAACGACAGTAAACGAGCGGACAACACAATCGTTGTTCGCACTCATTAGCCACCCTGATCGACCATTTTATACTTTCTAGGTAGTGGCAGTGGAGGGAATGGTTATCCGTGACTAAGGCGGGTGGTGATGGTCCTAGTCCAAACCAGTTTTCACTTTTACTTGCGCTAGGAGTGGGATTTTCTAAGCGGCAGCAAACTTTCAATTCTGTATCGCAAAACAGCGCCATATTTTCCTTCGGTACTTTTTCGTACGTCTTTGCAGCCTACAACTAGGCTTAGAAAACAGCGTCTTGCAACATCCCCAAATCCCGGAAAAGTTCACTTGCCAATAGCTTGGGGAAAGATCGTTTTCAAAACACATCCATTTTCCTCGGTCAAATAAAGGGTACACAGTTTTCCAGAACAACATTTATCATTCAACCGGAAATGATAAAGCCGACTGAGCAGTGTGGAACGCCATCGATTAAAATTGCTCCTTTGGGGGTACCCAGTTGGTCAAACAGTGCTTCATTTCAATCGTAAATCATAAATGGTAATTAAATTTTCCCAATCATCAATAACGATACGATTGGCCAAGTTTGGGGTGTGCGTTCTGAGGGATCGAACAGTATTGTGCCACCGAGGAACGTCTCCCATTTTCAATGTATCCGCACAATGTAGCCGCACAACTCACTACACTTTAGGGCAAGAAGAAACCAATGCTCTGGTCGATCCACTTGTGGAATAAAAAATTCATCTCACGACCAGGCGGTCAGTAAACAATTTGCAAAAGGATACGCCGGGCAAACAGACCGAGCGCTAGAGCACATATCATTCGCCAGAACTTCTTTAGGATCGTACGCTCGTCGATTGAATGTTGATGGTTTACTATCGCCATGATGATCATCTTCATCCGAATCACAAATAAATGTGTCTGTCTTCCACTGGCGGCGAGAGTGGAAGTTCCTCCCCTTCTTTTCATTCTTGCTCTTCGTGAACAAATTGAATGAGCCCCAGACCATCGTTCTCGTAGCAAAGATAAGTACGTCCAGACAACCAGCAGTTACTGACTCTTTACACAACTCATCAGCATGCATGGGACAGCGAGAGCAAAGGAAGGCTCCTACTGGCCGTCACTTTCTCGAAGGTTGACGTTCGAGCCAAGAGCCAAGCCAAACAAACTGTATCGATTTTCCACAATGAAATTACTTGCAAACAGTCGGATCAACAAACCATACCTCGGAGCATAGAAGTTGAAATCAGGGCATACGAAGAAACAATAATCAAATCATTTGAATCAATGATAATGATTTAAACAATTTTATTGTTTGAAACAAATATATCAGCTTCAACTAATTGTAATATAGTTTTTGTAGAAAACTGGTAATTTTATATATTTCCAAAGCAAGAGAATAGTGTTCTTCCTTGTGTAGGAATTATGCACAAAGAAGATGTCTTTGGCTTAACTTAAAATAAACAACACATCTAGAATGATAAGAAACATTTTTCATATACATACCAAATTGAAAAAAATGCATTAACACTCTTTCAAAGTTTTAAGACCACAGTAAATCATTGAAAAAAGTGTGAAACGTGTGAAAATTGAATCATTCATTCATAGCCAAAACGACGCTTAGAGAAATCACTCTGGATCTTCGATAAAGAATCAGTGAATCGGAAAAAGCAGCACAGCTTTCTACCTCCCTGTGCTCGTGCCTTTCATCCGTATATCCATTTTTTCTGATTGCTGTGTTTTCAAACGCGAGCTAATAAACGTAGGAAGACTCGTTCGAGTGAGTGTTAAATCTTTTTCACTGTATCGAATTATTCCAGTGTTTGGATAGATAGATAGTCTTTACGGAATAGCTCGACCGTGAAAACCTTTCATACAAATTTCCCACACGTCGATGGCGAGTAACGCTGACCACTGATTGGAAGAGCCAAAGAATGAATGAATACGGATTTACTTTGAAAGGAAGAAAGGAAAAAATAAACAGCACACCCAGCATGATGATGGAAAAAACGCACCAGAAAAAGGACATGTCGTTAGATTTTGTAAGAGCAGAACGCGGTGTGGAAAAAGAAGTGCCAAAAATAAACCATCAGACGCCTCCACCAGTTCTTTTATTCGCCTATCAGCATTAAGCGAACCACTGTAGCGTTTTCTAAGAAACACTCGACTGTCTCGGCGTTCGAAAAGCGTCAATTGACTCCTTCCTCCATCCTACGAGTAGACGGGAAAATAAAGTTGGTGCCTTTATCGAGAAGGCCTACCGTTAAAATGCCCCGAATGGTCGATTTGATAAAGTTATTGACGTCGAGTCGATTTATATGTTCTCGTAATCAATAGATATTCACAAAGCCGGTCAAGGGCTTCGAGAATGGCAGATAACACCTTGCTATTAGCAGATAACGTAATAGATTTTCGCATTGATTAAATTAATGCCAGAATTATCACTGTTTGTCAAATTTCTAACTTTTAAATTTTCATTGAAATATGCAATAATTTCAAGAAAATACTTCAGCTCAGATCACTCTTATGCTCATAATAATTAATATTTATTGGATTATCCAGGAGTCAAACTATACAAGCCACGGAGCCAACTATACCATTATGCATTTTAAAAATTAATCGCTTGCAAAGCCGCTTTTTCCAGGATTTCAAGCAATGCGGCTCAAAATAAGTGACTCCTCAAAGAGTTAAACCTGCCATCAACCAACAAGTTGATATCGCATGGGGAAAAATGGCTTATTCGATGGGAGGCAATGCGTTTTTTATCCTTTGGAGGATCGGGCACGGATTCTGTATTTTTGCTCCCTTCAGAATTTACGCCTGTTCTACGAATCATTTTTCCTCATCTGGTTGATAGATGTCAACGTCAAACCTTCATCGTCATCATCATCATCATACTCCTACTCATTGCCACCAAAGACCGACATGGAACTTCATCGAGAAAGGGTGCAATTTTCGGCCCACCCGCTCCAAACGCCCGAGGCGCTTTCTCGGCAGAGAAGCTAATCGAGTACACAAAAAGTGGCATTACTCTGTCACAGATCCATTCTCGTGCGGCTCACAGACGAAAGCGAACCAGCGCCACCCCAAACATTTTATGGACAGGGCAAACATATTTCACTGTTGATCGTTTTTCGTCTTCCGAAAACCCACAATCCGGGACGCGCGTAACTTATGCGTATTTTTTGCGTATGGACATAATACATTCTATCCATCGATAGGAAAGGAAACAAACGGCGGAGGGAAAAGCCTAAAGCTGGCTGAAAAATAGTGTTCCTTTTTAAATCATCGTTTATGGGGGAATATGTGTTTTCCACGCCCTCCCTGAACATTCAGGCGGGCGCAATAGGAATTTCTCCTCGCGGCAAATTTTCCACCAAAAACGAGGAGACCAAACAGAAAACACTAGTGACAATGGCTTCTCGCAGACAGACCAGGGGGCGTTGGGCGTGCTGGTTTGCTTTTTGGATTAATGTTTCCCCCCACTTTGCCTAGACACAAAGGCAAGCCGCTGGCTTTAGCAGATTTGAGGTTCAATTTCTCTTTATCCCAGCTCATGGAAGGATGGGATTGCATCCCGAAACCCGCAGCCGAAACTTTGACTTGCTGTCTACGCATACCACACTCGTTCGATGTCGATGTACGATTTTGTGACGATGAAGTTTAGCATGCCCAAAAACAGATTTCCCAATGCCCGAGGAAGGGAGGGATGGTACTCGAAAGGCTTTCGCGTAAATCAGTCCTTCCCTTAGTCGGGAGAGATGAGTTCGTTCGATGTCGAGGGATTTTTCTCCTCTTCGCCGTTATCGCCGTCCTGATCTAATCTCCTATGGCTTTTATTGATGAAAAATGAACAAACATCCTGCTGTTTGCTAGTGTTTCTTTCCACTGTGCATTCTATCCCAGTCGCTTAGGCTGGAAAGAGGGACAGGAAGAAAAAGAAAACACCAAATGCCCGCGAGCCATTGAAAAAGGCTTCCCTTGACGGAAGTGCGTTGCGGAGGGCGTAAGTTTGGGTATTCACACATTTCTCTTTTGTGAAGTGAAAATGTGCGCGATGGAGATGACGATACGATACGGTTGCAAAACTTTGCAGACAGCCTGGTAAATCTGTGATGTTTTGTCGAGAATCAGTTTTCCGTTCAATTCTACTTACTTTTCACTTACCAGCTTCAGCAGATTGTTGGAAAAAGGAGAAGGGATAATAGATTTTTCCCCGTTTTTTACCAATCTCAAAATCTACATGAAGAATAAAGAATTCCACTCCAAAGATAATTCTATGTGTACTGAAGATTTGACAAAATGCAAGTAAACAACAACCATTTAAAGGGCTTTTCCTCAGGGTTCATTTATCGTGAAATCCTCGAGCGGCTGGAAATGATGCCAAGAAAGCAAGCGTAAGTTTCCTAAATCACTGAAAAAACCTACCCGCAGGCAATGTCGATTAGCAGAGAACGATGGCATTGAGGGATGAAAGAAAAAATTCGATAAAATGCCATCAAATGCTAACTATAGGAAAGATTTCCACAAAATTCACAAAGTTTCAAAACTTTTCTCAGCTTTGTTTGTTTCTTTGGGAACATTCTCATACAAAAACCATACAAAATTAAGTAATCGAAAGGCATGGCACAAAAGCAATTATTTCAACCGTATTGGAATAAATAAAACATCAGAGAAAATTATGATCACAAAAACTTCGTGTAAAAGATAACAGAGTCAGCGGACAAAGAACAAAATGTCCAATCTAACATTAGTGTTTCGTAAGTTAAACTATTTTAAAATAT
>KE525352.1:800090-813995 GCA_000441895.2 Anopheles sinensis | reverse complement strand
AATCGAGTGGAAAACATATTTTAATTCACTCGTCTCGGCAGCCCTGAATCGGGCACGAGAACGAAATCGAAAGTCGGGTTGAGCGCCTGCCAACACGAACGAAGGGCGTTGAGGAAAAACT
Organism: Anopheles sinensis; assembly: GCA_000441895.2. Taxonomy (NCBI): domain Eukaryota; kingdom Metazoa; phylum Arthropoda; class Insecta; order Diptera; family Culicidae; genus Anopheles; species Anopheles sinensis. The sequence continues at coordinate 813,874 of KE525352.1, read as the reverse complement.
AGCAAACGACACCCTGCTTTCAGCATATTGTGCAAAACGAGGACGACGACGACGACGTACGGCTTTCGACTTTCGACAGAAGCTGCTGGTTGTCGATTGGGCGAAGCGCTTCTCATTCCTTCTCTTTCGTCTTCCCATATGCTCTTGCGTTGACAGTTTCATTTTGTACAACAACACAATTCACGCGAAACCTCTTACCACGAAACTTGCGAACACGCACGGAGCAAAGGAAAATCAGTGCAAAAATTGATCGTTTTCTTCAGCACAGTGTGTGTGTTGCTTGTTGTTGATGTTGCAGTACAAAAGTTCCCTAGCCCTATATGGAAAGGGGGGAAAAGGGGAAGGCTACACGCGAAATTGAAAGATTCGTAATCTTTGGCCCAGTTTATCCGCCAGGGAACATCTACAACCATCAGATTGAACTGAAATAATTAAAGTCGCTGAATTTGCCTGGCACCAAAGGCAACCTAGAATACTCTAAATGATTGGAAAATGTTGTGACAATAAACCATTGCTCACAGAGTGAATTAATCTGAGAATACCGTGAAATTATTGTTACGTGAACCAGTAAGTAATGATATTGAATTTTATTAAGTCACGCGAAGGGCAAATGGCAAAGAGTAACATTCCCTTCTTTTAAAAGGCAACAAGTAGGGTATCAAACCTGGAGGTATTGTGGAAACATGTTATTTAAAGCTATTTGACGATCAGTCCCGGAGGCTGTGCGGTATTAGAAAATAATTTTTAAGTCCAACGAAATTAATTTTCTAAGCATCCGGATTGGTGTCGTGAAAAATCGAATAAAGAGGCCGACCAAGAGGTCAACGACATCGGATAACGATTGCTCGATCCGAGAAGTGACCGGCATATCTCCATTCTAGAAATACCAGACAATAATTATAACTATAGGAACTGCAGGAAAGGGTTGGTCGAGATCTTGCCAGACCTGGCTATAAGCGTTTCGATGTTCTTGATTACAGCACATAGGTGATGCCGGTATACCATCGATATGCTGCAGAACGGTGTGGAACATAATTTACGGGGCACCGGGCTAAAGCAGACGAGCATCGTCTGGTGATGTTATATGAATAATGTATGGAGAGGAATCTCTTGTAATTTCGAGCCAATGCATTCTTCCCACACAGGACGTATATCCATTTTATCTACCCCTGTAAGCCACCCATTAGGGTTGGATTTGCCTGACGTAATGTTTAGCCTACGGGGAATCGAAAGATACTGACTTCGTTCGAACTGTCCGATCATTCACACTTTCATGAACTATTTATTTTTCACAGGAGACCGTTATGTAGCATTCCTTAAAGCTGAATTTGAGCCTAATGTGTTGAAGATTTTCATAATAGAAGAGTACTTAATCTAATTAAGTACTCCGTTATCAGCAACATTATTGACATATTTTGAACAACATATATAAACAATTGTATCATGTACCTAACCGAAGCTTGACGATTGCTTAGTATTCCACTCAGTTTGCTTAAAAAGCAGGAGGCAAGCTGTTTTAATACAATTACAACTATTTACCAAGATTCCATAAACTGACGAATCCAAACCTACGCTTGTGGTCCAGACCCGCCCGGTACCCTCTGTTTTCCATTAAATACCACCGGAAACGGAAGGCATTCGGAACAGAAATGCTGGGAAATTACTTAATTAAAAATTAAATCCAATTACAAAACTCGACCCTCAGCAACTGCACTTTGCGAAAGGATGACCAAGAGTAGCGCAATAGGGTGAATCTGTGCATGCAATTTCCTCGCAGGACCTTTTAAGGACATCTTTAGTCATAGACAGATGGGCCGAAAGAATTCGATGGTTGAGGCTAGTGTTGGCAGAATTTAACATACAAACGAAATGCAAGAGATAATTCTTTTCGTATAGTTCAACATCTTCGGGGACAAGAACTTTCGAAAGGAATAGTTTTTAACGATCTTTATCATGTTTTCCATATCCTGTCTATTCGATTTGCTGCTTTAGTTTGATTCCCATCTTACATAACAAACGAATTGCATCTAGGAAGGATTGTTCTTACGTCAGGTATATATTGCCCAGGTTGGAAATTTTCCAATTGACTTAGCAATCTGAAACACACAAACAATCTGAACGGGCAACACAATCAATCGGAAATCGTTAAATAATTAATTCCTCTCTACAATTAAATGCCCTCCGTTTGTTGTCGCCACAAAATTGGAAATGATAAACGTTCGCCAGCGCTTTGGTTTACACTGCGGTGGAAAAGCTTGGCAAGGATGGCTAAGTGCATTTTCCATTTCCAATCGCTTCCACTCGTTGAGAAATATTAATGGAATCACAATTCGAGCTTTCCGCACCCACGCATTCAACGGCACAATAATTGGCGCTCTTTTCCAGTGCGCCAATTAGAGCTGCCGACGACAAGTACGGCAGGCAAGATGGCGACGGAAATTCAATATCATAATTATAATGTTATGGTTTGATTACCCGACGAGCTCGGATAATCATTGAATGCCATCGATGATTGAGCCACCCGGAGTGAGGGATTTGGCGAACTGCCTCCACTTGGGACTCAATATTTCTTATGCATTGGAAAAGGTGCCGAAGCGAGAAATATATTGGCCTCCTTAGTGCATTATTCACACGCGTTTCATAGTCTTTTCACATTTCATTCAGCAGTGTTTATTGACTGCGTATTGTTAGCGGGTGAAAAAATGAGTGTGAAAATCAAAATATCTCACGCTATTATTATGAAGTTCGAAATTCGGACCATTTTTATCCTTTATAATCTGAGATTGCACTATCGCTGATGGTATGAAACGGAGTAAAAAAAGTAATTTTTCAAGAAAAAAACAATTAAACTCCCTCTCTGGACACCGTCATTAAATTACTCTTCATTTGTGTTTATTAATGAATTCATATTCATCTTAAACTTTTCTTTTCCGATTCGACCAACGAAGGGACAGGAATACCAGAAGCCAGCCGTATTGCAAACAAAACTCCAGCTAAAGGATAATAAATTATTTGTTTGCTTTCCTCCATCCACTCAACGAGAAAAGGCCCACTAAAACAACAACGCTAAACGAAGCAATACGGTGCTTTCGCTCGCGGCCGAAATAATAAAAATCAGAGGGAGATTTTCCTTCAAAGAAAAACGAAAAAGAAAAACTTGAAGATACATTTTCTCTTCCGGGGTTCGCTTTGAGATTCCGAAAAGGACGGTAAAACTTCTTGACAGTTCTTGACATTTCGACGCCCGGATGGCCGTGGGACAAAGGGTCTCCCAGGCAGAGGATTATTTATTGCACCCCGTAATGCGCAGGAGCTACCATGGTTTGGCTTGGAAGGAGAGCATCACATATAGCGGTACACTAATGAAAGAGTAAACTTGATTACCCAGCCGACACGAGTGGCATGTCTGGAGCCATTGAATCCCGCACCCCACCACTTCCTTTGAAGCACGGGGGAAAGATGGAACACGCTGGAGAACTAATTGATTAACGATTATTTGAAGTAAGGGAGAGAAAAAGGTTTCGTCCTAGAGGTGAAGTGCACGGCAGACCGCAATTAAATGACGTTGGTTCAGGAAGACACAAGTAAGCCCTAATCCATCGTCGAGCCAGCGACTAGACAGACGCAAGACGTTGTTCACTAAACGTACTCGTACGTAGTCAAGCGATGCTTCTCAAAGCCAACATCCTGCCTGTCAAACGGAGCAACGGTGGTTGTCATGGATACATTCCCGCACCTTCGCATCGACCACAGCAGGTGACGCATGATTCGCAGGAAAGTGGATTAATCTAAGTTGTAAGACTGGTCCTTGCTTGTTTCCTGTTTGCTCTCGAAATATCTCTTCTTGGTTGACTCTAGAAGAGGCCTGGTTGATTGTTGTTGTGCTACATCATACAATTCTTTTGCAAATTTGAGATTCCGTTTATCCCCAGAGAAACACCTCCCGGGACCTCACCACATCCCAGTAAACCCAGCAGGACATGACGTGTGAGCAGGCGGAAGCGCAAATAATTGCGTTTATGAATCTCTACGGGGTGATATATAAATATATTTTCTCAGTATCCTTTTAGGCAGCACACCGAGTTCCGCTTTCGTTGGCTTCCTTTGGAGGAAGGATAGACTACACCTTTTGCCCAAACGGTCCTGCCGATTCGAGTTCCCCGTCATGGAACCCCCTTTTTTCATGGTTTGGGAAGAGAAAAAAGGATGCGCGAACGTTTTCCATCCAGGTAGCAAACGAGTGTGGGTTCACTCTCCCCCGGGATTGCATTCTTCTCAGCATTCTCGGTCGAGTTGTGTGGGGATGAAGGTTAATTTTTCATGGTTCGCCTCAGCGAGCAAATAACCACCTTCTGCAAAGGTCCAGTGCGCCCAATGGTATGTGTGCGATTAAGCTCATTCAGTTGGAGGTTTTCCCGGGCAGAAGCACACCAGCTTCGTGCGGAAAGAGGCCTTTGGGTCAAGTCGCAACCCTCTCGAGCATGCTAAAGGTAAATCGATGCTTAACCTGACAAAATATCGCACGGCAGGAGCAGGTGCAAGATAAAATAAAAAAAAACACTGAGCATAGCACGTCCGTTACGTTTGGACTCACCCGTCAATTTTCTTTGCCCCTTCCCAAGAATGCATCCTCGGTGAGGCATAAAGGATCTTGTTGCTTCCCGGCACCCAGCAGCCCGACGAGGTGCTCGTTAGTTGATATTTTATTCAACCCGACTATTTGTTTCCCATATTTTATTCAAACTTCACTGTCTTTATACCCCACCCTACCACCAGACTGACCAAGACGAAGAACCGCCTAGACGTGGTCGGGTTGTGAAGGAAATTGAAACGATTCCCTTGAGTAACACCGGAGAACGGCTGATTTTATTCTCTTTTTTCCCTACCATGCAACGATCGTTGATGTTTAACAGTTTGCTGTTAAACATCCTTTTTGCGTTGACGTTAGTTTACAGCCTTGGAATAATAGAATGAGCTGTCAGTTTACTGGAAGTAATAAGCAGCAGCAAGCTGGCAGGTAAGGCATTAAGTGTGAACAAATTACAAGCATACAAACGCTTTTAAACTTTGATGGCCGGTTAGTTGAGAGTGAACTAAAAAGTTGCTCTCGTTCGTTTTAAATAGTTTCAATGCTTCAGGACTCTGCATACTGTGGGAAGATCCTGACCGTCGATTGCGAGAAGGTGAGAAATGATAAATTAAAATAAAATTTCCACTTAGCTGCTGTTTATTCGTTTCAATAAAAGTAACATAAAAAATACATAAAATTCAAATCATTCAAAAGTAAAAATATTCCTTAAAAAAATTGGGAAAATCTTCCTCAAACCCATGGTCACTTGGGATCAGGAAAATGTCGTCTATCTTAAGCGACAAGTTTTTATCCACGATTTCCTTTTTCTCGCGGCTTTCACTTTTAAACGACAAAACATGAATATCCTCTTCACTTTGACTGCTTTTATCCAATTTATCGAGCCAGTGGCACCAAATGGTTTTTCCCTCTAACCCACACTATGTTGGCGCACGAAAAATAACCTTACCATTGACAAAAAAAAGTTCCCTCCCCTTCTGTGTCATACTCCCCAAACAGGGTGTTGGAGGGGAATTTGTCATAAATTTCAATTAAAAAATTTTCTCCTCTGCTCTCCTCAGTGACAATCTTTTTTAGGGGTTTGCTTTTGTACGGATGGTTTTTATTTTGTTTAACAAACCCTCACTTTATCATCCTTAGCGGATTACTTAGCTTTGAATGAGGACATTCAGTATAAAGATAAGGCCAAAATGAAGCGTGAAACAACGCGTAGAGTGGTAATACTTTTTATAAGGAATCATTAGAAAAAATGTTACATCTATTCAAGCTGACAAATTGGCGGACTTAAAAGAAATGCACTTTTCGGTGAAAGAGCGAGAATAAAGTCGTTTAGTAAATGAGTATAAAAATTCTCAATAAAGAGAATGGTCCATTTTGGCAACGAGTACTTGTTCAGTAAGATTTAAAAATCGTCAATCTCGTCTTTACCTTTTATAAAAAGAAATCACATTTGTATCTACAACAACGTGTTGTTTTCAACATGATAACTCTGAGACATTGAACGAATACTCCTTTGGGAAACGTCGGTCAAATGTCGGCGAAAATAGAAATGTTAAAGGGATGTAGGTTTTTTCAGTTTTTGTACGATTATTTGGCAAAAAAAGCAGGTCACTTGGGAAATAAATTTGAAAAGAAGGGGAAACGCACCTACCCAAAGTGAGAGTACTAGAGATTAATGTTACCCTAAAGATTTGGTAAAACATAAATAAATAAAACATCCCTAGAGGGTTCCATACGATTACGTAATGGTCAAATGACAACACAAACATTATTCATTAAAGCCGCATGGTTGGCTTTTGGAAAAAATCATAACAAACAACAAATAAAACGAAAAATTTTATGAGTTGGTTTATATGAATCTAAAAAAAATTTATGTATGTATTACATTAAAAAACTGCAATGCCTTGAAAAACATAATTTTTCAAAAAGAGTTTCGTTAAGTTTCGTGAGGCCATATATAGTTTCCAAACGATTCCTGCACCAGCTGTGATAGGTTTAGAAAGTTTCCTTTGACTTGCCAAATATTCTGCGAATGACGAACATTACGCACAACGGCCCTCTTAAAGAACCAACGAAAGACGGCGTAGGCGTTACTACGGGTAAAATTTATTTATTGTTTTGACGTGTGTAATCCAATTTGAGACAAATTTTAATTGAATCCCCTGCACAGCTCGGCACCCTTGGAACCAACAAACACCTAAACCGTGAAGTTGAATTTCGAACCTTAACCTTTTACTCGATCAAAAGCGGACGAAACCCCGGAAGGAAATATAGCCTCTCAAAAAAGGTCAGTTTGAGTATTTTCCAAGTCATGCACTAACGACGGGCAGTTACGAGCCTCTGGAAACCTTAGGTACGCAGATATCGGTCGTTCGGACTTCATGCAGACTGGAAGGTTCAGCACTCTGGTGTATTCTACCATTCACAGAAAACGGCATCGATGCCAACGCTATGTGGTACGTGAACAGGATTTATGGTTCAACTTAAGCTATTTAGCAAATTCCAGCTTTCAAACGTGGCAGAACCTTCTACTATTCGGAGCTTGGAATGGGTCGGAAAGGGTCATACAACGTCATACGGCTAGTCATCAGAAACTTTTAATTACTTCGGTACCCAGACACACTTGAAATATTCCATGAACTCTTCCAATTGGCGCAAAGATTGGTATCTGATTTCTATATTGCAGACAAAAGGTTCTCGGGCCGTTATTGCTCCGAATTATAAAATAATAAAAATAATAAATATAAAACTCAAAAAACAATTTACGAAATCAAAAATACATTCTTTAGATTTTTTCCAAAACCTTTAGCGAGGAAACAGTATTTTCCTTTGCTGCTTCATTCTTCACATTATACATATTATCTTGATAAACTTTGCCGTTAACAATTGGCAAGTGGACATTTTTCACAATCTGTGCGTTGAAATTTTCCCTCCAGTTCACGCTCGGTTTAACACGACAAGAACCAAAATGTCGTTCAAGCGGAAATGCTCAATCACTTTTCAAGGAGCGCATTTTACCATCCCGCGTCCTTTCGAGAGGGCTTCCTTTTTATCCTGGTAGTGCATTTATCGGTACCGATGATGGTCGATAGCCATGAGAGCTGCGGATATCCATACAAATGGACCAAAAACTTTTAGGACACATTGTACGTACCATTTCGCCTTCTCGCTGCATCCGTCACCGACGTCGAACACTCGGGAAAGTTTTCTCGTAGAGTGGAACAGTGCGGTAGAGATTATGGCCAACACTCTAAAGTTTGGTGAACGAATACTGTACCGTTCGATGTTGAACGTGTGAAGTTGAAATTGATAAAATCGACTCTCAATTATGAACAGCAACAGCTGGCGCCCCGTCGCTGGACGGGCTCAGAAAGTTCCTGTGCTCGAAGTAATATGGTATGCGGAAGGTTATTGAAAACCGTAACATTAGCATAAACTGAATTAGGCAAGCCTCCTACGTGCGGTGTCGCCTTTTTCCCGTCAGTCAAATTCGACGAGTATGCAGCTTTAGATCCTTGACAAGGGAAAGTGAAGAAAATTTGTCAGCTAGTGAACTAGTTTTTCAACTAGTTTGCCTTATTGTTGTGTTCGCGCCTGAGCGGATAAAAACGAGAATAATAGGCCAAGTAAAGAGATTATGGAAATGAGGGTCATATTTACACATTCTTTATTAGTTCGAGAACTGTAGCAAATGTTCTAAAGCATCAATAAAATGCTTAAGATAAACAAGAGCTTCGCAGCAGCCGAAAAATAGAAGATTTTGCTTCCGATTACGACAGCTAGCAAAACAAAGCCACTCGCTAGGCGAGGGATGGCCACGCTAAATGATTAAACCAATTTTCACAACAGCAACGAAAACGAATAACCCTCAGCCCCTGCGGTGCGCAATTTGGGCAACAGCCTGAAACACCCTCCGCTTTGGGCAAAACCGTTAAAAGCCAAATAAAACCATCAGCGACGAACCGATGTCGCATCCGATCTGGGGTAAGATAGCTTCCCTTCTCCGCGCCAGTCGTTGCAAGTTGAAAGAAGAGATTGAGTGCTATTGATAAGAGAGTTCTGTAGTCCTGTAAATCCTACTTCATCTTCGCCACCCTTGCCCACACACTCCGGACAGGAGAAGATTCCCGCCGAGGGGATGCGCGCTTTGTGATCGTCTAATCCGTTTAAGGACTTCTACATGCCCCCCTTCCCTTCCCAGAAAGCGGATCGTTCTCGTGCGTAAAAATTCGCCCATCGAGTTCGTTTTTTGCCGCCATTCATTGCAACATGATTTGTTATCCGAAAATCAACAGCAGGACATCAGCGCGCGCGACAACCCTCGGTACATAAACTGGTAGATGATCGTTATCCAGCCAACGTTCAATCGATGTTCCGTGCTGCCACTTTCCTGTGTATCAACTGCGGGTTTTGTCCTGTCAAATTCAATCTACCAGTTATAAAATCAGTCTTACGACGAATGGTTTTGACAGCAAAGCCAACCTTAGGATTTTTGATGTGACGAAGGAATTGTACAATAATTGTTTTTGCCAAATGGTATTTGAATGGATATGTAGATAATTTTTACGTAACAGCAATAATTTTTGCTGAACAGTATGAATAACATATTTTAATTTGTTGTATAGTGTAGAAATACTGTTTACTGCCCGCTGTAAAATTTCTATTATTCTAAGCTTTAATAGAGCATACAAAACATTTCTTATATAAATGGCGCAATATAGTTAATTACTATTTGACTTTTTTTAGATTCCTGTAATATCGGGTCAGATAGGTTGAACACTTGAATTTCATTAAAGTCCCTTTTTAATACTTCCCTTCCAAATGATACAGCAAGAACGAATTCTCTCCCAGCCAACGATAAAACAAATACTTTTACTGTTCTTTCTTACAGCAGAAAATCAACATCGTCTGCAGTAAAGCAAACGTCCATTTCCGTACTGTCACGGTTTCAACCGAACCAGGTGAAACGATTTGTTTCACCCCTTCATTTCGGCCAGACACAGCGCTTTCTTTGTGTTCGTCAACGTCGAAGACATTTTCCTTCCAATGGAAGAAAAGAGACCTTACTGCAGAATCCTTCGACGACCGCTTGGAGAGGACTAGAAAGCGTAATTCGAACGCAAACGGATAAACCAACGGAATAGCGATTTGTATTCATTAGATCCGGAGCGTTGGAGGACGGAAAACTTTCGACATGGAAAGGGGACGGTACTTAGCGTAGAGAAGATTAGGAAAAATTGCTTCGGAATATTTACAGTCTGCCCGAAATGAAGGATACATTTTGCCGGACCGGAGGTCGAGTTTTTGCGTAGTGTGCAAAGGTTTAGGCGCATGTGTGCTTTTCACACGCTCGTCCAAGTCCTTTCGTAAATTCGTACTAACAACATATCCCGCTGTTCCATGTGTCAGGACCTTCACGTGTCAAACCGTTCAAGGATGTTCGTCCCCCACGAAAGGGAATAATGGTTGCATTGGGTTCGATTTCCATTTCACACCGTAAAAAGGGTACGAATAAATGTCGGCTAATGCAAAACAGCGTAAAATTGATTTGCCTTTGTTGGGTTTATGTTCGCAGCATTCTATGGCTTTTCATTTTGGTTATTTCGTTTATTTTCGGTTTTCTAACACTTCTTGGATACTTTGTAGTAACATAGTGGAAAATTTACAGCTTTCAAGCTAACAGCGGTTTTTTATGCTTCATCACCACCCGAAAAATAAGGGTAGAGGCCATTTAGAAATTCAGCCAAGGAAGGCGTTTGATCGCGCTTGGAAAAACACAGGAATATCCCCCCATCGAAACCTTACGCGAACGATTTTAATTCATCCTCCATGAAGTAATGTGGAACGATTCTACTATCTTTCTCCCGTCTACTAAATTTTCCATGCTGTGCGTACCCTCTATCCCTCTTTGATGCACTGTTTTTCTCCCACGGTTTGTGTCATTTTCCATTTCACTACCTCCGATAAAATCGAAATAACCCTTTTCACGGTATTTATGTTCCACCACACTCAGCCCAGGAGACTTCGCTCGGGGGGATATTTTTCTTTTGAAAGTAAACCTGCTGCTCGCAAGTTTTACACTCCATCCTCTCTCTCTTCTTTGCACCTTTCAATGGCCTTTCGAATGGCAAAGTTTCTCATTCGCACTTTCTAAAGCGTACGCGTTAGTCCATTTACATCCACAAACAAATTGGTGTCTCATCCATTGAGATCCTTCCGTTTTGCTGGCAGTGTTGAAAACCTTTCCACGCACACAAACATGTACACATAAAAAGAACCTTGCATCCACTAATACATGACCCACCGACTAAGGGTTGTCGGTTCTTATTTCATCCGGGTTTTCCTCTTCACCGGAATGTTTTATGGGTTTGTAACGGTGTGTTATCAAAACGATGCGTCCGGTTTTCCATGAGGTCGATTTTTCTTTCCGGAGGCGCTTCAAGACCAGATCCTTAAACCGGTTAATACGATTCCAAACCTACTCGATCGGGTGAAAGGATTGGAAAAGAATAGAAAACAGCGAAATTGTTAGATTTTGTGGGGAAGCTATGGGTAGCATGTGATGAAAACGGGTTTCCAATCGCCGATCGGCGAATCGCTGGGGAGTGGAAAGGACCGGCGAACGAACAACATACCGACGGCTAACTGGGAGGGTTTGGAGAAAGGACACATTTTCCACCCGTTTCCCAGCATGGTTTCCTGCACAAACACCACCACAAAAGGCTGAAGGGTTGACCTCGGAAGCTCTTTATGGTTATTGCTTCAACCGAATGAACAATATGTTGATTAAAAGGGCTTTTTACACGCCGTCGACTATCGTTCGCTCGGCTGACTACCGTTCGTCCTCCGTTTGTGCTGCCCAACCGTCGAGAGATTGTAGGAGTTATTGTCAGTAGAATGCTCGCCCTAGGAAAAGAGTGCAACAATTTCTATTCATCGTGGTGCGTGTGGATTTGGTATTGAAAATAATGCCGTGTTATATGGCTTTCTAATTTGCTTGGAAGAATCATTTTTTCAATACTGTGAAAATCAATGTGGAAGTAGGAAATTTTATAGTTCAAACGGGTAGTTCCTACGTTTGCATTACTGAAATATGCATACAATGTTACAAGTATAGCATGGATTAAGATACATCTTTTTTCCGAACTGTACACATTAAGAACTGCATTTTTCTGAAGATAAAGCGTGCATTGCAACCACAAGAGTCGAAGAGAACTCAAAATAATGAACAACATATCTTCTTTTCTTATTTTCTGTCCAATTAACGTCTTCATATTTATCTAACGAACGTTGGTTGACGGGAAATTCGACTCCAATCAGATACCTTAATCCATAAGGGTTGAAGCATAGGTTTTTCAACCGTCTGGTTTTTAACGTTAGAAAGGAACGAACCCGGAAGCATTCACCACCATGAACACTAACGAAGGTAATCTTCAATGCTACAATAGCGCTATCATAGCTCGAAGCTAGGGAGTTGGTTTCATTTATTTCGGGTATCGGAACAGTATAGTGACAGAAATGATTAATGGGATGTAACTAATACCAAAGTCTGCATATGATATCTTATTGCAGAAAAACATGATTTTTGTAGCTACATACAAGTTAAACACATTTTAACAGAAATTCAACTCTCTCCGGTATGTTTCTTGATGAACTTGAACTCAAACAAGAATGGCCAAATTTGACTGTTAAACGGTGCATAAAAATCCTCCATCTGCGGAGGAATGCGCGAAATTGCAATAAAATTAAATTACCGTTGTTTTAACAATGTGCGGAAGGCCAAATGACTCTTCTCATAGGGTCATACGCATTGGGTGCGTTAGAAGAGGTGAATTACGAGTGAAAATAAATGTGTTTGTAACAAAAGCAACATAAAACGTGGATGCTATCGTGTACATACAGCAGCACCCAGCTGGGACATGATGATCGCTCGTAAAGCAGCAGATAAAAGCGGAGAGTGGTCGCACCGAAAGAACGTTAAACAAAGGCGAATTCGACACAAACCATACGACAAAAAGTCAAACGTAAAATAAACACTAACATAACCCGAACAACGCTCGTCTCAAAGTTCATTTGGCAATCGCTAAACCAGGAAAAACGTCAAATAAAGTGAAGCAGTATGAAGCGCAGCAAACATCATCAAAACTCCATTCGACACAATCAACCGATCGCTGAAGTTTGGGAGACGCGAATCATAAACACAGTGTCTGTTGGACTTGCGAACCATGCAAGAGAATAAACTCACATAAAAGTGAAAAAAAATATAGCCAAGACAATAGAGGCCCAGAGACGGTGAGAAGGTCGTGTAGTACGGAAATATAATCTACGAAAGCAATGGATTATGATTCCATCTCGTTTGTATCCTTCATCCCTTGCTCCAGTTCCTTCTTCTACAGGGACCACTTGAAAAGTATCTAGGAAATGAATAACTCTCTCTTAAGTATCTAAGAGGCTTGCTACTTCTCTCTTAGTTAACACTGAAAACCAACACCACGACCCATATTATCTAGATAGGGTAGATGGATAGCGATCGTAGAAGAAAATAGTAGCAGGAGCAACTGGCAAGGAAATGAAAACTATACTACTACTTCTTCTTGTAACAAGGTTAAGAAGCATGGTTTTTAGATGGTGAAAGTAATAAAAAACTCATTTTCCTTTGCTCAATAACAAGTTTTGCGAAGGGTTGATACGAAATCTCACACTGCTCTGCATAAAAGATCAGGATGCTGATCGTAAAATAAAGAACTGGTTGAGTAATCAAATTGTTTGCTGCAGCTCTCAATTTAGCCCTTAATATATTGTTTCCATAATTTGTAAAAACGCTAGTTAAAATAAATCTTTCTTAAGATCTTCCCGTGATATTCGCTGCGGTAAGAAAAATGGTTGTTTCAACCCCACTTAGATCAAGGTAAAACCGGTCGAAGAGAAATAACCTACGACATATCTGCTACAACTGCCTCAATAAAAGCAGTCATTTATCAAAACCTTCGCTGCGGCACAGCGCCGCATGCAATCCGCGTGCGTACCGGTCGTATGTTTGTGATCGCTGCTCATTAGCGCCACGTTGGCTCCAATTAATCCACCGTAACAACCATCTTGATACCGCACAATCAGCAAACAGCGGCAATAGAACCACTAATTGTTGTGTATGTTTTTCCCCAGTTTCCGACCCAGCCGCTATCGGGAAGAAAAGTGT